>JAFIDM010002131.1:9976268-10030517 GCA_023159025.1 Thereuonema tuberculata
TAAATTGGTATAGTATTCATGTAGTACTTTTACTATTTCAATTTGAAACACATTGAGTTTTGGATACTAAATTTACTAATAGTCCTTATTCATTCTTGAATCTAAATAAATCAAATTGTCACTTTTCGAGCTCTTTTGGCAGCAAAGGTGTTAATAATATCAAAAGAAATAGATGATGTTCTCTAGTGCTCGATAGAAATGAAACTCAACTTTGAGAGTCTGTCTTGTTACATTGTGCTCCTCAAGTAGTTTTTTACTATTTTCAATTTACTGAGGCTTCTTGCGGCTGAAGCAACTGTAACTGGTAAAGTTAGAAAAATCTTCAATGCCTTAGTCAAGTTTGGATAAACATCTTGAAGCCCATGTTTATAAATAATCTGGAGCATTGCCTTTGCATGTGCCGTTTTAATCCATCGTCCATTTCCATCGCATGGTGCTTGAAGCTTTCTACTTCTTGAAATAGTTTTTTTTTTGTTCAAATCCGTTTTGTAGGAATCCGCGACTTTTTCAGCTTCTAACCTTAGCTCTGCAACACTCATTTTATTCATTATTTTTCCATTCAGGAAACTAAATTTAAAGTTTACTTCTTCCAGAGCTTTAAATCGAACATTCATGTCATTTAAAATGATATCAAATATTCTGCTCCAGAAGCATGGCAGGACAATAAATTCAAATTTGCAAATGTTTTGTGCCAAACATCTAGCTTCTGCTTTTGTTTCAGCATTACAGAGCGAACTTTCTACCAATTCCTCTAAAGCATAAATTCAAATAGTTTAAATGCTTATGAAAAACATCCACTGACTCCTTCCTTGCTGACCATCTGGTCTTACTCAGGGATTTTAAGGAAATTGGCACATGCTTCTTTAAAACTTCCCATCTTGAAGTAGAAGATGAGAAAAAAACAAAGACGGTTTACTATGCCAAAAAAAATTGGGCTTGTAGAGAGAGCTCAGCAGCATGCACACTAACTAAATTTAAGGAATGAGCTGAGCATTGTATAAAACATGCCAGCTTATTTTCTGTTAGAATTCTAGTTTGAACTCCCTTATAAATGCCGGCCATGTTAGCTTCATTGTCATAAGACTGGCCTCTGCAATTTTTGATGTCCAATCCGTCATTTTGTAATTTTTTTTAAATTTCTCCCAATATTCCTAACCCCATTTTGTCATGAATAATAAAAAAATGTATAAAACTCTGTTATATCAGGTCCAGTTTCAGTCATTTTCACATACCGAATAATTAGGGTCATCTGTTCTTTGTGGCTTATATCTGGGGTAGCATCAAATATAATTGAAAAATATACTCAATAACAAAAAAAACGACGCACCTAGAAGGAGTTGTCCGATGGAGACAAAAATTGGTGGAGAGGAAGATTATGTACAGAATAGAAAATGATTAAAATTTCAGACTAATTGAATGATTTATTTCAGAGTTACTGAGTTACAAAGTAACGAGCTCAATAAAGTGTTGACCCACCTCTACCCTGAATGCAAGCTGCCACACGATGTGGCATAGAGTGATAAAGCTCCCTGATGGTCTCCTGCGGTATTTCTTGCCAAATTTGCTCCAATTGTCGGGCTAGGTCATCCACATTCACTGGTGGATGCAGTCGCCTTCCCATCATATCCCAGACATGCTGGTGATCTGGCTGGCCTAGGAAGTGTTTCACAAGCTGCAAGACAGATCATAGCAACACGTGCCGTATGTGGTCTGGCATTATCTTGCTGAAAAATAAGGCCAGGGTACTGCAAAAGGAAGGGTAGCAAAACAGATCTCAGAATGTCGTCGACATACCGCTGTGCTGTAAGTGTGCCGCTAATGACGACCAAAGGGGTCCGGCTATCAAGGGAAATGGCACCCTAGACCATAACTCCTGGTTGAGGGCATGTATGGTGTGCAATAGTGAAAGCAGGATCGGTACGCTGCCCTGGACGTCTCCAGACGTCTGCGACGATCGTCAGGACACAGTTGGAAGCGGGATTCGTCGCTAAACACTATACGTCCCCAGTCAGCATCATTCCAACCAGATCGAGCCAAGCACCACTGTAATCTGGCCCGACGGTGTGCAGACATGAGTGGCAGGTGGCGTAGCGGTCGGTACGAGCGTAGATGTCGCTCTCTCAGCTGTCTGTGAATGGTCATGGTGGACACTCATGTGCGGGCCGCACGTCTGATGGTTGATAACGATGATTCAGGCGCTGTGACAGCTGATCTGACAATCACTCTATCCTCCCGCTCTGCTGTGGCCCTAGGGCGACCGCTACCTTCATGACGCTGAAATCTGCCATTGTCCACCCATTCCTGCCAGCATCTTCTAATCGCCGCATCACTTCGACCCACATAACGAGCGATTCTCCGATTTGCCTAACCTGCCTCTTTCAATCCAATTATATGACCTCTTTCAAACTCTGATAGTTGCATGTAATGAGCTCGAATCCTGCGGCGAGGCATTTTTTCAGTCGTTGAAAGGTATCTAACTCATAATGCAACAGAAATTTTGACCATCAGATTGAGAATCGCTTCTTATATACACCTGCTGAGTGCGCAGTTCCGATGCACTGTAGCTCTTGCTATTCATTCATTGGACACCAAAGTTTAATCATTTGCATGGGCGGTCCCAATGTCTTTGCATACGAAATTTCATTACAATCGGACAACTCCTTCTAGGTCCGTCGTTTTTTTTGGTAATGAGTGTATTTGGTATCTTTCACATCTTTGGGAATATCTTCTCTTACTTTGCTGCTAATTAACGTGAGAAATTCATTTTGTATCTTGTGGGGAAAAATATCGAATCTGACCTTTTCTATTGCGATCAATATGATCACGTAAATCAGCATTGTAATGGGAAATCAAATCGATTGTGTTTAAAAATCTCCCACTTCTTGGATCACCAAAATTATCAAGCTCAGATGATCCTCTTAATGGCCCTCCTTGTTTTGCTAAAAATACCATTGCATCAATGTTACAGCGAGCACTTGTCTCCAGCGAGTTTCTTCTCTTGCTATATATTCCTGTACCTCTTTATCTACTCCTCCCTTTTTCATTGAAGTTTCAAGTGATTTCCAAGAACAAAAATTTCCCTGCAAAAATTTATCTGCATTTAACCACAACGAGCCGAAAGTTGCCACACAAGCTGGAGCACCTACGAAGATCGGTTGTAAGTTCCATATGGCCGATTGAAACTGGGCAGGGATAATTCTCAATTAATAATGAATTTTTAACATCTATGTGATATGATTACTGCTTTTTAAATTACATCAAATTAAATTAAAATAAAATTGAAGACGTTAAAAACTAAATCGCACAAATAATGCTGTATTATTTGAAAAATTGTAACATACAGAAAATAATTTACTATTTCTTCGCTTTTTCGGCGCCCCGTGTCTGGGCTGGCGCCTTCGACATCCCCTCCAAACCGGCGCCCGAGGCAGATGCTCCCCTCCCCCCCCTAGTTCCGGCCCTGGATCCAGACAAGTAGTTTTTCGTCGTCAATGTGCTGTAAACGTGCCTACTGGAGTTGGTATGCCTCGTCGATGTCAAAAGGTTTCATACCGCAAAATTGCTGCTCGTACAGGCCATAATGCCACGACATCAGTGTGAGTGTGGTAGCAGTGGAATGACAAGAACAGGACGAGTTGAAAATCCGGAAGTGGACAAAATGTGAGGACACCACGGGATGATACACCTCATCTGCTTGGCAGTGAGAGACCATTCAGCTTCTCGAGTGTTAGCACAACATTGGAACACTGCGACAGGTCAGACTGCATGCATGCATTCCTTTGCAGAGGATTCTCTTGGGCCTGAACCATTGACACCTCAGGCTACAATGGGCTCCTGAACACAATCACTTCCATGCAGATTGGCACCATGTTGTGTTTTTGGACGAGTTCCGCTTCAACTTGGATTACAATGATGGCCTCATATGCATTAGACGATATTAAGGTGAGCGCCATCTTCCAGACTGCATTGTCCAGCATCATACTGCACAAACGATAGGTTGACGAAAATGAGAGAGAGACCTTACCATATTACATACAGTATAATACTGTATTTGTTTGTTGGAATACAATACAGTATTTTTAGTATTTAGCAGTACACAGTGTAGATACAGTAAATAGATATATATTATCTCACAATGTGCAGTTTGCTTCATATCCTTTTGGATGTTAAGTGATCCATACCTGTATATATTATTTCTAGTTTTCAAGATTAAATCATTTTGTGTTAAATGCATAAGTTTTGAATGGTGAATTTATTTGCATTCACTTACCTTTTTCTACAGAAAATCTCTATATAATATGATTTCTATTGTATATTATTACTGATGGCTATGTAACTCGTTCATCTTAGTAACAATTTTATTGGTAAGCTTAAAACATATCAGATTCTATGCCATCGGGTTTCATAATCATTAACAAATCAGATAATCTCTCACCAATCTTCATTAATCAGATATGCATAGGCTTTGGTTTTATCGACTTCCATTTAGCTGCTTCAGAAATATTTAATAGCATTCTATAAGTTTTTTTTCCTTGATGCAGATGTAGAACCCAGACAAAAGTGCAAAATAATAGGTAGAATGAAGCAGTTTGTCCTTTTCCCTAGTGTAACTGCTCACTTGATCACCACTGTTTACATCCTTGTCAGGGATGAATGTTCTCTTTTGACTCTGCCTTCCATGTTTATGATCATTTCAGTATATATAAAAGAAGAAATAAATTCTTTCTACAAGGGCATCTAGTTCTAAACATTATTTTTGTAGCTGTTAATAAAATTGTTAAAAAGTAATATTATTTCTGGCTAAAGTTGTTAATTCAGTTTGTATATCTGAAGCAAAACATAAAGGAGTAATCCCTGTATAAACATGATCTTGTATGGAAATTCCAGAACTGACAATGTGCATATGATTGGATCGGAAGTACAGTTCTTATCAGTTCTTTTCTTTGATTTCAATTTCTATTCCACTTTTCCACACTATTTAATGTATTTTTGGTGATAAATGGGATCTCCAGACCAGTTTCATGAATGTAATTCAGTTTGCGTTTTTGAGTTACAGATATTGGATACAAACTTTAAAGAATTAAGTAAAACTGAGCATCTTTTAAGCATATCTACTTTTCTCTTTACTCCATCCTTTGATTTAATTCTATTAATATATTGTTTTGAGTAAATTAGTTCATATTCATTTAATATCATTCTATAGCATCTAAAATTTTCACTTTTTGTTAAATGTAGATTTAATAGATAAAAATAAAAAAAAGAATTTTCTGATTTTTAAAACCTAATATTAGAAATTGAAAATTTTCATACATTAGTTTTTACATTTTATTTCATTTTGGCTATAATCTAAGTACTTTTACTAATTAATGATCTAAAAATCTCTTTTCAGGTGAACTTATATCGTGGCTTTGTAGCTATCTGCCATCCTGATGAGCATCATCTGAATACAATCGAACGCTTGGTTGAATTTTCAACCAACCAGTGTATTAAAGATTGGCGTCGTTTGCCACACATCGTATCCCATATTCATTTACCAATTCTACAGGTATTTTAGTAATTTCATTGGTGATAGTGGTGTTTTTTTTTTGTTTTTTTTTTATCAAATGAATTAAAATTTGAAATTTTATGTTCTGCTAATTAGTCTACCAAGTAAGATTCTTAATAACTTTATAGGTTATTTGACTTCATAGGTATTAATTGAAATATTCATTGTGAATTTTGTATTAATAGTTACAGTAAAAAAACAAAAAAAAAGCTAATTACTTTTGTTATAGACAAATATGCATAAATCTGTCTTGTATGAACTACTGAAGTCCATACAGGGATGGTGAACCTTTTACAACCAGCTTTTTCAGTGCTTTCAACTGTCTAGTGTACTGCCCTTACTTGTGTTTTTTTAAAATTAGTTGTGAAACCGCTATGACCTTAAAATTATATATTATAATATGTTATTAGTTGGTACCATCATTTCAGTATGTTGGAGTTTTTTATTGAAAATTTTAAAATTTAATGTTAATGTTTTCATGCCAATGTACCACCCAGTTACATGCGTATCATAGGTTCGCCATCCCTTGTCTATACACTTATTAGAAAAGAAAATAATTAATACAAATTGAAATTTTACTATTAGGTTCAGTAGTTGAATTTTCTTCACTGAGATGTACTGTCTAATTGGTTGCATATTTTTATTTGTTAGTTACTCAATGGGAGAATTGGTGATTGAATTTTAAATGGCAATATTCAGGATCCTATGAATTAACATTTAACAGTAAAATTCTCATAAAAATAAATAAAATCAATCTAGGATATTCCGTGGTTATTAGATCAGCCTAAAATGCCTTTCTTTACTATATACTACTGCAATGGAATGTTGTATAATAATAATAGAGCTAATAAGAATTTTCAGAATGTTTTCATTATCTAATAAATTCAGTACAAAATTTAATAAAATTTCCACTGCTCTGTCATATTCTGCTCAGTATTGAATCTTTTCTTGATTCTAATAACTGAGTAATAATAATTTCATTTGGTAATTGAATGGAAACACTAATGCCTTAATCAAACTTTCAAAGAGAGGTAATTTTGAATAATAAATCTAACTTAACTGGTTAAGATAATATCAGATTAAGTCTTCAGTTTATCCATATGATACTGTAGTTCTAAAGCATTTGATTTTCTAATGAGCACTGCCTTTGTAACAAGTTAATCGTGAAAAAAATTAGATTAAAAATACTTGTTTATTGATTAATATTTTCACCGTAAAAATTTTTGATTTTCTTACCTTAAAATAATTGGTTATTTAAAATAAAGATAAATTTAATTACACTGTGCCTTTTAACTGTTTTAAATCTTTGTTTTAAGGCTGCACAGCAAATCATGGAACTGCAGGAAGCAGCACAGATCAATCAATCACTTCTTCCAACCAACCTTGGACGCCCCAACAGCTTACAAGATATGAAAGCAATTGTGAAAACATGGCGAAATCGATTGCCTGTGTTGGCAGATGACCTCTCTCACTGGAGTGACATCTTTACATGGCGTCAGCATCATTATCAATTTATTGTAACACATTATGATGGTCAACAAGAACAGCAGACCACCCACGCAATGCTTGGAGTTCATGCCTCAGCACAAGCAATCATTCATTTTGGTAAAATTGCTCGTAAACATAATCTTACTGGTGTCTGCCTGAATTCACTAAGTAGGTAAGTATAGATTTTATATATTATGTACAAAATTGTGTCATTACAATAGACTTGTTCACATATCAGTGCAGTTGTCATAATAACAAATATGGCATAAAAATTTTAACATAGTATATAAATAACAAAAACATGAAGTTTTAGCCTTCAGAATATATTTCAGTTAGTTTGAAATAATTGTTTTAATTATTCTCATTAAAATGATCCAACTATATATATATATATATATATATTAAAGGTAGGCCAGGAATACAAAAACAAACCATATTCATAGTGGAATGTATGTCCACAAACACCACCCAAATGTGCTAAAGGGCACTGTTTGGCATCACATTAGTTGTTGGGCTGTGTAAGCCATCATCATTTTAGACGTTGACTTTGTATGAGTAGAATGTAATGCTTCACTAATGCTGAAAGGGCAGATACATGCACCTAGCCTATAGGGCAGCAAACGGAAATGCAGACCCCACTGTACGATTGTATCGTGTATGGTTTCCCAACAGATGTGTGCCCAATCATCAAACGATTGCACTTTTTCACCAGAGATTGTATGAAACTTTGAGCACTTACTGTGAATCTGTAAGTGTATGTCTTACTGTCATATTGTAACATAGGGCTAATTGACCTGTTGTCTACCTTAGTTGTTTTTACTTCTGAACGTTAGCTTACCTTCTAGCACATTTGGCACATATTGATATATAATATAATGTGAAGATAATGGTTATTCCTGTTTAGAAATTGAACATTATAAAAATTCACAATAAATCATTTCACTTGAAACTAACAAACCTGGTATCATGTGATCACGAGATAATTTTCTCAACACGCGTGAGCCCAACTCGGAGACCTCATTTTTGATCGTAAGTTATGTGATGTCTGAAGTTTTGAGATCACATTCATCACCTGGGATGTCTTGGGATGTTACGGGACATCCAGTTGAAGCACATAAATAAAAACGAAATGAAAATGTGAGCATCCTCAATACTATGCCTAGCATTTGCCACCTGATTTGCATTTCCTTGTCTTTTAGTTTCAGAGAAGGTAGGGCCAGAAAAAAAAAAAATTAACTTTTTTTTTTTTTATTAATAGTTTACTTTAGTCCAAACTATTGTCATGAAACAAATAAAAATAGAAAAGGAAATAAAGGCAATTCAAAAAGAAATCATAAGATTCCCATTTTTGATATAAATTTATAACATTTTCATTACTAGATCATTATTATCAATTTTTTAATTGAGACATTTGTTATCTACTCGTTGCCATTTTTAAATTCCAAGAGATTTAGGCCTAGGTCATGCCATGTGATAATACTGAGGTTGGTTTTGGTCATTTAATTTCTTCACATTTGAACCCACTAATTCAACAAATTTTAATTTGTGCTTTCCCCTTATGCATTTCCTACCTTTGCTCTTTATGAAAAGCCTTGGATGATAAGGATAATGATACTTAAGAGCTGCCTCAAAGTTCCAGTAATTATCTTTAATTTGAAATTCTGTAGTTGTAACATGACAAAGTTTCTATCATATCTGTTCTGCTAAATCACAATTCCAAAGTTTTTCCTCTATAATTTATAATCCAGTTGCTAATAATTTATCAATTTCAAAATAAAAACCTGTAAATAATAAGAGATGCTTTCTAACAGAATTTCAGTTAGGCTTTTTTCTATTTTTATAATAAATTTAAATATTTATTGTAGAATTCATACAATCCCAAGTGTGCCTATAGTGGACTGCTTTCAAAAAATCATACAGCAAGTCAAATGCTACCTTCAAATGTCAGGTGTGACAGGCAAAAATGAATTACAAGAGGTAATTATTAATATTTCTTCAGAGTTTGAGAAAATCATATATCGGACTTTATACTTTTAGTTTTTTATTGCCTAATTGTGTTTTTTTTTATTTCTAGGGTCTGGAAGTTATTGAAAACACTAACCTAAAATATTTCTCTAAGGAGATGACAGCTGAGTTTTATGCTCTGAAAGGTATGTTTTTGGCACAGATTGGTCGCTCAGAGGATGCAAACAAAGCTTTCTCAGCTGCTGTACAGATGCATGATACACTTGTTAAAGCTTGGGCTTTATGGGGAGACTATTTAGAACAAATCTTCACTAGAGATAGGTAAGTAACATTCCTATTGTTAGGAATTTTGGAGCTTTTTTGTGAGTTCAGTTGGGAACTGGATTTGGGAAGTTATTAGGGCCCAAATTTTTATGATAAAAAAAAATATTTTAGATTCACGAATTAAACCTTATGATTTAAAATAAATAAATAAATGATGTAAAAATTATTATTTAGACTCCCCCCCAAATAAAAAAAACTAAAATACATGCTGGCTTAAACATTCAAGCAAATGCGACACTGTTTTGAGTTCTGCACAGATTTACCTAATATCTTATTCACAAATATCTATGAATATCCTAAAAATATATGCTCTTCTAAATATGTTTTTAAGATCAAAAAGATCAAACTGTGCTTTCTTATTCACAAAAACAATTATTTTAAGCATAATAACTCAAAATAAGCATGTATCTATTTAAAAATGGAACTATAAAACAATAAATAAAGGCCATAAAATTCCTGGTTTAGTTATTTGTAGGTTACGAAACTGCTGTTTTATTAGTTAATTTTATGAATAATATTGAATTTTACGAATTGCATGAATCGGCACTTGCCATTGGTGCCATACTAATTTACTGTAATGGATTATTTTTTGAGACCATATCAGAGGATTAGGGACCTTGAAGCAACAGTTTGCAGTTTAAAAAATGAGATTGGTCTAACATTTAGTGAAAAGTAGTTAGTTAGATAGAAAGCTTTTTATCTTTTTCGGTTTAAAAAAATATTTATTCTGGGAGTGCAGTCTCAAGTTCCTCTTCTGTCCAGCCATGAATGCATTGGTTAGCTAACGTTTTAATATTGGTTAGAGATTATTTTCAATCTCTATGGAAACCTTAACAGCAAATATTGCAATTTGATGGTGAAAACAAATATATCGGAAAGCATATTCCGAGTAAATTAATTTTTATATTGTGAACATTTAAAGTGAAGTAAAGAAATCAAGTAAAAGTACCTTACATGTAAATATTCTCTTCAAATTAATAGTTGTGAGATGAGAAAGAGTGAAATATATATAAGTAGAACTTACATCATTTTTTGTGTGTGACTAAGTTAATACAACAATGAATAAATGATGAGATATTATTAAAGCACCAATGATTGAAACATGTAATGAAGTATTGTTAAAATAATAATGGACAAAATGTAAAAGTAAACCATTATTATTACTTCGAAATAAAGGTGGCAGATATAGCCAGAATCCTAAACGGAGAATATAGTTTAGACGAAATAGTTTTATTTCTTCCGGATTGTAATATGGAAGAATAATGGGTTCATTTAAATGGTTCAAGTCACAGATACCATTCGATGACATCTGTAAACCCGTGGATACCAGAATACCGCCTAAAAAGGAATGTTACTGGAAGTGTTGTTCTTCGAGCATCCCTGTTCTTCAAGGAAGTAAAGGATATTAGAGAACAAAAGACAGTAGTACATTTAACTGGTTGGAAAAAGGTATAAAACATTTCTTTATGAAATCAAGATAAAGATAAAGAATAAATTGAAATACTTACTTTCTGAAGTAAAGGAAGATATCAAGGTAATAAATGAATATCATTATTTCAGGAAGCAGATACGTAATCAATAAGATTTAATAACTGAACTGTTTAATTCTTAAGCTGAAAAGTATTTCAAATGAATCAACTTAAGAAATTTCAAGAAAAGAAATTTAATTACTTAAGACTATTTCTATGTTAATCGAACATTGAATTTGTATATATCAAACATAGAATATATTTTTTTTTTCTTTCCAAGAGCAAGTATCTTCTAATCAAGTTATTTTGATTTTCTAATTTCACTTATTTCAATTCATAAACTGCACTAAGTAATTACAAGTAGATACATTCTCGTGGAAATTTATTTCTTCTTAAATTTTTTTCCACATCTATGGCAAGCAATTCTGTCATTAAGTTAAAGTTGATGCAGTATTTAATTGCACAAACTAAAAAAAAATATCTTAGGGGATTTTAATAAAATGATTTTTCTACTGTTTAATGAAATTTTAATGAGCTTTTTTTCCCCAAAAGCTTTTGATATGATTGCAATTTTAATTAATGGCAGGTTTATTTGTTTTCATTTTTTTTCACAATTTGAATCTGAAACTTTTTTTTATATTTCAATTAACTTCTTTTGCAGCAGACAAATAAACCTTGGTGTCTCTGCCATTACTTGCTATCTTCACGCATGTCGTCATCAAAATGAATCTAAATCAAGGAAATATCTTGCTAAAGTGCTGTGGCTACTTACATATGATGATGAAAAATCATCTTTGGCAGAAGCAGTAGATAAATACAGTGTTGGAGTACCTCCTCTTCAATGGTTACCTTGGTAAGTATAAGATGTAAAATATAAATTTATATTAATTCAGATATTCTTAAACTGAGGAGAACAAAATCAAAAGAAAAAAAAATCCTTAAAATAAAAATCATTGAAGGAATAATACTTGTGTAAGTTTGTTCTGTTCAGTTTCCCTGCAGATTGCAATTAGACTTGTATATTAATGATTAGGGATGGGAAGTAATTTAAAGTAACTATAACTTTGTATAAGAATGTATAATTTTTTTTTTAAAGCCAACTGGGAAAAAAAAAAGGTCGATATGATCATTGAATCAAACTTAACTCAATTTTGTTAAGATCTGTGCAATTTGAGTGCCCTCACAGATGCAATTGGAATATTCCAGAATTGTCAATCTTCTCATTTATTAATAGGATGTTGTAAGATGTTACTTTTTCATTAGATTTTTTATTAACACTTTTTTGTTTTTTAGTTACTGATAAAGTAGTTTGGTCAGAACTCTATTGCAAAAGTAATGGCATTACCAAATATTACCCACAAATCACAACTGTTGTTATAACTATTACTAATAACACATTAATTACCCATCTCTGATAATGAGTATGTTTACATAGGAGGTTAAAAATTTCTTTCAAGCAATAATTGATTCTTGTGTTCTAAATTATAATTTCCACTAATACCAACCTATATCTTTCTTTCATTTAGTTTCTTTCTGGTGTTGTTTCTTTTTACATCTGTATGTTAAATTTTTAATTTGATTTGAGTTTTGAGTGCAATGTGAAAACCAGATTTTGTTCTTTGTATACTCTTTTTGAACAATTTCAAAAACCATTTGACCATATAGGTAATGCTGTATAATTTCATAAATGATAAAACTATTGGGAGCATTTTTTGATGTAAGAATCGTGAAGAATAAGTGTAGATAATAATGATTGAATTTAAATGATTACAATATAAGTATTTTTTTTTTTTATTTTCAGGATTCCACAATTACTAACTTGTCTTGTTAGAAATGAAGGCCGCCTTATTTTAAATTTATTAAGTCAAGTAGGACGTGTTTATCCTCAAGCAGTATATTTTCCAATTCGCACATTATATCTAACTTTAAAAATTGAACAGAGAGAACGATGTAAGTCAAAATAATTTTCTATTTCTATAAATTTTTAAATGACAAAAGAAGTTAAAAAAAATCCCTTTATCTATGCCAAAAGAAAGGGGTTTGAAAATATTTTTGATGCTGATTTAAAATAGCAAAAGAAAAAAAAAAGTATTCTCAGTTTGCAGACCAACAATTTAAATATCTGTCACAGAAGTTTGATGATTTATGTTAAAAGCAAATGCATATTACTAGAATTTAATTATTTCTAGATATCTTAATAAATAGTTTTGCATAGAATTTTGTAATTTGTTCCATTTCTTTTCATACCCTAGACCCTCTTGGAAGGTTTCTTTACAATCGAAAGTGAAATTTAACGTGTGCCGAACATCACACGATTAAACTAGTCATGTGACTAGTTTTGGAAGCCCTTCCGGCTTCCTTTGTCGAATGCAAAAAAATGAGTGATCACTGGCCTGTGAAGGTGCAAAAACCAATGTTGATTTGATCAAGTCTAGAACAGTTTAGGTGCAGAAGGTTGAAACCAATATTAATGGTAAAAGTCAAACATCAAAAATAAGTGATGGGGGGGGGGGGAGTTCGATCTCTTTCCAAAAATGACAGAATGGGAATTAAAATTCATTTTTGTAGAGACTGGCTGCCTCTTTGGAAAGCTTGTCATTTTAGGAATATTTGCTCATAATTAATGTAATTCTTCAATTTTTGCAAATAGTCATCCCGATTTCTGCCTAAGATCACTGGTTGATCAAAATTTAATGAGTGTCCTGTTTTGTATGCATGTGTTGCTGTTGCATAATTAAAGTTACCAGTTTTTATAGCCTTAGTGTGCTCTTGCAGGCGTACAGCTAGGTGGCTCTTGGATTCACCGATATACAGACAGGTTTCTCCGATGCATTGATTACCATATATATAATTGTTTTGTTTGCTTGTCGGTTTGGGAAGTAACGTTAATGTTTTTTTTCTTGTTGGGACTCTGCTTGTTATGTTAGTTTTAGTGTGTTTTTTAAAGGACTTTTTATCAATTTTTAATCGTTTCTTTACAATGTTTACTTTATTAAGATCAAATGTTCAAATTTCATTTCTGTTTAGATAATATGTTTACCTTAACAATTTATTAGCAATATTTTTATTTATTAACAATAAATTTATCTAAAACTCTGTACCTAACATTGACATTGCCAAAAAAACTAGCTCTCCCAAAATGAATAATCTGGGAATGATAAAATTCTGTAAACCATCACAGGTACTTACAGTTGGGCTGCAATTGTCTGTTGAGAACTGCCACTAGGAGAGTTAATATCGCCACTGCCGTGGTCATGTGAATAGTCATATGATTGCTGTGTGCTTCATAATCAGTGTGACTGTGGAGTGCAGGTCTCTTTGAGTCGTCTTCATGAATCGATGATGCATTTGAAGCAGTTTTGGACAACTGAGCTTGAGAGAGGTCTTCTGCTTTGAATGCAGTGTAGTTATCACATTGAATTGGCCACCATCTGGACTGTTCTGACTTTATTCTGAGACTTGTGTTGGCAGTAGTGGAAATTTGAGGAACACACATACACACACAAGAAAGGTATTGGGAGACCTAGGTAGCTACCAGAAGAGAGGATCATGTCATTGCCTGACAGGCCTGAATTGATCCAAGGCTGTCCCTGTCCACTATCCAGAGACATGTACTAGAAACCCTTGTCTACCCACAAGATAGTGAGGAGACTTGCAGAACGATACTTGCATTCTTGGTGTCCCTTACACTGTCTGCCATCAATACCCCACCATCGACAAGTTCTTTTGCAGTGGTGTAGTAAGCTGGTGCATGGATGGTCGTGGACAGCAACGAATCATGTTAGTGATGAATCCAGGTTTTGTCAGACATCCACTGTACTCCAATATGAAGAAGCACTGGGTGGCACACAAATCTAGACTTCATTATTCAGTGATACATCACCAGGAATGGGGGCGTCATGCTGCGGGGAAGCATCTGCTACAATTCTTCTGCTTCTGGAACCCTAATTTCTTTGGCAATGAGTATAATTGTAAGTGATGTTTATCTTGGTAATTGAAATACAAAGTAACAAAAAAAAAAACAATCCCAACAGTAGACGATTACAGACTTCCTAGATGAAATTTCCTTTCCATCTAAAATCATTAATACTACTAATAAAAGCTTTTCATATTCTAGGTGAGATAGTGTTAAGCAATTGTGCTGCATGTCCATTTAGGGGTGGGTTGAGACAATAGTTTTATGTAACCTGCACTACAAAATTCATGTGTTAATTTGAACTTATAACTTTCAAACATCAACAAAATACAATTCTAACAGCACATTGTTTATATATATGTTTATATATATAAATAATATTATATTATTTTATTTTATTACATATTTCTAACAGATAAAAGTGGTGAATTGGCACAAAGCGGTGAGGCTCGGCGTAGTATTAGTCCTCAAGTTGCAGGCAACACGGCACCTTCTAGTGGATCTAGCACTCCTACTGGTGCTGGTAGCACAACTGGAAGCAGTCAAGGTAAAGTGCCAAAGGCACTTGTTACTGTTTTTTTAAGTTTTCTTTTGTTGTAACAAGAAGAATATTTTACAATAGTTAATTCAGCAATATCAAGAAATGTCTTTAAATAACACATAAGAATGTAAAACTACTAAGTCACACTTATTCTGTGCTGTAATATACAGTATGTTGCAATAAAAACAGTACTAAGCTTTGACACGCCTTGCATTCCGTGCAGTATGAGATATGCCATTCAACTGCATGCACATTAATAGAAGGGCACATATAGAATCTATTCCATTACATTTAACTGATATTGATGTTAAAAGAAAAGATGCTTATTGTTGAACATTTTCATTCATTGGAATTGTAGGCTTGGGCCATTTGCTCTACCAACATGTTTGTGAGCAGTTTGTTCTTCATTTCTGTAGCTGTACTCCAAGCAATAATGTCATCATTGACTTAATTGAGAGATTCCTACATACTAAGAGTGTTCTGCTGCAATACAATGGGCATTCAGCGAAACCATGAACTGTGAACACAAATGACAACATGTACTAGGGCAAGTATTACAGTCTCTTCTGAACAGCAATACTTGGGATACCATGGCGGCCACTACAGAGAATCCTTCAAGAAGCTGAGTGCCTTTTCGTAAGTCATTCAGATGGGTCAGTAGTTAGCAGCAGCAGATTATGCTGTACGTAGGAATACTGTGCATGTGTTCTCGCCAATGTCTACGAAGATCCATCCTTCTTCCATTTACGTCTGTTGTCATTACCATCTAAGTGAACCAAAAGTTTTTGGGTTTCTCAAGACATGAATTTGTCCAAGAGAAACCTCTTCATAGCGAGAAGATCACTGCATAACTGGCCCCAACTTCATTGAAGAGGATGGTATCGCCTTGTGCTACATTGAAAATGAATTCGTTACATTCACCCAGGATTTGCACAGGATATGTGTTGACTTGTATTTAGTTCATAAATTATATACAACAGTATGTGTGACAGATTATAATTACTTTAATATAAAATAAATTGCTTCTTAGTAATAATAAATCACCGTAGTAAATACTTATACATAAACCATTCGATGGCATAAATAAAGATAAATGTCAGCTATCATGTTCAGCTTTTACTTGTTTAATCCTCGTTGCTTCATGTCATCAGTAATATCAGTAAATGTTCTTTTCTTCGGTAATAAATGTTTATATATATAATTATTTAATGTATTTTTATAGAACATCTATAGAATACTGAATGCCTAGCCAGATTTCCTCCAATTGAAACTTCATATCTTGTACATAGGAAATCAAATTATTCATTTATATTGCTTGCACTTTATATTCGGCAAATATTTCACCTGTTTGTTTTTGTTATTCAATTCTGCTGGCATGATTCTATGGAATTATCATCATCCGAACGTATTTATCGTCTTCATTGTCTTGGTAAACATACACACAAATCGAAGTTACTACAACTTCATTGCCACTAGTTCATTCTTAGAACATAGTCACTACATTGTTGCATAACACTACCTTTGACTCTTCGCCAAATATTAACTCAGTATTATTTTTTGCATATATATTAAATATGTATTCAACAATGTGCCATGCAAAAAACAATTTGAATTCGTGCTCTAATATTCAAATACTGCTGGGCCATCTGCCACACTTCACATGGTTCTCTGCCATGTTGGAGAATTTTCATACGCTTGACATTCTCCTGATCTCCCATACTCCAAATGAAAGCATGAAGCTATGTTGAAGGAATGAGTATTTCACCATGATCTACCTGAACTAAGGAATAAAATTAAATGATATGTCCAGAAGATGTCCCAACCTTTATTCTCAAAGATGACAGAACCTTTGCATGTGCTATGAAACCTGACTTGAGATAAATGTGCCCACTTCGAGCACCTAATTTATCATCATTAACACTTTATTCAACCAAGATTCCACCAAGAATTATGGGTTTACATCGTGTGTAACATATATTTATTTCTTAATAAACCCGTTTTCTCCATAACAACATTGTTTTAGTTATTTAATACTTTTTTTTTTGCCCCATACTATAGTAGCTATACTACTACTTGTTATTGTCTCTGTTGGCTTTGTCTAAAGTGAAATACAGATCATAATACAATAATAATAATAATAATAATAAATTGATAAGGGATGAGGCTGCACTGCTTTGTATTGAAAATGATAAAAGATGAAACCATCTGGTAAAGCAATTTTCAGGTGCCCCCCCCCCCCCAAGTATAAGTTAATAAATAAAATAGGAATTTTAGCTTTTATATTTTATCATTATTCAGTATAAAAAGGAATTCAGAAGAGAAAATTCAGATTTTTGAAATTAGTTATTTAAGCTAAAACACTGGTGATCAAAGAGCCAGACGTAATATGTTTGAACATCTGAAACTAACATTAGTGAAGTTTTTCAAATTGAGAATGTGCTAAGCGTTCAATCTTTTAAATGATTTTAGTTTTAGATCATTTCATATTCTGTTTGTTTTAGAAGGTCACCAGATAAGTCAACAACCGACAGCTCAGCAGCAGCAACAAGGAGGGCAGCAACCAGCAGAGTCAGGACCAATCCGAGCCACTGCTTCCATGTGGAGATGCTCTCGTATAATGCACATGCAACGGGAACTTCATCCTACTATTCTCTCGTCCCTGGAGGGAATTGTTGATCAGGTATTGCCATAAAAAGAAAACAAATCTCTGGTGCCTCATAAGAAAAAATAAACAATATACTGAGACCTCATTGTTTACTCGTGACTGCTCCTGGCTGATAATCGCCAAAGAGTGTGAAACAGCTGTTTCAGGATGTCACTTGGTAAGTAATTTGGTCTCTCCCATTATTGTTTAAACAGTAACTTAGTGGCACTTAACTATTCATAGATAGTTTATATAAAAAAATGCATTATTATAGCTAAGTTTATCAGCTAAGGAACTCTCATGATGAAAAGAAGAATTTTAGACAAATGTAAATTTGTTAAGAGTATTTTACTGTGATAATGTTGCATTTTTTTAGTTTTTTAATACGGTTTCAGCATTTTAAGATCTTATTACTTAGTATTACATTTTAATGTTTCTAAAATTATTTATCTTGTACATTCAGCCATCTTTCTTTCATCTTTGAGAAATATAACTTTATTGCCAGATCAAAACTGGTGAGAAAATGCTTGTGATTTAATTATCTTATGTCTAACATCTGAATCTATAGGGTGTCTACAAATATATAGGGCATATATAGGGTGTCTACAAATTATTGGAGTGGCTTCATGATTGTACAGTGGGTGTATTATTTAATATATCATCAAAATAATTGTACAGAGACAGAGAAACTAAGTTTTTGTTCCATTTTAAAGATGCTCAATTTGTGCACCGCTAGGGACTCTGCACATATCAGCTCTGTAATCAAGTTCGTCCCATACTCAATGTAGCATGTCCCTGTCAATTCCAGCAAAAAGCATTGCAGATGCAAGTCTGTAATTCTGGCAGATCAACTGGTAATGTTGGCACAAACAATATCTTTCTCGTACTCTCATTAAAAAAGGTTACAAGGTGTTAAGGCAGGAGAGTGTGGAGGCCATGGCAGCAGCGTGATCATCATTCCTGGTATACCAATCCATCGGTTTCACAGTGTACAGTTCAAGAAGTCAAAAACGTCATGATGGAAATGTGGTGGAGCACCATCTTGTTGGAAGATGAAGTTCATTCTGTCTGTTCTCAGCTGTGGAATGAGCCAATTTTCCAGCATAGCCAGATAAATGGTCCTGTAATGGACTTATCGAAGAAAAAGGGGCCGTAAATTTTAAATTTTGAGATGCACAGAAAACATTGATTTTTGGAGATCCCCGAATGTGCTCCACTGAAGCCTGGGGATTGTTCGTTCCCAGATTCGCACATTGTGTCTATTCACATTTCCATTCAGGAAAAAAGCATCATCACTGAAAACAAGTTTATCATCCTCTTCCATAAGCTCTTGCAGTCGTGCACGAAAATCTTAAGTAACACACTTTATCAATGGGCAACAATCTTTGCAACAATTGTAAATGGTAAGGCTTCTGCTTCAATCGTTGCCATAAGACTTTCCAAGTGGTCGATGGTGGAATATTCAATTCCCTGCTCGCTCTGCAAGTTGATTTTCTTGGGCTACACATGAAAGTGGTGTGTATGCGCTCAACTGTTTCTTCATACACAGGAGGATGACCCATTGATTTCCATTTACAAAGGCCATCCTGTAGTTGTAAATTGTTGATACCTTTGTCGATTGGAGTTGGCACTGGGTGGATTTTTATGGAACTTCATTCTGAAGTGACACTGGATCGTTGTGATAGATTGACATGCATGGAATTTGAGAACAACATATGCTTTTTCATTCTTCATTGCCATTTTGCAACTGCAGCACACTCATGGTTGGAGGCGGAAACTTATACCTGCCGGGCAATTCAAACAAAACTTTGAGAGATGCTTGTCTTACAATAACAAACTCGATCAGCAGAGCTCTATGAATGTGGCCATTACAAGTTCATGAAACCACTCAATCATTTGTAGACACCTTGTGTATGTTTGTTTGTTCTCTAAGTTTATGAATTACAATATAAACATGTAAATGTACGTCTCATCCTTTGTTACAAGGTAGTGCTGCTTGATAGATATTTTAACATTTTTTTAATTTCTGTTTGTTAAAGATGGTATGGTTTAGAGAGACTTGGTATGAAGAAGTTCTTCGTCAATTGCGTCAGGGACTTGCCAAATGTTACGCTGTAGCATTTGAAAATCGAGGTGCTGTTTCTGAAGCTACCATCACTCCCCATACCCTCAATTTTGTTAGAAAGTTGGTAAGCACATTTGGGATCGGAATCGAGAATGTCTCAAGCAGTGTTAGTGCTACATTCTCCAGTGCAGCATCAGAAAGTTTAGCTCGAAGAGCACAGGCAACTGCTCAAGATCCTGTCTTTCAGAGAATGAAAGGACAGTTCACAACTGATTTTGATTTTACGTAAGTAGATTTTAAAATTATCTTTGTAAATATTGAAAGTTGTTGTTAATCAAACTTTATTTTTATATTTATAAAAAAAAAAAAATGTTTTGTAAGTATTTTTAATATTTTAATTATGTCATTATTGTCCTCCAATGAGAGTTGGCCGCCCTATTTTTGTGAGATCTGCGCATTTAGCATCGATTAGTCTAGTCAGGCACTTCCGTCTGATCTTCTGACAGGAATCTGCCCTTCTGCTAATCGCTGGTTACTTATCAAAAGGGAATTGTATTTATAAATCATTAAAATATTTATTATTAGCGATTAGTATTGAAATAATGTTAAATGCTAGAGAGAAGTTTTATTTTACGTTATCAACATGTCAGCGGAGAAAAATAGCCTGGAAGGACTCTTCGTCGTCAAGCAAGAGAAATACTTGCCTCAAATCCTAAAATCTAAGAGACATAATTTATAAATGAAATTCTCTAAATAAACAAGTATTTTTCTAAATTACAACTTCTCCGATAATTAAACGTTAGCCTATTATAAGTTAACTATACTTTCTCAGTGAGAATAGACGCCGTGCCGTCGTCCATTTTGACAGGAAAACATAATTGATCAGCTACCAGAAGGGCTGCACAGTTCAAACTTCCGCCGGCCAACTCTCATTTGGAGGACAATAGTTTAGTTTAAGACTGCTTGGATTTGATGCTACAAATTCTAACTCTTGAATATATTGCCAAATTTTAATTAAGAATTTTTCCCCTCTTATTAGGAAAATGAATTGTTGCTAATTGTTGCTAAACCATCAATAACTAGCTTTAATAATTATAATTTTTTAAATTGCATTGCAATATGAATTGATTAATAAAAAATCTGATCTTTTCGATTTCCATTGTAAGAAATTAAATTTCTAATTTAGTTACTATTTCTTGAATTCACAAAACATCTTGTCATATA
Source organism: Thereuonema tuberculata (assembly GCA_023159025.1). NCBI lineage: Eukaryota > Metazoa > Arthropoda > Chilopoda > Scutigeromorpha > Scutigeridae > Thereuonema > Thereuonema tuberculata. The sequence continues at coordinate 9,997,450 of JAFIDM010002131.1, forward strand.
GAAAATTCTCCATAACTACACGTTAACTTTCAGAAATCCTTTATTCGTGATATTGCGCAAATTTTATTCAAATCTGCTTCTTCGGACGTTTAAAAAACTCCTTCTCTAATACACAGAATACATAACAATAATACTGCTTACAAAGGTATAGTACATGTAGAAAGCCAAGTGTAATACATCCAAAATGTTACAATATTATTGAGATACAATAAGATTGATGGGAACAAAAACAATGGGAAAGACTACCTCATTATTATTGATTATTGTTGATAAATATTTATCTAAAATGTTACAACCTGATTAAAATACAATAACTTCTTTACTAATATTTTTTGTTTTAGAGGAATTTATCAGTGTTTCTAATGCTTTTTTTAAATTTGTGTAATGTGCAACTGTTAACCTTTAGAAATTTGTCTTTATTTATGCAGGGGAAGGTGTTGATGATACATGATTCTATTCTGAATCTATCTTTTTCTTCGTCAATTTTGAATAGAATGCTGACTATGTAAATTTGATGGAGGGGGGAAAAAAAAAATCTAAATTCTGTTCAAAAACATGCTGTTAATTTTAATCCAGTTTTTCTTTCACTTTTAACCAGTAATTTTTGGTTATTAATCATTCATATTTGATTTCTTGTTAAACATTTAAAATTTCTTAATGCAACAGATACAATCTTCATTCAGAATTTAAATTAATAACTAGCTGTTTTTTTTTTTTTTATTTTTCTGTAAATGTAGTTTACCTGGAGCTATGAAACTGCATAATCTGATTCTCAAACTGAAGAAGTGGATCAAAATTCTTGAAGCCAGAACGAAGTTACTGCCAAAGTAATAAATCTTTATTTTATATCTTCTTATTCATTTTACCTATTTAGTTTTACTACAAACATTTTTTTAATTTGCTTCTGTAGCCTTTTGTTTACTCTGAAACATTTACTAAGAAATATTTTATTGTTATTAGTTCTTTGAAGTTACAGTAGTAGCATATATCAATTAGTTTAGGAAGATTAATTCTTGAAAATTAATACTTTGATTCAAATGAAGCATTTCCCCACAAGTAATAATATTGGTTAGAAACGGAGCTGTATTTACAGACTTGCATGCTAATTGGTGCCATTATAGTTTATCTAACAAAAAGATAATTCATTTTTATGTGATAGGAAAAAGTCCTTTGCATGAAATAATTTTATGATACTGTTTATTAGATTTGTAGATACAGTAGAGCCCCGATTACCCGCGGAATTGGGTGGCAAGGGTACCGCGGATAGTAAAAATCGCGGATAACCCGTAAAAAGACTAAAAATGAGGTGTAAACACAAAAAAATATTTCAGCATAAAAACCATGTTTTATTATACAAAAAACATAATATGCACAACTTTTAAAATAAGTACAGTACAGCAGAAACCTTTCTGCAGAGCAAGAGCCTGCCACTCATCCACAAATTCCGAGAAGGCCTATAGGATTACGATGCACAATAAACCTGTCAGTAATTTTCGACCTTCGCACTGTAGGGCCTATTGTACTTTCCCTGTTGTTGGCTTGGATTAAATTTTTTTTTTTTTTTTTTTTTGAGGTTCGTAATTAAAAATTTTTTTTGCAGCACTCGCTGATAATCTGCTTGCGGATAATCGGGGTTCTACTGTAGTTCAAATTTCAAAAGAAAAAAAAAATCTGAAACTTGCTTATAATAATAAGAATAAAGGTCATTACAGAAAAGATTATTATTACAATAATAAAAGTGAAAAGAAACCCATTCTAACTGAAAATAGAATTATTCTATGAATCAAATATACAGAAAGTATTTTAATTACTGTAAAGAGGATTTTAATAATAATTTGCTTCAAATGGAATGCATTGAAAAAAAATTTTTTAATTGTATTGAGCATTTTGCAGTTTTAGATTTCTGATATTGTTTCAATTTTTTTAAAGCCAAAGGATGAGCTATGATAATTGTTCTTATACAACATCTGCTGGAACATTGATTTTTGCCTTGTTCACTTTGAATAATGAAATTTGCTGGTTTTTGGCTTACTTTAATGGGAGCAAGGGCAAATATTTTCTTGTGCATTGGGCTTGATTTGCTTTGGCAATGCACAGTTAAGTTGCAACCTATAAGCAAATAAATAATATGGCATTACAAAGATGAATTCAGTTGATCTGCTCACTCCCAATACAGAGCCCCTGAATTTAAAGTTAGTAACTTTACTTTTAATTCCACTTCACTCGGCTAATTAACTGTCATATTTCAGCATTTCTGTATTTACATTCCTTTTTTTTTTCTTTTTCAGTTGATATTTTATTTAAATTATTTATTATCATTATTACATCACTTAATTGTTTTATTATTTTTTTATTTATTTTTTTATTTGTTTATTTGTTTGTTTATTTATTTAATTTTTGTTTTGGAACATTCACTTATCTAGAACATTCGCCAAGTAACCAAATGTCCTAGATTTGATGGTAATGCCACTTGTGATTAACTTTTTCTAAATCTATTCTGTTACCAGAGTAAGTCAATCATTTTTTATGAACAGGAGCTGCTGTATTCAGTGTCTGGATTATTTTGAGTGCTTCACAAATAAATCAACTTTTTCATTGAATTCTGGAGTTGAGAAAAGGTCTGTTTTTGAAGTAAACTTGTGATAAATTATTAGTATTGAAAGTATGATAATCTTTTCTGTTATTGGTAACATATTTTCCTTAAAACCATTGCCATCATGGGCCCAACATCAATTTGTGCCTGAATGGGGGCATTTCACTGCATTTTTTGATAGATTCCCATGTATTTATCAAAATTTTCAGTTTGTTAGATTTTTTTTTTTTTTTTAAGTTTCTTAAAAGAAATTATTAAGGAAAAAATAATTTTAATGAATAAATATTTTTAATAAGATTAATTTAGCAATTAGGAAGATCTCATTAATGTACCATTCAATATAAGAAAATACATTGCAAATTCATTTGGAAAAAAAGTAATTTTAGATTCAGAGAAAATGACAAATGATTATATTATAAATGCATTACCTAAGTATTTTTTAACTTAAATTCATATAATTAAGTGTTTTGTAATAGTGGCACTGAAAAAAAAATCTAATTAGTAATTGGTAAAAACAAAATTCATTTTTATTTTTGCACTTAATTATTTTTTTTTTTAAATCCATAAAATGTTTGCAAAAAAATCAGAGTAAATTAAATAATGCTTTATTTCTTAATTCAGTTTTAATGTGTTTTGATTGAATAGGAAATTCCTGATAGAAGATAAGTGCAGATTTCTGAGTAATTTTTCACTTCAGACGGCTGAGGTAGAATTACCTGGAGAGTTTCTCTTACCCAAGGTAATTTTCTTTTATATATTTATAGTAAAAACAGCAATTTTTAATTTTGTTCAACTTCTGATGTTATTATTTTTTATTATTTAGCATACTCACTACCATGTCAAAATTGCTCGATTTATGCCAAGAGTTGAAATTGTGCAGAAGCATAATACAGCAACCAGACGACTTTATATCAGGGGACATAATGGAAAGGTATCAGAACAAGTTCTTTAAGTATTTACTAAATTTTAATGGGTTTTATTTTATTTGGTAACTATAAAAATTAATAAATTAATTTTCAGTTATTGGCATTCTGCAATTAATTAATTAAATAAATAAAAATTATCATTTTAAAAATCCTCTACCTTTAACCACCATTGATAATTTTCTTCGCAGCATATAAATTACAGTTGAAGTAAATAAATCTTTGTCATTATTTAAATTTTTATTATTTTTTGGTAATTCAGTTTTTCCAAATTCTTAAACTTTTGTTTTGGTCATTAATATCTAAAAAGAAGTCTTATATGCACTTGTAAGTACCTGACTGCTCTCATAAATAGAATCAACAGAAATTAAAAAAAAAAATGGTCAAACGATGGAATTTATTTATTTTGTTTTTCAGTTATACTTTTATAACATTACAGATTTTGTGGCATGTAATACAAAGAAAAATACTGTGAAAAAATCCACACAAACTTTATTGAAACCCCTTTCCTATCAAACAGGTCACTGTTTGGTGTAATGTTTCTTCTTAGGAATAACATTTCTTTGATTGACAAAATAGTCACAATTAATGTTGTTGTTCCCCCCCCCCTTTTTTTTTCCACATCAAACTGAGATTCCCACTCTTATGAAAATTTGTTATTTCAACAGGAAATGACAACAGCACTTGACTTAACTGTGTGTCTCCTGAAGCTTATAATTTTGTAATTATGAATTCATTACATCTTGGGATAAACTTGTTCATTTGATTTTTCTCTCCTGCAGATTGCTTTTTCTATACTTATCTGAGGGGAAAAAATTTTCATATGATACACAGCAAGCAACTCTACAAGATTTTAAATGCAGTCTGCAAAGAAATTGAAATATCATTGTGGAAATAAGATAAATTAATGCTAGACAGTGTCAAAAGCAAAGTGGCCTCATAATATGCACAATTTTATAAACAAAATGTGTTCAGAAGGATCGATATTGGGGGATGTCTATCGCAGTTTTCCTCTTTATCAGAAGCGACCACTTTTGACCCCCCCCCCCCAACTTCCGGTCAGGGAGTGGTCGTAAATGTCTGATTTTTTTGGAAGTGATCACCTACTTTTTGATGCTGAACTCATTGGTGAAGATTTCATTCTAATATCTCTAACCATTTGGCCACTACAAAGTGTGACATCCAGCAGGCATAAAAGCAAGAGCGGTATTCTATGTTTTACAGGCAAGCTGTAACCTAAGGACCACTAATAAATTGTGAAGCAATGAGTGATGGGAAGCTTCTAAAATTGATTACAGCAGTGCATTCAGGATAGAATTATCTCGTTATTAATAATTAATATTGAGATGCTAATATTAAAACTTTTGCCTTTGTATTTTTGTGTAATTTTATTATATTAAGAATTATTTACTGCATTTTTTTAAAAACTTTGTCAGTTGAGCTGGGCCCTGTAACGGTTGCAAAAATTGCTTTTAACAATTACAAACAAAACTACATAAAGTAATATCATACTTAACTTCTTTATTAACTTAACAAAAACTCACTAAAAACACTCGCCAATTATTTTTTATAATTTGGGAAGAAGAGATGGTAGATTTCTTTTCCTGTTTTCTTATGGTGTTACTTGAAAAAGGAGAGGCCATTGAGGCTCTCAGAAATATCGTAATGGCGAGTGTTTTTAGTGAGTTTCTGTTAAGTTAATAAAGAAGTTAAGTATGCTTTTAACAATTTTTTTTTCATTAAGAGATATTTTATTTAATTCTTATCTTTCTTTTTTTTAGATTTACCAATATTTAGTAGTGAATGATACTTGCCTAACAGATTCTCGTAGAGAAGAAAGAGTTTTGCAGTTACTACGTATGCTGAATCAGTTTTTGTGCAAGCAAAAAGTAAGAAATATTGGAATTATTAACATTTTAACATAAATTTCATGCTTTGATACCAAAAGATAAATAAATAAAAGGGTGGTAAAAATTACTAATGTAATTTATCGTCGTGTTTTAAAAGAGAAGCAGGACGTTTCAACCTTATTTGAGGTTATTATCAACTGTTATTAAAAAAAAATGCAATTATAAATTTCTAATTGTTTTATAATCATTCTTATTATTTGTTGATTTTCTGTATTTAAGGAAACAGCAAAAAGGTTTCTAAGTTTCACAGTTCCTAAGGTAGTGGCAGTATCACCTCAAATGCGTTTAGTGGAGGACAATCCTGCTTCCAAATCTTTGCTGGATATTTACAAACAGGTAAAGTATCATTACTTTAACACTTCTACTTTCATTACATTATGAAATTTAAAAGTCAGTGTTTTCTTATGTATTGTATTTGTTATTGTTCTTTAACTTTCTATTCAGAATTAATGATTTTTTTATTATTTTAATAGCTTCAGTTGTTACTGCTTTATTAACAAGCGTATATGTAGTTAATTATTAGTCTACAAAGTTAGTATTTTCTTCTTTAGAGATGCTTGAAACGGAATTTAGAACATGATGCTCCTATTGCAAGATACTATGAGCGTCTAGCAACTGTTCAAGCACGAGGTTCCCAAGCCAGTCACCAAGTATTGCGGGACATTCTTAAGGAGGTCCAGTCCATTATGGTACCTCGTAATCTGTTGAAAGAATGGACTATGCATACTTTTCCTAGTGCTGTTGACTATTGGACCTTCCGGAAAATGGTAAATAGCAGTTTGTATTATTGTCTGTTAAAATATTTCAAGCTCTTTGCTCTTCTATCAAAGTTTGAGTGAAGTGATACTGCGCGCTCTTTTTTTTTTTTCCTGTAAAAGTATTCAGTCTGTTATATTCACTAAAAGCAAGGATTCTGCTGAAACAAAATACAAAAATTGAAGTGCGATTTTTGTAATTCAGTTATTACAAATTACTTACAGTTACTTACATATATTTTTTTGTCTTTTCAGTTTACTCTTCAGTTATCTTTGGCTGGTTTTGCTGAATTTGTTTTACATTTGACACGATTAAATCCAGACATGATGTATATTCATCAAGACAGTGGTCTTATGAATGTTTCTTATTTTCGATTTGATGTTGATGATATGACAGGTAATATTATCTTAAAAATGCAAAATTTGAATCCATTCATTCTATCCATTTACTGTTTCTTTTCATAATCATTGTTTGCTTTTTCTAATATAGGTTTTTGTTATTTAATATATTTAATTTGATAAGTTAGATTCTTTATAGAGTATTATTTATGTAGTTATTATAAACAACAAAAACTATAAAAAGAGAACAAACTCTTATCCTCTATTATTCTGTTCTTTCTAAGGATACTTCTTGATCTTGATTGTTATAAATATTTCTGTGTATCGGAGGTAAAAGGCACTACGTCACAAATGTTAAATTTTTCAGGAGAATCAGTTGAATGATTCTTTTACAAAATGTTTTCTTAAATTTTGCGCTTTGATTGACACTCTTTGTAAACTTTTTTTATGACACAATACATACAGTTTACACATATCTAAAATACATAATTTAGTTTTTTGGTAATCTTTAATAATAGTGCTCTTTACGTTGCAAGCATGTTGATACATATGCCGTTTCCAACTGGCTAAATCTGTTATTTTTAGGCTTAGGACTTAGTGCTTTGTACCTCTGAAAAAACACAAAATATTGCATAGGACAATGTTAAAACCTTAATTTCGTAAAAAATGGACATAGTGCCTTTTACCTCCGATACAAAGATTTATCCATGCATTTTTCAACATTCATTCAAATTTGATTTATTACATAATAATAATAATAATAATAATAATAATAAAGAATTAAGAAAGGAAGGACTTACTTTAATTCTAGTACATTTCAAAACAAAACAGTTCTGTTAGATTGGCTGAAATTTATTTGCTCATTAATGTAAATGATGTTCTTAGAAAAAAATTCCTATCACATTTGATGAATTGTGAATAACCAAGGCATTTTGAATTTTTGATTTATTTCTGAATGGAAAGCAGAAACCTTAAATACTTTTTTCTTTGCTGTATAAAAAGCTTGCCTTTTTGCTGAAAAAAATCTGCATTTTTGTTTTTAAGAACTTGTACTCTTTGCTGAATTCATTCATTATTTCATATTTTCCTTTGTAGTTTTCTTGTAGTCTTCAGTTTTTCTACTGCAGTTTTGTGAGGACATACTTGTGTCTATTTAAATTAAATTTGTAATGGAAATATTTATAAAAATTGTTTCTGATTGATCAAGAATTTTGAAGATGAATTTAAGTTTTATAAGTGTATTATCTATCACTGCCAATTTTATGGTTGAAATTCAGTTTATAAAGAAAAGTGGCATTTCTTGTATTTCACTGATTCAAGTTTAGTAACTTTAATTTATTATTTAGTACTGATCGGCTCAAAATCAATTGAAGCTTGGTTCTGAATATTGTTCTTAATTCCTAAAGTAAATTGTAAAGTGAAAAAAGAAAGGGAAACTAAGCTCTACATTTATTTTGTGTCATTAAGATGTACTATAGATTTAAGCAAAAAACAAAAATGCATTAATTTTTAGGAATGATTCAAACTTTACTTTCATAAAATGACTTTTCGTTTCAAAGATTTTTTCTATATTGTTCAGGTTGTCTCAGTTGAATATAGGGAATCTTTAAATCGGCAACTATTTTTAGATGTTTGTAGAGGTGGAGAAAGTGACTGCAATATTTTCAATTTTATTGATATCTTAATAAAACTTATTCAATTATTATCACAAAATAAAATTATAACATTATAACCAAATTTACTTATGATAAAACATAATCACTTACTTTTTTTTGTTGCTTAATTGATATGTTTGTTTAATTATAATTTTGAATAAATCCTTTATGTATCTGTCACACAATAGAATTTTCTTTTATATGAGTGGCTTTTTATTAGTTGCATTATGCACAGCAAAAATGGTAGTAACATTTAATTATAGGAGATTGGTTTAATTTCTTAATTATGTTTGTTTTTAGCCCAATGAATATTGATCATTTGCAGTAATTTAATATTCTCTTTTAAAACCTAAAGTATAAGTAGAATTGATGCTCAAATAAATATTTAAGAATTGATGTTTTTTTGGCTCTGAATAACTATATGAAAAAAAGAAAGTACTTCAAGACATTTGAACATTTGTTGTTTTAAGTACGTTACAGGAATAGTTTCAGTAATAATGATCTCAATTTCATTTTAAAATAAAGTAATTTTTTGATGGTTTCTTGTCATTTTTTTCTTTTTAAGAAACAAATTTAGTCTTTTAATTAATAGCTGTAATGAATTAAAAATGTCGTATTTTTCAAACAGGAGATTTAGATGCCAATCGGCCTGTTCCCTTTCGTTTAACACCTAATGTAGCAGAGTTCCTAACTGCCATTGGTGTGAGTGGTCCTCTGACAGCTTCCATGATTGCCACTGCACGCTGTTTAGTACAACCTAATTTCAAAGTACAAGCCCTGCTGAGGGCAATTTTGCGTGACGAGATGATAGCCTGGTACAAAAAGGTATATCGTTCATATTCACATGTTCCATATTTTATAATTATTTATTTTTCTTAAACCATAAGTGAAACTTTTCGTCTGTCCAGAAATGAAAATTTTGAATCTAGTTCTTATTATGACAGTAAATGTGCTTTTTTCTCTAGTGTTTTGCTTTCTATAAATCAGTATTTTTAAAAGCTAATTTATCAATATTGAATTTATATTTTTAGAAGCAAGACGATATTCAGATGCCTGGTGCTCAGCCACAGGATATGGAAGGAGAACTATTAATAACGATGGTTAACAAAGCTGTAAATGCTATCATGGCAAGGCTGCAAAGTATGTATCTTTTTCTATTATCAATTTTAAAATTGCCAGAATATCAAAATAGTTGTTTTAACTTTTGTACTTATTTTGGCCGGAGGTTTAATATATTTTATTTTAATACACTGTAAAAAATTGTTTTATTATACGATGTGCAAAAAAAAAAAAAAAAAAAAAAAAAAATCTGAAAGACTCCAATCATTTTTGTTAAGGAACATAATATAAAATATTAATTAATTATTATTTCTATTTTTTTTTTAAACTTTCTGAAAAAGATCAGTTTTGAAGAATCTGGATCAAACAAATCGGAAACAATATTTTTTTATTAAAATCTTTGATGGCTTAGAGATTTGTTCATTAACCCAGTTCAGTTTGACAACGTTAATAACATGATACTTTTTTACAACTGTTTCATTGCTTTTCCATTTTTTTGTAAGTTTATTATTCATGGTTTTCTTACAGAAAATGTACCTCTTTTGCTTTATTCAAATTCTACAGAAATCCAGAGAAGTAATTCACTTAAAAGTGAATTGAAAAGTTGTAACTTTGCATTACAAGAATGTATACTTTTTTATCCATCCTTTTCCATCTCAAACATTTACATACATTTCCCCCTTATTTACAAAATACATAGATTAAATTTATAATATTTGTGAACTATTGCCAAAATTGATGAAAGAGGTAAATACGTTAATTAAGGAAAGTAATTGTAACACTACTAGTCCAGGAGTATTGTAACTGGGCCTTTTTAATTATAAAAAAAAAAAAAAATAATAATAATAATAAAAAGAAATCTAGGGAAGATCCTGTCTTATTGAATTATTCTGACACTTTAGTTAATAAAAAACTTTAAACATTTCAATTTGAACATTTAAACATTTATTTATTTATCGTAATTTGATCGTTTTAAGATTGAATGATTGTTTTTATTTGTCACTGCTTTCTGTTGCTGTATGTTCTATAAATTCTAGATTATTTTATTAAATTTTTTAGTCTTTTTCTTGTTTGTTAAGGCTTACAATATATCCTATTATCCTTTATCTGTGATGATTTGAGATTTTTCTTCAGTTATGAATTTTATGACTAGATCATGCCTTCAATCACTGCTTCTTACTAAGATCATTTCTAATATAAAGCAGTACGTTGAAAGTTTTCACTGGATGTTCACTAAATAAAGTACATTAAGCTAGAAATAATAGAAACATGTAACCTAGTTGATAAAATGCTCTTATGTTGCTCAGTTGAAGGATTATGATCAGATGAAAGCACCTTTCATTTAATGGCAATATTCACTGGTATGTGTGCTTTGCTTTTGAAGCACTGTGTAGGTTTGGTTGTATAATAATTACTAAATGCAAAACTAAAGTCAAGTGAAGTGCTGGTTTAAAATTAGAATAAATAACTATATATTTTCTTCCTTACATTACATTAAATTACATATGCTCTTCTAAACATAAATTTACATCTGGGATTTGATACTTTTCGGAGTCACCATATGTCATTTATAGCATCTTATTGAAGAATATATTCTCAGCAATCTGAAAATTCAGAATAAATAATTAATAGTCCGTTTATTTTGAAAAATATTCATTGTTCCAATGAAGGAAATGGCTTTATCTTCATCCATGAACTCAGTTGCTAAGCATCCCCCTTATTCATTGTGGAAACTTGGTCTCCATTTTGTTGATTCTTACTTAACAACAGGAATTGCAGTGAGATAAATTACTTAACGGCTGCAAGTATTTATGTTTACTTTAAGGGTGGTTTACACATGGTACTTGTCAACATTTAACTGTTGATTCTTTATTGCCTATATGACCAGTTAAATGAAACTAAGACCTTCTTGTTGTTGTTGTTTTTTTTTTCACATGCTCCATTGTTGTTACTGCAAAGCGTCTAACAATACTGTTCATTAGGATGATTTCATAAGCTCAAAACTGGTCACATTAAATCACTGTTATAGGCAATGCATTCACTTTCACTTTGAGTAATATATATTTACACTTTAATTCTTTTGTTGATAAAATGAGGCAATACATTTTTCACATAACTTTTCTATTTTATTCATCCACAAGCACAAACAGATGTCAAGGTGATCACTAAATAAAATGGGATCTTAAACACCTAACATAAAGGCTGATGTAATAAATTTTGTTGACTTCTGTTATTTATGATCTATTATATTTTTGTTTAATTGCTTGCATAGTACAGTACTTAGTTATTTTCATTTCCTTTCTTTGTTTTTACTGTTCTGAATTTCGTATTGTGATAACAAGCACCTGACATGTAGTGGCCAAATTAGAAACTATCCTCTAATGGAAAAATGTAGGCCAACTAAAAGGCCATCCTTAGCAGTCTAGTTTTGTGGACATAGTAGTTGAGAAAAGCATGGACTTAATCATAAAAATAGGCCAGGCACAAACCATCAGTGCCTTCTCATTTTAAGATTACAGTCTTCCAATATCTGGGTTAGGCTCTTTAAAGGAATTCAAGATACACTACGTGAATGGAGAACAGAGGAAGGAAGGACCAATTATAATTAGGACCAATTGGAAAGACCAATTGGAAGGACCAATTGGAAGAATTATCCAGTCATCTAAAATACAGACACACATTAAAAGAAACTTGCTGTTGGCATTTTCTTTAGGCAGTTTTATGTAGGTTTTTCTTTGCCCATAAATGTGTATTTTGAAAATTCATAATATTTCGAGAAAATGAAGGTTCATCAGTGAATAAAATTACAGATGCAAAATTAATAGTATCACACGGTGCGCAAGCAACCCAATGACAGAGCTATAAAGGAAAATATGTGGCACTTAATCGTTGGATGTGTTGAAGATGATAAAGGTACAGCAGCAGCTCATGGAATCCATTCTGCTTGTTTTTATTTTACTACTTATTCCTATGGCTACCATGTCAAGCATTCGACGTTTTCTTTCAGATATTCAGGGATGTAGTTGTGTCAAGGTGCCGTCCCGATGCTTTTTCTGCAACCTGGGAAGCTCTGTGCCTCTTTATTTTCACTGTTTTAAAAAAATAATAATTGTCCCTCCCCATAAAATAATAATAATAAACCTTTTTGTGAAAGAAGCGCCCTGGTACTAATTTTGTTGTTGCTTATGATTACAGCACTGCGGGTGTTGCATCACTTTTGGGCCTTCCACTGTTTGGCTGTGGCTCAAATTTTTGCCTTTCTCTGAGGTGTTGAGATGCAGCAAAGTGCTTCATGTCTAATTTACGAGTCCTTACATCGAATGTCTGTCTGCCATTTCAGAAAATGAATACAAACTTGTCCTGCAGTTACCGACTATGTATTTATGAAAAAAACAAGCAAAAAATTTTTTTTTTTAAATTTTTAATAACACATTTCTAGTACATTTACACTAAATAAATCGCAGAAAGTGAAAATAAATAAAACGCACTTACTTGCAAACATGATGAAAAGAGAATAAAAAAGATGGTAATAAACCTAGTTTTGAAACTGTAGGTTTATTGCCTAGGTTTATTACCATCTTTTTTATTCTCTTTTCATCATGTTTGCAAGTATGTGCGTTTTATTTATTTTCACTTTCTCTTTATTTTAATACACTCACATTAATCCTCCTCATTATTATTACATAACAATTTGTTCACCTTCCACGGAATCAAATAGTCGCAATGTTCACTGTTGACGTTACAAAAATGATGCATTTCTGACATATGTTTGTTGGACATTTTATTTTTGTACAACCTATTGCTGATGTTTGTTGATACCTTTACAAAACATCCTGTACAGTAATAAATATGTTTATTTCAATTTACAATTTGAAAAAAAAAAAAATCATAGACTGAACTTTATTCTTTGTAGTTTATTTGCCAGTATTTACAGGATTTCTTCATTAACAAATTAATAGTTATACAATTCAACCAAACAATTTCTAATTACTGGAAAACATCTCTATCTTCAACATTTCATCGTTTGAGCAAAAGACTTCTTCAGGATTAGAGTTGAGGAAATTGTGTATATATAACAAATTTACTCTTTTAAAAAATAGTTACACAGTGTAAACGTTCACCCAAACAAACACAAAAAATCACGTTTAATCACTGGCATTTTCTTAGGCAAGACGGGCCTCAACCAGGGGCCTAAGTGTTGCTAAGGTATTGACGTAAAATGTTCGCAGTGCCAATGATGGCTGTCTTTTGTAATTCAGCTGTTGTTATTGCTGGTGCTCCAAGTCTGGTGTAATAGTCCATAAATTTAAGTGATAGTGTTCCTAGTGCACCAATGATGATTGGCAACACTGTAGTTGTTTTATTCCATATTCGTGTAATTTCAAGTGCCAGAGCCCTGTATTTGTTGATTTTTTCCAGTTCTTTTTCCTGGACTCTACAGTCCCCAGGGATGGCAATGTCAATTAGGGTCACATTTTGTTGTTCAATTAATGTAATATCAGGCGTATTAGCTGTTACATGCTGGTCTGTTTGAATACGAAAATCCCAGAGGATTTTAACTTGCCCGTTATCCAAGACCTTTTCTATACTGTGATGCCAGGGTTTTTCTGATGTATGGAATCCAAATTTACGACATAGTGCCCAATGTATTTTCTTGGCTACATCGTCATGTCGCTTTTTATATTCTGTGTTAGCAATTGTAGAACACTCACAGATTATATGATTTACAGTTTCTTCTCGGTTGTTACACAGTCTGCAAAGGCTGTTGGTGCTTGTGCCTTGTATTTTGGCCTTCATAACATTGGTCTGAAGGGCCTGTTCCTGTGCAGCAAGGAGCAGACCCTCAGTCTCCTTTCTCAATGTACCATTTTTTAGCCAAGTCCAGATGATATTTTTGTCATGTTTATGTTCGATTTTTTTGAAGAAAGCCCAAAAATTTATTTATTTCCAAGCTTATTTTTCCAAGCTTCTAGTCGAGTATTGTACTGGTCTTTTTTGTACTCTATTTTGGATTTGGTGGCTTTCAGGAAATTTTCAGTTTTAACTGCTTTTAGCAGTTTTTCATTACTGTTGTTGATGTAGTCACGGAGGCCACATTTTTCCTCTTCAACAGTTTGTTGTATCTGTAATAAACCACGACCTCCAATGGTGCGTGGCAAATACAGTCTAACAATGTCACTCTTAGGGTGTAATGAGTGATGTATAGTTAGAAGTTTTCGTGTTTTTTTATCGAGTGTCTCCAGTTCAGCAGTTGTCCAGTCAATAATTCCCGCTGGATATCGAATTAAGGGCACTGCCCATGTATTTATTGCACGAATAGTGTTTCCAGCATTGAGTTTAGATTTTAGAATCTTTCGAACTCTTTTCAAATACTCTGATCTAGTAAGGTTTTTGACCCTATCATGCAGGATGTTGTCCATTTCTAAAATACCGAGATATTTGTATGGGTCTTCCTTATTAAGTGACCTTATTATATCTCCATTTGCCAGTTCAATGTCTTCTGTTTTCTGAACTTTTCCACCACTTAAATATATATAGCTAAGCCAAACAGCTTTCTGAAACATAAAATCCCAATACAATTTCAAAAAACTGTTTCTGTGAATATATCGGCTTCTAATTATATTCACTTCGTCAGCGGCATCTGGTGTTAAATTTTGAAACTAAAATAAAATTTGGAAGTCACAAAAGCGCATTATTTTGAGAAATTTGCTCTTTCTTATTGTAAATATTCTTTTTTAAGTTTTCTTTTTTAATTTCTTTTGTATAATATTTTTTACTTTTTTTAATGTTTTTTATATATATACGTTTAAAATAAAAATAAAAAATAAAATAAAATAAAAAACAAATAAAATAAAAATTAAAAATTAAATAGATGACAGTTATCAAGTCAAACGCAAAACTTCCTTAAATAAAGGATTTAATTTTGAATTGTCATAAGATAACTTAAATGATTATAATTTAACAAGTCCTATTTTGAAGAATAAAATGATTAAATAAAATTATGAATATATTTAACTTTATATTTTTTATAAATTTGAAATTAAAATTTTTTCTGAAATTGTGAAATATAAGTATTTAAAACTTTATTTGGAAAATTATTATTTGTAAATTCATTGATAAGTTAAATTATTTAAAAAATCTTCTAATTTAGAATTAATAATAAGATATATTTTTAGTTCTTGTATGAAAATATTTTTAAACAAATTTAAACTCGCATTACTTGTAAATTTATGAAAAATTTATGAAATTTATGTATGTTAGAAAAAAATTGAAAAATTAATAGCTTATTAAGATTTTTTTTCAAATTATTTTAATTTAGTTTTTATTTCTTCTTTATAGATTTGGCAACATTTGAAGGTGCTGATAGTAAAGTAAGTACATTAGTAGCAGCTGCCAATAGCCATGACAACCTGTGTCGAATGGATCCTGCTTGGCATCCTTGGTTGTGAACATAAAGTATTTTTAACATTTGAATTAAAGCTCATTCATGGGAATATGAATGAAGATTAAAATTGCCGTTTCCAAGACAGGAAAACAGCAAATTACTTCCATATTAGAAGTATTGTTTTAAATTGTGTTTTTTATTTGTCTGTGAAGATTGAAAGAATTTTTTTTTGAAACTATCACTGAAATTGCTTCAAACTAATGTGCAATTGTTTGCTAATTATTTTTTAATCTGAAGAAGCGCTATTTACATTCTTTACAGGAAAGAAAAACAGATAATTTTTATTGAATCTGAAGGAATACAATGCCATATAATTTTATTTATGGTACTTCATTAAAATTTTTATAAACATCTCTTAAAAAAAAATAAATAAATGGTTTAACAAAATAACTGACTTATTTTCTGTTGATGACAGTTCAATAATAAGTAAACAAATCTTATGTAATAATTTGTTTTTTAAATATTATCACTGGATATATAATTTTGTTGAAGTACCTTCGGTAAATTAAATGGCACTTGCAAACATTATTTTTGAACAAATTAACTTTCCTAATATTGATGAAAATTTTAATTAAATAAGTGATTTACAATACTTTATTAATTATTATTCTTAACTGTGTTATGGAGAATTATACATAAAGAGTATATGATTACTAATAAAAAAGAAGTGAAAATTTCTTCTCTTTATATTCATTACACTGACATTTTGCATTAGTTTAAGAAAGTTTGAGATGAAAAAAAAAAAAAAATAACTCTTAATGAATAATTCGGCCATTAAGATGTTTCAATTCTCTGTAAATTGATTGTTTATAATTTTATTTGTAACTCTTATTCCAATAGATTTAAGATTACATTTATACGAAAATGATGTAACATAACTAAATTTATAGAATTTTATTTATTCAGAAGTGCATTTGAATTGTACTTCATTAAGTATTGAGTTTTAACGTCCAGTCTTTCTGCAGTAATTTCCTGAATTTGATTTTGTGAAAGGATGATTGAATTTTATTTCTATCTTAGAACAATTTCAGATTTTGATATTGAAAGGCAGTTCTTCCTTCAAAAGTTCTACATTCTACATATGAATATAAAATATGTAATATTTAAGTTTGATGTAAGAGGGATAAACCAACAAAACCTATTTGTATGAAAGGCCCAAATAATAACAAATAATCCTTTCCACTCTTCTTGTGAAATATTTAGTTCTATCAGGAAGTGGAATTCAGAAAGCAATCAGTCTTATCTGTTCAAAAACAAAACGGTTTCAGAGATAATGACTTAAGAAACCCACACGTAAATAAGCAATGTTTTTTCTTATGAAACCAAAATGTATAAAGCAGTTCTTACATGTAACTGTTGACACCTTAACCTTTGTTAGAACAATTTCTTGTAGTAGCAAAGTTTTGGGTGTTCTCAAATTATGCAATGTCATCATTTTTAAGAATAAACCTTTCGTAATGTACATTTTAAAAATTTTTTTAACTGGTTGCCTCATATTATTAGAAAACTTTTTAAGAAATGATCTAGTCTCTTCATGCAAAAGTTTGCCTACTTAGAAACTGTTGGTTTTTTTTTTGGTTCATTATTGAGGATTTATTGCTTTCTGGAAATTCTATATATTCATATATGAGCAGATAGATATTTATAGTAGGCATCGTATCTGATGGAATATGAAATTGTATAATTAGCTGATTTTTTTTTCAGTTAATAGTTGTCAACTTCTGATTTGCCTGAATCTGTTTTATTGTACAGTATGTAAACTGCTCATTTTCATCTTAAATCTACATGTATATTGTTCTTTTCATACTTTTTTTTAAATTCATACTTCATAATTATTTCAAGACACAGGGAGAATCTAAACTTATTGATGTTTTTATCTCCAGCTTTGCCCTTAGAAACATTGAAATTCTGTCAGATTATTAAAAAAATTAATATCATAACTTGGAAATCTAGTTGTAATAAGTAGCTGATTTAAATCTTAAGTGTTTCTTAATCTATGGTGCACGACAGGCCACGTTGGGAGATTTTGTTTAAGAATCTAAGAAATTTACGATGTAATTGTCGAATGCAAAATCCTCAAAAGGATTTCTTTTTTATTAAAGGAATTATTTATTTCAACAATTTTTGATAAGGGACGAGGATATATTTTTTATAAATCCAAAAGGTATGAGGTTAAGAAATGCTGCTCTAAATAATTTAAGATTGTAAGCTTATAAATTTAAACCATTTGAGAGTATATGGCCACAGAGAAGACAATCCTGTTATTCGTACGATTGATCTTTCAGAATTCCAGTATAATTGTTTTCATGCTCTTTTCCTTGTAAAATATTGCAGTAGGCGTTTTGAAGGCTGTATGTGAATGCGTTCTTAATGAAGTTTGAAGTAAGTAAAGAAATCAAAGGCTTTTTGTTTATGTATGTGTATTTTTTAATGTAAACTCTTCAATAAATTATTATTATTTTTTTTTAATATGAGAAGATGGCTATCTTTCTTTTGTTTTTAGCTAAAGCATCTGTAAGAAATTTGGGCCGAAGTCAGTATCCTATGAGGAATGAAATGATACTAATAACCAGTATTCCCACTTTGTAATGGCTCAGTTGTAATAATGGATACTATGGTTTTTAATTATGAAAATCAGGAAACATGAGAAAAGTATTTTTTCTTTAAATTTTTTTCCCAATGCTCAGGTATTGTTAGACTTAAAACCCAATAGCCAAAAGGAAAATTATGCAATGAAACCATCTTGTGTAGACCATTAGGAGACGAGTCTACATTGGATCTGAGATGCAGATTACAGAAAGAAGAATGTGTTTGGAAGCTAATTCACAATTTCCTGTTACTGCAGTTGAAATGTTATCTATAATAATATATATGTTGTTGCAAAAAAAAAAAAAAAAAAAAAATATGTTCTATCTCTATGAAACTTACACATGTAAGTAAAAAGAAATGATGCCATATAGTCAGATAATTGTCTAATATTGACCTAGAGCAGATTCTACAAAATGTTAAGCCACATTCTGTGATGGCTTCAACTGCCTTTCTGAAATCCTAGACAGAAAGGTGAGATTGGAGCGATGACATACAGGGATACAGTGATCAGCTGCTCCAAGAGAGAAGTGGGATGATATGACTCCAATTGGACACGATTCATGATTCCTGGGCTTGACGCCACTGCTCTATGTTGGGTATTCAGTGGTAGATGTTTGAAAGAATGCCGAGAATGAAGTCTATTGCAAAATGGTGTTCCTGATACCACATGATGCTTAGAGGAAGTTGTCTTTGGATGAAGGACAGGGATGCCATTGGCGTTTTAACTGCTCTTGTGATCTCCTGAATCAATTTTTTTTCTCAGACATTCAGACTTTTCGTTGCAGTTGTGTGGCCACCTGGACCTATTGCTGCCATTATCGATTGACTGCCGCATCACTTCAGCCAAGATCACGAACACAGGGTGCGCACGCCTCCTTAGAAACCCCTTAAAAATGAAAAACATTTTCCAAGGTGCTTAAAACTACTTGGAAAAACCAAGTACTCCTTAGAAACTCCTTAAATCATCTTTTTAAAAAAAAAATCCCAAAAAACTCCCGCATGAATGTATATTACACTCATTACCAAACAAAAAGACGCACCTAGAAGGAGTTGTCCAATTGTAATGAAATTTCATATGCAAAGACATTGGGACCGCCCATGCAAATGATTAAACTTTGGTGTCCAATGAATGAATAGCAAGAGCTACAGCGCATTGGAACTGTGCACTCAGCAGGTGTATATAAGAAGCGATTCTCAATCTGATAGTCAAAATTTCTGTTGCATTGCGAGTTAGGATACCTTTCAACGACTGAAAACATGCCTCGCCGCAGGATTCGAGCTCATTATGTGCAACTGTCAAGAGTTTGAAAGAGGCAGGTTGGGCAATTTGGAGAATCGCTCTTCATATGGGTCAAAGTGATGTGGCAATTAGAAGATGCTGGCAAGAATGGGTGGACAATGGCAGATTTCAGCGTCATGAAGGTAGTGGTCGACCTAGGGCACAGCAGAGCGGGAGGATAGTGATTGTCAGATCAGCTGTCACAGCGCTTAAATCATCGTTATCAACCATCAGACAAGCGATCTGCACACGAGTGTCCACCATGACCATTCACAGACGGCTGAGAGAGACATCTACGCTCGTACCGATCGCTACGCCACCTGCCACTCACGTCTGCACACAGTTGGGCCAGATTACAGTGGTGCTTGGCTCGATCTGGTTGGAATGATGCTGATTGGGGACGTATAGTGTTTAGCGCCGAATCCTGCTTCCAACTGTGTCCTGACGATGTGTCTGGAGACGCCCAGGGCAGCGTACCGATCCTGCTTTCACTATTGCACGCCACACAGGCCCTCAACCAGGAGATATGGTCTGGGGTGCCATTTCCCTTGATAGCCAGACCCCTTTGGTCGTCATTAGCGGCACACGTACAGCACAGCGGTACGTCGACGACATTCTGAGACCTGTTTTGCTACCCTTCCTTTTGCAGTACCCTGGCCTTATTTTTCAGCAAGATAATGCCAGACCACATACGGCATGTGTTGCTATGACCTGTCTTGCAGCTTGTGAAACACTTCCTTGGCCAGCCAGATCCCCAGATCTCTCCCTCCAATCCAGCATGTCTTGGGATATGATGGGAAGGAGACTGCATCCACCAGGGAATGTGGATGACCTAGCCCGACAATTGGAGCAAATTTGGCAAGAAATACCGCAGGAGACCATCAGGGAGCTTTATCACTATGCCACGTAGTGTGGCAGCTTGCATTCAGGGTAGAGGTGGGTCAACATCTTATTGAGCTCGTTACTTTGTAACTCTGAAAAAAATCATTTAATTTGTCTGAAATTTTAATCATTTACCATTCTGTACATAATCTTCCTCTCCACCAATTTTTGTCTCCATCACAACTCCTTCTAGGTGCGTCGTTTTTTTTTTTTTTGTTAATGTGTGTATATTCTTTGAGCATAAAAACAGACTAAACAGATTGCTAGTCTTGTATCTACTCTGCATGCTCGAAACTTTCGATATAGATAAGCACACATCTTTTGTTATTGCTAATCATCACACTTCTGTCCCATTCTAGCTCTATTTTTAAAATTTAGTTCTTGATAAAGTCAGCTATATGCACAAACATAAAACATAGTTTTATAGTACAGAACTGCCAACCCTCCAGATTTCTTAGTACTACTAATTCAGAATATTTGCTTTTATTTAATTGCAAGAATTCTGCGATTAAACATGACAAAGATAACTCTTAAAAAATCTAGAGGGTTGGCACTTGTCTTTATAATAATTTTAAGTGAGATGACAATAAGGAAGAAAAAAAAAAATTGTTTGTTTAGGAAAAATAATTCTACTTATATATAATATGCATTTTAATGACCATAATATCTGTAGAAAAAAAAAAACTAAAAGATTACTATTCTTTATTACATTTTGTCTTTAAATTCATCAAATGATGATGGTCTCTATTGAATTAAACATGTTATATTTTTTGGATATTACATATATACAATATCTAGCAATTTTGACCGAACTCCTTAGAAATTTCTTGGATTCCTTGGATTTTTTCTTCTAAAATTTGTACGAACCCTGCAACTGAGACATCTGGCTTCTCTCAAACTCATTCAGTTGCTGGTACTGCTTACAGATGCTTTTTGGACGCATCTTCAGACTACTTACACAAAACAGCAAAACGGAAAGATCATTTACTCTGGAAACACCCTGTGCATTCATTGGTGATGAAATTTAATCATTTTTTTTTTTTTTGCAACTGATTGATTGCTAACAAATCCTCTAGGTTTGCAGATTAGATAATGTTACATCTTGATTTTGGCACATACCAAAGCAAACCACGATCACAGGATAAAAGGTAGGTGGGTGGTAAGGATAGTGAGAGGGGACTGACCAGAAAAAGGGAGGTGCCATGGAAAGCTAACTCAGGGCATGGGAAATTATTTGTGGCCTGTGCTGTTCAGATAAAAGGATTGCAAACTCAGGAAAAGGGTTAATTGGGTCTTTATTAGAAAACAAAGTACAGTGGAACCCCGCTATTCGTACACAATCCGTTCCAAGAGGCAGTTCGAATGGCGAATCATTTTTTCACATAAGATATAATGTAAATTGGATTAATCTGTTCGAGAACCCAGAGATGATTGCTTATTTAAACCTTTGTAATAATACTTTAAGTGTAAAATACATAAAAACTATGAAAACAATAAATATATAGGCCTCTCTTATTATGTAGTGGGGTGGGAGAGCCAAAAAAAACTTCAAATCTGGCAACCAATGTGCCCCTTTGGATTCAGATAGTACATGGGTAGACGAGTCTAAAAAGCCCGGGACACAAATTTTCCTGGCCCTCTAGCGGATTTCGCAGCTTATTAACCGGAAGTAAAGTGTTTAGCAATAACTCGGAAAGTGTATACACGATTCTGATTAAACTAAGCTTCCTAGAGCAAAATATACATTTGGGGGGGTATGACCCCCCCTCCCCCCCAAAAAAAATGGCTGCAACTGGTAAAGTTACAAGTGACCCACCTTTGCCAATTGCCAATCCACGGTACATTAACCATTATCCTGCCTTCACCCCTAGGAAAGTTTTATATCCTTGGCTAAACTCTGTCCTGGAGAGATTGCGTATTCAAGACATACAAAGAATAGAACAAGTGCTAAGAGTATCGCTTGCTGCTTTTCATGCAAAAAATGAACCTGGTGTAAGAAAAATTAGGTGTAAAGCGTCATTGCTTCCACTTCTAAATGACGACATTGCGACACCAGCAATGGTACGTCATATGATGGATATCACAGTAATGGCAACAGCAAAATTAAATGGACACCCGTGATTACATGTGACCAACCTGTATATGCTATTGGGAAGCAAGTACAATGGAAATTTCTTGACAAGTATGGCGAGGATCGCATCATATTCATGATGGGTGGCCTTCATATCGAAATGATGGTTATTAACTTACATGGCAAGTGGTTAACTTGCAGTGGATGGACTGAATTAGTAACAACCGCTGGTTTTGCAAGTTCTGGTGTTGCAGAATCCTGTCTCACATCGTCGCATGTAAGAAGATTTCGCTATGCACATAAAATTACTTTAACTGCCTTGCATTATCTACAGGTACAAGCATTCAACAAAGCATGTGAAACAGATTCCAGCATCAGTGACCAAGGCATTGAACTGTTGATTTTGCGGAAAACATCTGAATGTCCTCAGTTCCAATACTGGAATACAGTCATCGAACTTGAGTTCCTTTTAGTCCAACTTGTATTGAGTATTCTTACATCTAACTTTACAATGTTCGTGGATACTTTGACTCAGTTATGTCCGTGGTCATTTGCGTTGGACTCAGTCCACTATTCTCATTGGTTGCCAGTATTTGTACGCACTCTACAGGACCTTCAGAAAACCTGTTACACAATCTGACATACATGCTGAATTTTTTCGTGGCAAGTTTACGAGCACCAAAACTGCTACAACATTTAATGCAATATATAACAATCAGCTTCATGAACACAATAACAAAGTGATAAAGGATGAAGGTGGAGCTATCGGAATCCTTGATAGTGAAAATGCTCTGCTTAAGTGGATGGTAGCAAGTCCTAGGATCGGTTATTTAACTGAGGAATTTGAAGAGAAATCAAATTTAAAAGATGACAACATCGTGGGCGCAAAGCATCATGAGGACACCGAGGCATTTCAGAAAAGATCCATGCCAAAGAAATGATTAACGTCTTACCTGAACAAGGAAATCCATTCCAAGAAACTGATTTGGTATCAATAGGGAGCTCCAAAATAATCCCAAGTGTCGAAACTGTCAAGTGTGTTACGGAAGCATTTCCTGTAGGACTTAAGCAGCATGATAAATATGTCATGTTCCGTCTCGATAAAGTTCGAAATTCAATTCATGAAATTATTCGTCGGAGCAATATTCACATCTTCAAGACTACAACAAGAAAAACCGATAAGACGAAGTCCAAGATTACTAACTTGCGTAAAGACTCCAACTTGTTCTGCAGAATGGATATTTCATCTGAAGCACGGGATGGGAACATTGATGATTTCTTTTCCCATGAAAATCAAATGTATCCACCATCTATTTCGGCTGATGGCAAACTCCGAAAAACAAAATATGACATTAGCTTCAATCACAGCCAACCAAATGTAACAGCTAAAATATTTGATGAGCAGCCGTAATCCATATGCTGAATCCTGGTACTGCCAAAACATTTTCAGGATACTTTGAAAATGTTTTCAAACCCTACTTCAATAATCAACTGAAGAATACTTCACGACTAGATATTGTATTCGACAGATAAACTAGTAACAGTTTGAAGGCAGATACCCGAGAATCAAGAGGAAGTGCCATAACTATTAAAGTCGCAGAATCTACTGCAATTCCAAAGCAATTTAAGCAATTCCTGTGTGTTAATGGAAACAGACACAATTATTCCACTTGCTAGCTAAGAAAATGGTGGGAAATGAGTATCCAGGAAAACATGTTGTCTGTACTTATGATGACCGCATCACCACGTCAACAACTATGGATGTAGCTAACATTTCTCCCTCCTCACACCAAGAAGCTGATGGCCGCCTACTTCTACATGTTAAGCAGTAGAAAGTGGACATACTCACAACTTACTACCGGTACGAACTGTGGACTCGGATGTAGTGGTTATTTTAATATCACTATTCTCACAAATACAAGATATTGCAGAACTATGGATTGAGTATGGTTGTGGGAAATACAGGAAATTCATTCCAATTCATGAGATTTGTGCAATACTCTCACCGAGAATTTGCAGAAATTCGATGGCCTTTTATGCTGTAATTGGATGCGGTACAGTTTCGATATTTTGTGGCATTGGCAAGAAGACAGCTTGGAAGGTCTGGATGTCATTTCGTGAAATTGATTGTGTGTGGCATCAGCTCTCTACAGGCACCTGATATTGAAGATGAATGTCATGATCTGTTGCAGCGATTTATTATTCTACTTTATGATCAAGCATCAGATTTACAGAGCAACAATGACTGCAGACGAGTGTTATTTACAAGAAAGAATCGAGCAATCGAAAATATACCTCCTATAGCAGATGCTTTAATACAACACATCAAACGAGCTACTCTCCAAGCAAGAATTTGGAATAACAGCCTCGATGCAAAAAACACAATACCTTCACGAAGCAACTGGGGATGGTTAGAAACTTCGGGAGGATCATACCGACCTGTGTGGACAACAATTCCAGATGTGTCAAAACACTGTGTGGAACTAACCTCTTGTACATGCCGCAAGCGATGCACATCTTGTAAATGTGTTAAATTGAGACTACGATGTACGAAACTTTGTGTATGTGAAGGACAGTGCTCCGACAGTGATTGGTAATCAAAACTGAATTGATTAGCAATCCAGGACAGAGTTTAGCCAAGGATATAAAACTTTCCTAGGGGTGAAGGCAGGATAATGGTTAATGTACCGTGGATTGGCAGTTGGCAAAGGTGGGTCACTTGTAACTTTACCAGTTGCAGCCATTTTTTTGGGGGGAGGGGAGTCATACCCCCCCCCAAATGTATATTTTGCTCTAGGAGGCTTAGTTTAATCAGAATCGTGTATACATTTTCCGAGTTAGTGCTAAACACTTTACTTCCGGTTCATGAGCTGCCAAATCCACTAGAGGGCCAGGAAAATTTGTGTCCCGGGCTTTTTAGACTCGTCTACCCATGTACTATCTGATTCCAAAGGGGCACATTGGTTGCCAGATTTGAAATATGTAGGCATAATTTTTAACTCTCCCACCCCACTAATGTCTTTCTTTTTCAGTATAGACGATATGGTTGATTTTGCCATGCCATACTGAGTTGCCAGTTCAGAGACAATAGTTCTTTTTTCAATTCAATTGTCATTCTCACTGCTATCCTTTTAGGCTTAGTTGAATCAGTAATCTTTTTTGGACCCATGGCTGCACTATTTTCAATAAAAATAACAATAAAATATCACAAAGTTTCATGAAGCTTGCGTGGATGATGCATAGCGTACGGAAGCTAGCACAATACTGAACTGAAGCGACCGCGTGGGGCGGCCAGTTCAAGGTCACGCTGTCCGAATCGCGAGGAAGCGTACGAATGGCGAGTTCAATTTTACTTGAAAAAGTTGTACGAATAGCGAGGCGGACGAATGGCGGGGTTCCACTGTACTAGGGGAAATAAGAAATCAAGGAAACATTAAAATCTGTCCATAATTATTCAGGAATTTTGTGGAGAATCAGAGGGATGAACCATCTTCTGGTAAGGTGTAGCCTGCATATTCTGTCGCAGGTTTGAAGGATTTTCCGGCTTCAGTCTGGCAAGAGTCTTGAAACTGGCAAGTGAAGGGGAGGAAGGTAGGCAGGGTTTTTTGGCGATTGGTACTGCACTTGCCATTAGTGCCATCGTCTCCTTATGATTGTGGACTTCTATTCGGGGCTTGTCTCTCACACTGCTCACTACTGGGTCTGTGATTATATTCATTGGAGGGTTGGCAAGGCATTTCTTTCTCCCACAGCTTGTTTCACTGTAACATAAGTAGCAGTCGTTCCTTTTGTTTTCCCTGTTGAAAGCCGATTTCTGATACAATTTACAATATGAGGAAAGATAGAAGGAAGCTGTTAATGTAGGAAACAAAAGGCTTCATATGACCTGATTGCCTTTGTGTTCTATCCATTGAAGCTTTCTTTAGCCACTTCTGAAGTTGTTACAAGTGTTACATAAAGTGGTCTCCGGTGCAGAGTGGCGTGAATCAAAGGTAAGAAACCGTCTATACACTGGGATTTGATTTAGAGGGAAATACAGAAAAGTTGAAAATAACCAGAAAAAGGAAATGTGGGCAAGAGATATGAAGGAATGGAGAGTAAAAGGGTTATGACAAGCGAAGTGCCAAGGCATGAACAGCGTCATGGCAGTTGCTACATTGAAGAATATATTGTAAATAATACAAGCTTTGAATTAGATCTTCACAATTCAAATAAATGTTACTTAAAATTTACAAGGACTGATGGCAGGAGTAGAGATGTAAGCATAGCATGGATTTTGAATTTTCTCTAATTATCTTATTACTAGGAACTATTATTAGGTTGCTAACAATGACATTTACTTGTGCTGTCTTAACACTTTAAAAATGAATAGCGATAATTAAAATTCATTGTTCTGTTGATGTACTCATCTCATCCCCTCAGAAATCTGAGAGGTCTTTATACTGAAACAGTTGCTAATTAATGTTAAAGCTTCCAATAATGCTGTTATTCAGCAACTTCAAACCTGTCAATACATCCTTTACACACTTATATTTGAAAACTTTCTCCATAGTATGGACTGTTAAGTTGTTTTGGGACAAAAATACTTGATCTATCCAGAATGTTTTGTTTCTAAAGAAACATTCATCTTAACCAAAATCGAATTGTATTCCCACACTTTTCATAAGAATTGCAGTTTTTAAATCTATATTCTGCTTTATTGGTTGCACAGTAGCGCCACAGAGCGTCGACAATCGGAACTAAGTTGTTTTGTACAGTAGCGCCACACCGTGTCGACAATTGGAACTAAATTGTTGTTCTATACAGTAGCGCCATGCCACAGAGCGTCGACAATCGGAACTAAATTGTTCCGCCCAGTAGCGCCACAGAGCGTCGACAATCGGAACTAAATTGTTGTTCTGTACAGTAGCGCCACAGAGCGTCGACAATCGGAACTAAATTGTTGTTCTGTACAGTAGCGCCACGCCACAGAGCGTCGTCAATCGGAACTAAATTGTTGTTCCGCGCAGTAGCACCACACCGTGTCGACAATCGGAACTAAATTGTTCTGTACAGTAGCGCCACAGAGCGTCAACAATTGGAACTAAATTGTTGTTCTGCACAGTAACGCCACACCGTGTCGACAATTGGAACTAAATTGTTGTTTTGTCCAGTCGCGCCACAGAGCGTCGGCAATCGGAACTAAATTGTTGTTCTGTACAGTAGCGCCACACCGTGTCGAGAATTGGAACTAAATTGTTGTTCTATACAGTAGCGCCACGCCACAGAGCGTCGACAATCGGAACTAAATTGTTCTGCACAGTAGCGCCACACCGTATTGACAATTGGAACTAAATTGTTCTGTACAGTAGCACCACAGAGCGTCGACAATTGGAACTAAATTGTTGTTCTGCCTAGTAGCGCCACAGAGCGTCGATAATGGGAACTAAATTGTTGTTCTGCCCAGTAGCGCCACAGAGCGTCGACAATCGGAACTAAATTGTTGTTCTGTACAGTAGCGCTCAGAGCGTCAACAATTGGAACTAAATTGTTGTTCTGCACAGTAGCGCCACACCGTGTCGACAGCAGAGGCGTATTTACACGAGGGCTAAAAGGGTTACAGCCCAGGGCGGCAACTTTAGGGCGCGGCAAAAAAATAAGAAAAGAACAAAAATCCTGAACTATTCAATATTAATATTAAAAAAATATTAAGTGTCATATTACAAGCAGGAAATGAGGGAAACATAAAAAGAAACATACATTTCCTGGCTTTTTGATGTGTCTGTAAAGTAAATGCGAACAGAGCACAATTTTTTTATTTGAATCAGAATGATTCATCATTTGGTTATAAATGTATTTCCTTTCTAATACATATCTTCTGCGAGTGTTATGTACGAAATATATTCCAATTATTTAAATTAACTTTGATGTTTAATTTTCTGTTAAACAACGTTTTACAACATATTTTTAGAATGTATACTTAAGGAAAGGAATACATTATTATGGGCCTATATATTTATAAATTTTTGTTTTCATCCTCTGAGTAAGTAAATTCTAACGAATAGACGAGTTGTAAATTATCAGTAACTTAGCTCAAAACTAAACATAAACATCAGTATAGTTTGCTAGTGATATATTCAGACAGGTAGGTCAGGAGGAAGGGCGGCTAATCTGGCGTAGCCCATAGGCGGCAAAGTGTAAATCCGCCTCTGCACCAGATGTGATTTCTTCAGATGTTTTCCTTGGAGGTAGGTAAAAGATAGTGTTCGTATCTCATTTCCTGCTAACCTCACCGAACTGCGACATCATATCACCAATAAAATTCAAACATCGACAGAGATACACTGCACAGCGTATGGTCAGAACTGGATTACCGCTTGGATGTCTGACGCGTCACGGAAGGCCGACACAAAACATTTATGGAAAAAACAAAAAACTTAGTGAGTTTGGCTTTTATTTGATATCTCGGAGGCAAACATCCCAATTTCCGCCGCCGAGCCTCTGAAATATGTCAAGGAATTGTGAATAAACCTATATATAATTTCTATAGGGATCAGCGCAGAAAATGTAGCTATCAGACTGATTCATTTACCTAACCAGCAGTTTTTAATGACCAATACATAACTAACATAAAGGTAAAAAATAAAGATTTTTAATTACATAAATATAAGATCTATCAGTAAATGAGATAGTCGTCACGACTATGTAAAAAAAAAAAAAAGTTAAGTACTGTATTAAATAAGTTATTAATTAATTTAGAAGCAGATATTTATTTATGTTAATTGTACTGCATGCAAACATTTTTACATAACCATCGCTCTGCAGGTCTAATCATCAGCTTCATTGTAAGGTGCTGACTTAAACGCAGGTTATAGGTTCGAATCCCACGTAAGGTATGGATGTTTCTCCTCCCATATCTGCAGGGAGGAATCGTCAGGATGGATGTTCTTCCCGTTATTTCTTCTGTTACCCATGTCAAAGTTAAGTCAGACCACCAGAAAGGATTCTCGATAGTCCAACCAAAGGAATAAACAGAAACCATCACTCTTACGTAGCCAGTTCTCAAGAGTTTTATTTTTGCGACTTTTTTAAAAATTCAAATTTAATTATCAATTTTACATTTTTAATCTTTTTTTGCGATATAAAGCTAATATAATGTTTAAAATAAAATAAAAACAAACAAACAAAATCGAAACCATATCAGGATTAAAAAGTAATTGAGCATCACTAATTAAATAAACAAAGCACTTTTTTACTATCAAATACAGACGCCAATTTTTGTTTTTATTTTTTTAAAAAAATACAAATTAACACGTTTAAAATAAAATAAAATACTAAATAAAATAAATTGAAATCATTATAGAAAATATTTCCTATCAAAAAAATAAATAATAATAAAATAAAAATGCATTTATCCTTCAATATGTGTTAGAACGGTTATTTCAGGTATATAAAGGTGCCGTTAGGGCACAGACGAATGGTCAAGGTGATGGCCTGCCATACGATTGAAATGCCTGAACCTGGAGTGGACGTGGATCTTTCTCTTTCGTGTATGCTTATCTTCCTTTAAAAATTTAGAGTCTGTGCAATAGGCCTACATAGGCCGCAGTGCTAATGGGGTTATCCCACGGCCCCATCAACATCTACAAAAATCATATACAAAGCTACTTGTCTCCATAATACAAGAAAGTCACTATTGGGAAAAATTCTCCTGAAGACTTAACTGCCATTAATATTTGATGTACAAAACGATAACTATAAGACATATAGTCGTCACATACCCAGTGGCGTACCAACGCCTTTGGGGGCCCGGGGCGGGAGTTGTAGATGGGGCCTCCTAGTCTTGCTTTTACAACCAAAAAAAAGAAAATCTTGTGTGGAGGGGGCCCCCTAGTCTTGCTTTTACAACCAAAAAAAAAAGGAAATCTTGTGTGGAGGGGGCCCCCTAGTCTTGCTTTTACAACCAAAAAAAAAAGGAAATCTTGTGTGGAGGGGGTCCCCTAGTCTTGCTTTTACAACCAAAAAAAAAAAAAAGGAAATCTTGTGTGGAGGGGGCTCCCTAGGCTGGCTGATGGGTGCCCCTCCCAGGTGGGGGCCCGGGGCGGACCGCCCCCCCCCCCACTGCACATACCCCAAATATAATCTTAGATGTTGATACTGTTTCTATACATATCGGAAGATTGCTCAAAAAAACAACAATAACAGACATTCTCCAAAAAAGAAAAGCATACAAATAGAAAAACAAACAAACTTTGAGATTTTAAGTATATATTGAATTTATAATGCTTGGAAAAAAAACAGTTTACTAATTATCAGCTGAAGGTTCATATACCCTAAACATAGTTTAATATTTTTAATTTAGTAATACAATATTTTAGAAACAAGAATATATTCATAACATTTAGCGTGTCAAAATTAATGCTCTTTAATAAACGTGCATTTTAAATATTCTGATAAAAGCTAATGTAGTGGACAATAAATTGAGGTAATAGAAAAACACTTACTTTTAACTTTTATTTTCACTGCTTTGTTTTTGGTTTGCTTCTATTTGCTCTTCCGAATCATAGGAACGGAAAACTGCACAATTTTGAAAATAATTTAATTTTAATTTATTTATTTTGATTGAGCTTATTTTCAAAAATACCTTTCCATCGTCTTTATAATTCAAAGTTACTAATTTCAAATTAATTTAGTTAACGATTTAACACTGCAATAAGTAAATTTATAGATATATAAGATAAGTACTTTATCAGTAGCGATAATGTTATTTCGAGTTTTATAATTTTATATATCTATTATTAAGAAGTCATCTGCTACTTCCGGTTGTTGCTATATATAATTGATTTGCATTTTTTATTTTTATTCAGCATTACGTACTCTAGTTACTTTTATGCTTTAAAAATAATACCAGAAACCTAAGCAATTTTTTATCTGCAGTACCGTACTTAGGGGCCATCCATTAATTCCGTTAGGTATTTTTTAAAAAATTTGGACCCTCCCTCTCCCCCTTGGTCAGGTTTGGTGAGATGTGGTAGAACCCCCCTCCCTCACGTGAGATTTCAAAAAGTCAAGATTACAAAAAGTTGTAATCTATTATAATAAGTTTATTATCTAAATGAAAAAGTTGATGTGAGATTTTCGTTAACCCCCCCCCCCTCTTCCCCTTGGTGAGATTTTACCGAACCTCCCCCTCTCCCTTTTGACCTCACGTAATTAATGGACGATCCCTTATTTGTATCACTGATTTCCAAAAGAAATGAATGACGGTTTCCTCTGCAAAACACCTATTGAAGCTGCAAAGGATAGCTTGAATTCAACTCTGCCGCCACTTTTGCCTGTGTTGTGGTGGTTCAGTGGATAGCAATGCTGACTTCGGATTGAAAGTTTGTGAGTTCGAATCTTGTACAGAGTGCGAAAAAAGAAAATCTTTATTTCTGAGCATTACTAAATCAGATTGAAATAGAATAAAACAGAAAGTGAATTTGCCTGTGTTGTGGTGGTTCAGTGGATAGCAATGCTGACTTCAGATTGAAAGTTTGTGAGTTCGAATCTTGTACAGAGTGCGAAAAAAGAAAATCTTTATTTCTGAGCATTACTAAATCAGATTGAAATAGAATAAAACAGAAAGTGAATTTGCCTGTGTTGTGGTGGTTCAGTGGATAGCAGCTGTCACTTCGAATCACAGATATCTGAGTTCGAAACCGATTCAGGTTAAGTAGAATTATTTCTACTTGAAAACCATAAGTTCAGATTGAAATGAAGTAATTAGGATAGAAATATTATCTCAGTTTGCGTAGCTTCATGGTCAAAGGCTCTGGCTGCCAAGAAGAGGGTCCTGGGTTCGAATCTAGTAGAGGCGGAGGAAAAAAAAAAGAATTAAAATAGAAAAAATGTCTGCTTGTGAGCAGAATTGAATGATGACGTATGAGAATGGTGACTGCTTCTGAGCAGAATTCCACAGCTTAGATTCAAGTGTGAGAGTTAGTTCTGATAGGTTAGTTAGGGTAGGCGGATCTTGGGAGACAGAATGTGAGACTGTTGAGCTGAGCAAACTGAGATGTCAATCTCCTTAGGTTGACTAGAAGTCTACAATGCCTACCACCACATAGGTGTGAAAATGTGCAATGTGGACTTCTGGCCAAAATAAGAGATTGGAAAATCAGTTTCCTAACTGCTTAGGGGCTCTCTTCAGTGGAGTAGGTGTGGGGAATTAATCTGGAGAGAGCCTCTCCCGGGAGTTGCTTAGGGGCTGATTTTGCCACAGAAAACTAAGAACGTGCTGTATCCCTATAGGGATACTAAATTTCTAAAAAAGGCCTATAGGGATACCCACAACTAAGTACCCTATAGGCCTTTTTTAGAAATTTACTAAACCCTATAGGTTTAGTAAAACTAAGAACGTGCTGTATCCCTATAGGGATACGAAATTTACTAAACCCTATAGGTTTAGTAAATTTAGTATCCCTATAGGGATACAGCACGTTCTTAGTTACGTCACTTCGAGCTACGGGGATACACACGGACTATTTAGTGCAATATGAACTCTATTTAAATCCAGTTGAAATGTTACTTACTTGTCTGAAGAAGCG
>JAFIDM010002131.1:10044727-10070640 GCA_023159025.1 Thereuonema tuberculata
ATTTCTGAAAATCTTGTTTTCTCACCGAATCCTACAGCAATTCATGAGAATACTGTATTTCACTGTTTTTTTGTTTTATTTTGTTTTTCAAAAATTCCCACTTCGCATAAGTCGTCACTCCGCTTAAGTCGTCAAAAATGTTTGGTCCCTTGAGTGACGACTTAACGAGGTTTTACTGTAGTTGAAACTGAAACAGTATTAAAATTGGCAAAAGTTGAAAAAATATTAAATAAAATGCTTCCATAACTCATTTTAAGATTTATGTTGATCTGAAAAGTACCCGTGGCAAAAAACTACAGCGGAATCTGTTTTGAGTTGGGGAAAAAGAAACACTCAAAACTTTAATTAAATGTATGACCTTAAAATTCTTTTAATTTCAATTAAAGGATTTAATATTTATTTAAAGGGGGAAATGAAGACACCTAAAGAAAAATAGGGGTTCAATTTTAAGTAAAGTTAACTGACAAAGAACATATTACATTCAACTTAAAAATTAATAAAACAATCTTCAAAATATTAAATCTATATTACTAAAATCTTTTATTTCTCTGTCTGTCTGTCCGGCGCAATTTTCTGTGCGAATGGAAAATAGAAATAATTTTTACAATGATATTTCCGCGACGGGAATTGAACCTGCAACCTTCTGATCCGAAGTCGGATGTGTTATCCATTAGGCCATAGGGACTACAACTCTTTTCATATTGTTTTTTGACTTATATCTCCGCAATTGTTGTGTTGTTGTTGTGCCCCAGTGTTAGTGCAACAATGGAAAACGGTTTTTCATTTTTTATTGTCACGAGGAAGTCGACAAATTCAAAATGAGCATTATTGAACTTCAAAATGTTGCGTTAACTGCTTTCTTTGGAATCGAGTTTTGTTAGATTAGATCTTAAATTTTATTTTCTTCTTATTATTACTTTTAATAATTGAACTGTACCTTAATATATTTTTGTAAAAACAACTAAACTTATTGATTCACGTGTTTTTGAAATTTGTTTAAGCTTCCAACTATTTTGTTTTGTTGTACTTATTCCAATTTTATTATGCTTGAAAAAGAGATGGCTTGAAAAGAGTCTTCAAAACTTCAAAATGTTGCTTTAACCCCTTTCATTGGAATCGATTATTCTTGGATTATCTCATATAAACCATCGTTTTATCATCGACAATCAATTAGTATCGAAATGGACAACGAGAGAAAGGATGAGATCTTTTCAAAGAATTATTAATAATGTCGTAATCTCGGCCATTCTTGACTACAGGTAAAATTTATCTGAAGTCTCCACCAAAGAGGAAAATTTGTCTAGAGTCACAAGTCATCAGAATTTGGTTATCTTCACTCGAAAGAATAGTCACAATCAATTCGTCGCCGGGAGTATCGTATATTAGCTATGATCTTCATTTAACATCTATATCAACCAACGTCCATCTAAATAAATCTCTTCTTCAAATATCTATAACGAACAATCTGTACACGGGAGATGGCCTAGTTATACCAATAATCTAAAAGAAATTGAAATTTTCTTTCCTCTTAAATAATAAACACCATAGAATTAATGTCTTTAGATTTCGCTGAAATATGAACTCATTGACCTTAAATCGATACTAAAAAAAAATAGTGATAGAAATTAAAAAAAATATATTGAACATGTTAAATCGTAAATTTCTTAGCTATTTCAAAAGAATCTAAGATAAGAATCAATATTTTTTTTGACACTTAAAGTTTCATGTTGGGCCGCACAGTTGGTGTGTCGTTTAGACATTGGTCTCTCACCTGTCTGAATACGAGGGTTCGGTTTTCATGTGGGTTCTTCTGTTTCCCTTACACTTCTTTCTTCCATTATTCTTTCTTCATCATCATTCCCTGCGTTTGTCCTTTTTTAGCTTGGTGATAGTACAACTTCCCTGCAACGCACATTTACCACACAACATAAATTTCACATTTTAACATTTCGTTTTTTGTTTTCCTAATGTAAAACATTTATTCTTGATTCATTAATTTATTTTTTTGATAATCAGATGTCATCACAACATTTAGAATGTTTCAAGATAGGTCAAAGTAAAAAAATTCAAAGTTGAAAAATAAGTAAATTTCTTACAATTCAACATGATTTAATAACCAAAGAAGTAAATGAAGCAATACTTACCTAATCCGTACAATACATGTCTCCACACATGTACAACAAATTTGTATATCCATTGTGTTTTTTTTTTAATTTTCTTCCCGTCTTTGCTGGATTTTTCCGATCTTCTGTTCATCTTGTAGTAGGTGGACAAGTAAATGTAATATCTCAATTTTTTTTCCCCAAAAGACAATGCTTCAGCTATTTAGGAAACCTTACCATTTTTGTAAAATATTTTTTTAAAGACATTTCTGTATTTTTAAAGAATAAATTAGATAAATATATCATTGACTAAGTATTTGTTAACTTCTTTTAATAAAGGTGTAGCCTAATAGTTAACAGACATAAACATACAATTTGCTAATCCTTTTTCATTAAAATTCATTTTCCAAGGAGAAGTTTGGGCCGAAATCTTAGGTAATTTTTAATCTGAGATATCTTTAAACTAAGGCGATTTAAATTCTATTATTTTTACATTCCAAATAACACTTTCGTCTTTTTCCTTTGTTTACCATTAGTTATATCCAATATTCTATTGGATTTATAAAACTTTTAAGGAGAAGAAGATCTTTTGAATAAGTTACTAGATTACAAGGGGAGAGTCCATTGCTCGAGGGTATACTTGTTTCTTCTGTGGAACGATTGTTCCCGTGTGTCTCGTTATTCAGAATAAGTTTCACCAAGAGAAGGTGACGATGAGATTAGGTCAGAAGAGGTTATAAGACACACATCAACCATCAAGTATGTTTCCAACGGACAGGACTTAAGGTTCATTTTTGTTGCATTTATTTACCGTTCTCTTAAAAAAGAGCAAGGCTTGATTTGCAATTTCAATAATCAGTGAAGTTGTTCCTTTATTTGCTAGATTCATTTATTTTCGCCTATTAAGAGAGTTGATCGGAAAGCTTACTCCTGTGATTGTGTTAATAATTGTAATCAAAGGTAAATAGTTAACTAATAAAAAGTTAGAGGTTAAGAAGTGAATTTAATTTATTTTTCTTAAAAAAATAAACAACTAAATTATTATGACCAAATATAAAAACTATTTTTTTTACACTACAACGTTATCTAGATCGATATTTCCTGCTTCATTTTCTTGATTCATCTTTGCATGTTTAAACCTGTTTTATTGATTTTGTTATTAAGCTGTGATTCTGTTTCCTCAAAAACCTCTCGAGAATCCTGCAGATGTTAAGCTTACGATGCTGTCTTCAGTTATATTTTTCGCAAATGATTTTCCCTGTCCTGACATCCTTAAATTCCATTTCAGTTGAAAGGCGACTTCGCAGATGATAAATTTTAACCATTTTATTTTCGTTGTTTAGATATTATAATTTTTAATGAATTATCCTGAGATATTTATAAAGTAATAATACTGCCTGCTGTTCCCACATGCCAAAGATAGCTTTTCAGTTAAGATATAGAATGAACACGTGAAAATCTTAATATGCTACTGTTATACCACATATGGGCATTGATAACTATATATTAATATCCACTATTCAAAAATTAATATATCATAAACTTATTAGATATTATACACATATAAAGACACACATGCGTCAACACTTGATTAGATCATGTTAGATGTTTTGTGAAGGTCTGCTGAAATCTCGATGACTATTAATCATGTTTTATTTTTTGTATTTCTGTTTTTCAGTTTGTATCGTTTTTCCCTGTAATGTCATTACAGTAAGTTACTCTGGATTTTCTAGAAAATGTTTCTTACCCCTTTTCCCCACTGTCGTTTTGTTAGCTACGGAGGGTTGATTCACGTTTATTCGGTCGATTTTGATCACGTCCTAGACTTAGCTGAACCCTTTTCTCCACCACTGGTTGTGTTCAATGGGGATGAATATAATCCTAGCTTTCCTTCTGCAGCTTGGTTACCTTCTGAACTCTACGGCGATACAAGTTTTGCTGTACATCCTCTATCTTAAGGATTATTCAAAAAATATGTTTCGCTTCCAAATGATTATAAACAGTCACGAAAGCAAATTATAATATTTAATAATATGTGATAAAAGTCTGTGTGAATCATTAAATCATAAAATTTGACATCGATGAGATCCTTTTGCCCATGGAAATTTGTTATCCTGTTTTTAAACGACGGTTTTATTTGCTGCATTTCATCTCAGATAACCCATGTTTTAAATTTACCCGAAAAATTGGGCTAAAATATCTTCCACAAGTTAAAATTGTTTATGTTGTGAAATAAAGAGAGACCATTGTAGATATTTTATCTAACTAAAATTTATTTATCTCTTTAGTACTCCTTTTTACATCATACCAGAGGCTTTACCTTAGCCTGGCCAACTGCCCGCCAACTTGGATTAAAAATGTACAAAGCATTTAACAAAGGAACCAATAGAGACGCTCTTCTTGACTTAACACACCTCACAATATTATTGCTTTATTTATTGTTTATTTTAAGGCTACCCAGAAATCGCCGTTTGCAAATAACTGAAACGTAGTAGAGCAATTTCCGCTCGGGTTTGGCCAACAAGAAGCAATAATGCTATGAATTTCCACGTAAGTGTTAGATTAAGTTTTACAGCTATGTAATTTTGAAATATGATTTTGTACCTTAGTCTAAATTTAATGTAGAAAAACAAAACTTTTTCATTACGTGGCCGAGAAAATAATTGGTAATAAATAAAATGACCAATATTCTGTTTAATTCCAATATAAAACAGCTTACATATTAATTTCTGTAAAATCAACTTACACTTTATTGTCATCCCTTTTGAATTTTCAAGTCAGAAAGACAATCTCGCATGATTCTAATATTTTCAATTGAATAACAAAAGACAACTGCTTTGGTTTCTATGGAATAACATCTAAAAAATCTGGAATTCTTAGAAACATAATAAAACTTGTCTTATTGTTTCCTACAGGAGGAGTCTTGTTAATACGGTTTTTTTTTAAAACGAGACCTAAATCTTCCCATCTTCGAGACTGAAGAAAACACTATTCAGAACAATTGTAATGTGAGAAAGTCTGACAAACTACTTTGAAATGGTTTCTAAGCTTAGGTTTAGATCAATTCGTGATCCAACTGTTTAGTTAAGGATATTTGTTTCCTCCTGAGTAGATGTTTGCAATTTTGAGCTGATTCTTATTCTGTTGAAAAATTATTAACGAGAATAATCAATGATTGAAAGACCTTAACATTAAAGTAAGAAAAATCAAAAGAAACACGAGTAGTTTGGAACTAGATATTTAATATTTAACAATGAAATAAGTGGAATGATGTCATTTTTCATTTGAATTTGTTTTACAGGTAATTTACCAATTGTAATTGATTTCAACATTTGAACTGAAACGGAATGGAGGAGATACTAAATGGATAGAAAGATTAGGAAGCCATTTTATGTAGATGTTACCTCAACCTCCCACAATGGAAATCTATTTATGCTTCCATCTTAAGTTCCAAGAAAACACCGAAATATTATAAAAAGATCTATAGGATTCGTTTGATTTTAGCTTGATGAATTGGTGTTTTTATAGTAAACCTTTTGCAGACAAATGTTGTAAAATATATAATTTATTTAAATAAAAAAAAAAAAAGGAGATTCAGTAAATACATTTTCTTAAAACATGCATGGGATCGCCATTACACAAACAATTTTAAGAACATAAAATGTTGGAGTAGGAATGCCTTGCGCATGCTCAGCATTTTTTGAAACACATTTCTGATACCAAACAGAAATTCGAGAAACTTACTTGTAATCAAGTATCAATTTAGCAAAAGTTTTGAAACAAAACATATTTAGAACTGGTTTTAAGATTTAGAATCACTTTATTAGGGATTATTCTCTGCCATTTTCGAGAGGACTTCTATTGTGGGTAGTCGAGTTGACATGTTGGTCCCAATAAAAGAGAATAAATTGGAAAAGCTAAATACAAAGAAGTTGATTAATTTCGTCTCCTACACAAACCAATCAGTAACTTTCCTTCTAATTAAAACGGTATTATACGAGATTCCTCCAAGTTCTGTGATTCATATAAAACTATCCTGACTGAAGTGCAGTGGAAAATAAAACCTCTTGGCTACAAATTTATTCAATTTTCAACGATTTCTTTAACTTCCTCCATATTCAACTACATCAAAATCAATAGTTCTATAAAAAATCTCAAACAAAGGCTGTTCTAATACAAAACTAAGAATATTTCCTCTATTTAATGTTCCTGTTCTTAAATTGTAACTTTTTCTATATTTCCTTACATTTCATAGAAAATAATTTTATACCGATCAGAAGTGACCTACTTTTAACAATGTTGTAATAATAATATTATAAATATAATAAAAGCAAAATTTCTCTTTATTTTATAAAATTCCCAGCGTACAGAATTATTTTTTAAACTTTGTAACTTTTTTTTTATATAAAGATCACTTATAATCTTTTTAATGAAAGAAAGAAAAAAAAACAAAAAACAAAACAGAATTTAAATTAAATTTTTTTGCTCAGTTTGGATAAAAAAGTGAATAATTGGAAATCTCCCGTCAAACCAAAATAAACCAGAATTATTATTAGGTCTTATTTTGCTACTGATCTCTTAGGACCGCATTCAAAGAAACATACACTATTTCTTTGCTTTCTTTGTCGAAGTAAAAACGCTTTTACTCAAGACATCCCCACAGGAAGTCTAATCTAAAACAGACTACTAAAGTGAAAACCTTTCTCTCCTAACGAAGGAGCTTTCAAAATTAAAATTCTTTACCCTAATTTACGTTTCACAATCTGATATCATTTCGCCTGACTTAGTTTTCGGCTAAATTACCAAAAGGAAGCCCTTTTCTCTGCTTTTGAAATTATAAACCCACAGATGTCCAATTTTTTTGTCCCTGGCTGTATTCATGTTTCGAATGACTTGAATTCTTCCCTGGAGAACAGAAATGGGTCGAGTTTGCAGATATTTCTCAGTTTAAGGCAAAATTTCTTAAAATGTTTAATCAACTGGACCTTTAAGAAAACATAGCGATTATTCTAAACAGCTTTTGTCTTTTTTAACAATTGAAAAAGGAAATAAACTGAAAAGAAATTTACTTAATATTAGAAAAGTTTTGAAAGGTGTTTTTTTTTTTTATTCTTTCAATAATAGGCCAAATAAAGAAGCCACTCTTAGCAATTGATATCTAGGCACGCCTATGTTTTGCACGTTAACCCTTTTCCCATTACAATATGTTAAAACTCAGATTTTGGGTCTTTCTCTTTAGCTTTTAAAGTTTTACTTCCCTATTTTCTTAAGTTAGTTGATAGCAAAATCTTATTTTCAAGAAACAAAATCTGTCGACGGCTTAATATTGTGTGATACCATAATCCTAACCAAAATTAGAAATTATTGTCCCATTCTCTATGAATTTACGATTAATTTCACCCTATTGTCCTTTGCCTTATCGCAAATTGGACTTGAAACTACATGAAATCAAGACATACGACGTTTATCAATGTGGTCGTCATATGAATTAAAGAACGTTCTTAAATAGTTTATAAACGCGCCTTTCTTTTAATACAGCGTCTTTCGTGGCAGTAGCATTTCTGTTTTAGAAGCATCGTGTCTTTATCGTCTTTCAAGGTATAATAGGTCATTTAATATTTGCCAAACAGACTTCTAGTAGCATATGGAATCTTCCAACAACTTGAAATTTGGGCCTAATGGCTATTAACATATGGGAGACTTGGCTGCAGTGTTAGTCCAGAAATCACGTCAAGACTAAAAAGCTCGCGTTGCTATTTTTGATTCGTTCTGTGCTCGAAAGAGTTCTTTATTATTTAGGCCTCTTCTTTGTATTGCTCAAGATATGAGGCTCCAATTAAGGCACAAAATAAAACTTTTCTTAAAAGGGATTTCATCCGCAACTACTGTCGTGAACTAAGTCCCGTACGAAATAGCTTGAGAAATAAATACAACTTATCTTCATTTCTGTAAAAATTAACGATTTAGCAAAGGTCAAATTCAAGGAAATAGTTTGTTCCATTCAATGCAAATTCAGAAAGTTACTTAAAGAGCTGGAAGACATGTAAGTTGATTCCTATATACACAGAAATATATAAATAGCTTAGTTTACAATGGAAATAATTTCAGAGCAAAATTATTATCCTATGAATGTGTAATATACACTATATACAGATTGCGAAAGGCTACGTTGTATTGCATCAGTGGAACAACAATTTTGTGCCTCTTTATTGAAATAAGTATATAACAGACTTATTTATTCTTTGATTCTTCTTAAAATTTAACATTTAATTAGAAGCAAACAGTGTAAATTTATAGGATCAAAAATGTGAAATATATAAACTTCTTTTTGTAAACTTATAAAAATGAAATACCTAGGTGAAATATGATATCAGATTGTTAAAGAGATAATCATTAAGTTATGAATTTTGATGTATAATATAAAAAAGTACAGTTTTTTTTTTAATAATAATTTTTAAAATGATAAGAATTTAAAAGTGCAAAGCACCTATGACTTGATCGTTCAACTCAAAAGTATACATTAGATAAAGGCGGTAACTTCAATCATGGACTGTGCACAGCCTTGTAACAAGTTAAAAAATTTATGACCGAGCAGACAGGCGATTTATAAACCTTTCTTCCCC
This sequence comes from Thereuonema tuberculata, assembly GCA_023159025.1. NCBI lineage: Eukaryota > Metazoa > Arthropoda > Chilopoda > Scutigeromorpha > Scutigeridae > Thereuonema > Thereuonema tuberculata. The sequence goes on from JAFIDM010002131.1 coordinate 10,053,453, forward strand.
CTCTTTCCTGACTATGTTAAAAATTTCCTGTTGTCTGTTAAAAGAAAAAAAAAATGAAGTTTGAGACACTTCGAAACCTCATCAAAAATACACATGTTCCCTTTCATCGCCATTTTGCTATATGAGTCACGTGATTACTTGCAACTGAATTACAGTCGGTGCCTCTACGTAATGTAAGCTCTTGATAAAAACCGACTGTAAAATAACTGTTTGTTTTATTTATTTTAGGAAATCTCCTTTTTCTTCTATCTTTTTGCTTTTGAACAGTTTCAAAAACCTTTCTAAGTTAGTTTATTGAAATAACTCCGTTTAACTAAAATAACTAATGAAAAAAAAAATATTTTTTTAATAATTTTATTTTTTTTCTTAAACAGTTTTCATTAATAATGCAGAGAAAAACATCTTAAAAATTCAACTATCAATTTAGTAACGAAAGGCTACAAACAGTTTTGCCAACAGATTGCTTTTTAATTTCATTTTTTTATTTTTATTTTCTATTCAATATTTATAATAAGTTTTAATTAAAAAATAAATAAACTCAAATCCCCCTGTGACAAAACATTGACAGGAAATAATTGGAATACTAACCTTGATTGCATAGAAATTCATGTTACTTTTCTAATTAATAAATGGAAATATATATAAAAGGGCCCTTAATAAATTTAATCTTCCTAATTTGAATCGGATATATCTCTGGATTGTCTTGTGTAACACACACACACACACACAAAAAACAAACCAACTTGTCAATTATTGAGAGCAGATGATTCTAGTTTCTTTGATTAGATTCGAAAAGAAAAGTTTAAACAATCAAATGAAATAGAAAAGTTCGCTTGATGCCTAATATTCCAAGAATTTACAGCCAAACTTCAGTTCTGACTTTAATTAAACCTATTTATTATCCAAAATAAGAATTGAAAAATATCAATTTTTTTTTAAGCAGATTATTTTACTATTGTGAGAAATTTTGAAGAAAAAAAATATCAATTTTCGATTTATTTTGTAAGGCATCTTCAATTAAAATTTTATACTTTGCTTTTATTGCAACTAAAATTATTTTTCGATTACCGAAAATTTCCTTGTCACTTTTCGCATACAGAGGGCCTTGCAATAATCTTTGTAATAAAAGTTCTAATTGGCTCCTTCGTGTTTTGAAGCTCCAATCAGAAAACATCAGCAACTCTACGCAGCAACTGTTGATCCACTGGTTTCAAAAGTGTTAACATAACATATAACCATACAAATGTTAGCATTTTTGAATCGCACTGTACAATCAGTGTTAACTGCTCTTAAAGTAAACATGGAATGAGTCCTTATAATATCACCTGGAAAGCAAAGAGTTAAACATTTACCTGTCCTGTCCTTTCTCTATCATCTACAGGGAAAGTATTGCTTCAAATCGATTATTCTAGATCTAAATAGAGGTCATAAAATCTAAATCTACTGCTGTTTCTAAAGCCTGAAGTAAAAAGTTTCCTGAATTTCTGCAAAAATAGACAATTAAAGACAAAATAACAAACATGCTAATAACGAAATAAACTGTATGCATCATAACCTTTGTTATTTTTACCCCAGGCTAATGTACTATTAATTCCTGAACCTATCGCTAAGGACTTTATTGATATATCGTCCTTCTGACAACGTACTATCAATGGAAAATACTGTATTGTTATTAGTAATTAGTAGTTAAATGTTAATAACATTTCAAGGAATGCTGTCGATATTATTATTATTTTTTTCCCGAAATCAGAAGAATTAAGTTGAGAAACGAAGAGAATGAAAGGAACGGAAAGGATAGTTCTAAAAGACGAAGATTCTGGAATCAGAAAAAGAAAAGAAAGAAGAATTAGAAAATAGTTGAAGCAGTTGGTATTCAGTTTATTTAGTAAATACTATAGAAAAAAGCGTTCCTATTAACGGCGCCAAAAAGAAAATCTATCTTGTTATAGTTTCAAAATCTTCAACTTTATTCTCTGATTGTAGTCATTTTACGTAAAAATTTTTTCTAGTTTTTATTTACAAAACTCCTAGAAAACTGTTTCAAATTGAAAAAGTGAAGAATATGTTAAGCAATAGGTATTTTAAAGAATGTTGAATTGTTTGTTTTTATGAATGTTTAAAAATAAAATAGTACATTTGTTGTAATCTAAAACACAAATTCGGTTTATTTGATAAAAAAAAATATATATTTTAATACTAGGCTTAAGGAATAAAGCAGCATTCCTACAAAAATTCTCAATTTTTTTTATATTAATACAATTCTTTATAATATATCGATTGTTTGTTCCATTCTGTTTGTTGTCATTCCACTAGCAGCATGTGCAGGGTATGGTTCATGTAACGGAATTTAATTCATTTTCTTACAAAGCCGATTCGATTTGCTGTGGTTGTTGCTCTTTTAATGGGAGAATTATTCTTATTGTTTGTTTAATACAATGACCAGACAAATATATGGGATTATGTTATTGTTGTCCACATTTTAAAGTAGAGGAAAAGAAACCCAAACCTCCAAGGAAGGTTCAGAAATCGAACTTAGGATCAGCCAGATTAGTTCAGATTTTATGACGTTGTCTTAAACGCTAAGCTACTCCTGAAGGCCAGTGGGTTATTGTTTGACGATTTATTTTAGCACCGTTCAACCCAATTCATCATTTTTTTTTTTTTTTTTTTCCTATGAGAATCTCATTGTAAATTTCTGTTACTTTAAAACGGCGACTTGTATGTATTATTTACTGGCTGAATAGATTTTGTTTTTTCTCTTTAACCGAAGTTCTTTGGTCTTTGATTTTAAAGACCAAAATGATCCTCGAACTAATTTTATTTTTTTAGTTTCCCAATTTTTAAATCTATCTGACCAAGTTTCTTTTTGCTTTTTATGCCAATATTCTTCCAAAGAAATCGGATTTGCTTCCCAAAGTAGTTTATTGATTTATCAATTACACGAATGAAGAAGGTTACTAAATAGTGTGACACTACAGTGGGCGTCAAATTAACTTTATAATATGATAACTTTTTATTATAATGTCAACAGAAGAATGAACTTGACAAACTGAATTATTTGCCAAGTCTGCATCACTTCGAGAACATTCCTCCTATGTTGGTAAATGAAGATCATTTCTCATGGGCTGTAGATAAATAGTCTAATCTAAACGCCATCAACTTAACAAATGCAAAGTTTAAAAATAACACCTCTTTTTAAATAACTATCAAAATGAATTTCAATTTTCATTAAAAAATTATTACAAAAAAACAAACAAGATGTGTTTTATTAGTTAAAAGCTATAAATTATGTAAAATAACTAATTTTAAAAGCAACTGATTTCTTTAATATATCGATTAAAATTCATATCAATAAATTATTTCCAAGAGAACGTTCTCTACTACATTTTCTTTTTCATAAAAGAATTCTTTGCAATGTTGCAAACAAAATGTTCAGTTTCTACTAAGAGCTTCTTATCTGGGAATTTTAAATGTTTTTAAAAACGAAAGGAGATTTAACGTGCCTGAAAATTTAAAGAAATAGACTCTAGTTTGTCATCGGTGGATTTTGGCTGGCTGATGAGTCGTAAAAAGAGCGAAACGGTCCGTCCCAGTCTCTTCCGGGTGACAGCTCAGGGTGCGAATTCTTTGTCTTAGCGTTGTGCCTTCGCGTGTTTGCAATTTCTTTAAATGGTTTTGTTGGCATCTTTATTATCAGCGAATCTTCTTCTTAATGACATAACGAAATCTTCAATTTTATTTCACCAATCACATTCACATTTTGTAATTTTGTTCGATTTTTGTTATTTTAAATTGAGGCGCAAAATGAGGACAATAAATTTTAGAATAGATGAATCAGGAGTCTGCGAGACATGAATTACATAAATCACGTTCATTTCCATTTTCTTTGCAAACACAAAAGCGAATCATTCTAGTTATTTTTATTCTAAAGATACATACTATCTTAAAGACCTTCATTTCTATGAATTAAAAGTAGGAGGCCTATCGTCATTAAGACGAACTTTTGTTTCTGAATTTAGACATGCGCAATAGTGCATATGACACAAGGCCATCAATGTTGCAATTACAAAAGACTTGCTAAGTGTAACTTATTCAAACTTGACAGATATTATTTATAGAAAATAATGTACAGTAGCCTTAAAAGTTGACAACTGAAAATAAATATTAAGAACATTAAAAAGATTGAATCATACTTGTAAAATTTTTATTTTTTCAAGGATCTGTCAAATGCCGATCAAATTTTATTAGACGGTGTTGAAATTAAAGTAAGTTTTTACAAGATTTTCAAGTACTGCAATGGCTGAAATCAAAACTTACAGGTTCAGATTTTTCTAATTTTAAACCTTGTCATTGCTCAACACTCTTTTACGTAGGTGGGGAAAAACGAATACAACACCACAAAAACAAATTCCACCCCCAGCTTAAATCCGAATATGCATTGAAAATGAATTTATTTCCAAATCTAAATCAATAGAAATACATCGTTATAAAAAAGAGCTGATATTTAAGATATTTTCTTTTCACTAAAACAACAAATGAAGAAAATAATGAATTATGGAAGACATAAGTTTTAGAATTTTTAAGAATTTTACTGAATTTCTTTAAAAAAATTGGTTTTGATTGCTTTCGGGATCCATTGCTTTGGGAAATGAAATACTTCTATTTTTAATTTGAAACAGTTTTCCAATACAGGCATAACAAATTATCCTTAAGTATTATTACAATTAAAAAATATCATCTAAGAATATATATACACAATAGGTTACGAAACTTCGCGGAGAAATTTCTTCTAATGAATCATTTCCACTAAAAATTAGTTTTTTAATTTTTCCTCTCGTGGAGCCAAAACGTAATTTTAAAACAGAGTTAGAATCTGAATTTAATGGAAAGTTTAATAAAAAATGTACATGTTTATATAAAGTCGTTTTAAAGCTTATATAATTAATTCAACCTCTTAAGCATAACTAGATATTATTAACAATTTCTATACAGTTAAGAAAAAATAATGCTCTAGTTTTTTTTACAGTTTGATACAGTTAATAAAAATAGATTTTAATTTTAACTTAAAGGAATTAGAATAAAGGAGCTTATAAGAGAAGTTTTAACTGCGGCAAAATTACTAGCAAGAAAGTCTACATTGCCTCTAATAAATAAAGAAATAAAATTTCTCAGTTCTGAATAATAAAAACATTTTGATTTGGTTATTAAGAGAAAATAGTAAATGTCAAAATTTCATTCTAATTTTGAATTATTTTATGACTATCAAATTTGCTTATATATTTATATTTTTTTGTTTTTTATTTTTGATGGTTTTTACATATCTGAAATGTAAAGTTTTGATTTTACTATCAAATATTTTTTTTTATTTCAATTTTATATCTCTCGTGATGCTTATAATTGATTTGTAAAATATTTTTGACATTTCCTCATTTTAATGATAAAAACGAAAAAAAGTAAGTTTATAATTTAACAAAGAAATGTAATATATTAAGAGTGAAAGTATTTATAAAATAATTATAAATAAAAGCCTACAAAACGATCTAAGATAATTAACTTTGTAAAATACTTTTTTTTTATTTTTTCGCTTATTATTATTATTTCCTAAAAACATTGTTAAGACATTGGAAGAATCATTGTTAAGATTCTTGATAGTTTTTTGATCATACAGAGTGAAGACTTACGGAATAAGGTAATTTATAGAAAACCATCGGATAGAATAGAAAGATACTGGATGGGAAATGGTAGAAGGATGATGACTGGAGATGACACAATGATTGGCGAATAGAAATTGACATTCAAATTTCTTATTGATTCCTTCAGCACTAAGTCTGCTAAGATAAAAGTTATCCATTAGAGAATAAATTCATTTTGAGATTATAATACATTGAACTAGAGTGAATAGCATTGTACCTATCTTTAAAGTATTTTTTATGCCTATAATATTGATAAGAAAGCGATTAGATACACTGTTGATTGTGTATTTCCTCATGATACATCTTTATTTAAAAAAAGAAAAACAAATATGATTCGAGGTATGGGAATTTTTTTTGTCCCATATTTGTTGTCCCGCCTTTCAGTTCTTCCTTCGTAAATCGAAGCGTTTTGATATTCATAAACAACTTTTCATTCGTAATATTCAATATTTCTTAATGATAATAAAAATAGAAAAAAAAAATAAAGAAGAATTAATGTAACCTAAAGGTAAAAAGAAAAAAAAAATTGATACAGAAAAATTCAGTTAGAAACTGCACCCATTATTGCCATTAGAATATAACCAACACTGTTATAAGAGGAATTGCACAATACGACGTAGAGTGTAATCTTAATGAATAGTTTCTCACAGACAACCTACTGGTAAAAAGTTTTTGCGTCGTTTCGGTTAGCAAAAGAAAAACAATAATAAAAAAAATAATTGGCAACTTTTCAGATTTCACCTATTGATAGACACATTATATAGGTCCACATATTTAGAATAAATTTGCAATGAGCACCTATCTATATGGGTTTATATACATATATCTGCATGGTGTATTGGTAGGAATCTACGCTTTTTTGTCTTCTACTTGTAAGAAGTCTGCGGGAATGTGGTAGAACAGGTTGGATTTGGGTGTTACATTATTGCAAAGTCATTTGTAAAATTTGTCATTTTTATGAATATGCAATGAACGTATATACATACGAAATGACTTCAATAATAGACTCAATGAAATGAGATACACGAATCTAACTAAACTCAATACATTAAACTGGATACAAAAGAGTAAACATCACATTGGACAGGTCTACTGACATCAAATCCCTTGGCAGCCAGCGACGTTGAATATGCTGGAAAATAAGTATTATCATGTACTAAATGTATAGGAAAATAATTTGTTTCACTATCTATAAAGAGATTATAAATCTCTCTCTATAAACGTAGCTGATGTAAAAATAGAAAACAGATTTCTTTTTAGATACTCTAAGCTCAATTTCACAAGGACAACTTATTACTTAAAAAGGAACGGAACAAACTATTCGGAATGGATCTAATATTTACAGACCAAGTGAAAAACAAAATATAGACACGAATCCGCTTAAAAAAATATTTGGGACTAAAATGGACAAGTATTCCGCCTGTGATGAGATCATGTTTGAACAACTCTTTCTCTAGCTTTTTTTTTTTAGCTACAGACGCACGGACAGAGAGACATTAAAACGTACCTGTTTGTCTACAACTTTTGTTCTGACAGTTTCATCGAAAACATCTCTAGATTAAATATATGATTTATATTGAATATGTATGTACTATTATATCTATTTATAAAGTATTATTATTTATTTTTTTGGTTGTATAATACACATTGCACTAAGAGAAAAGATGTATACAGCTGCCTTTAGATAAAAATTGGACTTTTCTTAGGTGTCATGATGCAAATAAAAATCGAAATAAAAAAATTAAAAATTAGGAAATCCGCTCCGATTTTTTTGACACTTTTCAGCTTTTTTCGTTATTTATTTATTTTAGAAAAAGCTTAAGACAATTTTTCCACCTTCCCTCTCAATACTCGTAAAGATAGTGAACTGCGATGATTGAAAAGGAAACGGAAAACAAAGTATAGGACCCAAATCGTAGGAAAGAGTAGAGGAGAGTTAGTTATGACTTAACTATAGCACTGGACGATATAATGGGTTGTCTATAGGCTACGGACAGAGGATGGTACACTCGGAGAGGAGAGGGTGTTTCGAGCTACTCTGCTCGTTGCTAGAGCGGGAAAAAAAGGGGGAATGTTTAATGGTTCTATTCTACTTCTTTGATGATTTCCAGCCTGTGGGGCTGAAGCTTCAGCTTGTGGGGTGACCGCGAACGGACCTTGGCGGTGGGCAGGGACTGGGAGGACTTGTGGGAGGAGCGCCCCTTGCGGCCAGGCAGGCTCATCTTCTCTTTGCTGCTCTTGGTCGGTGTTGAGGCGTCCTTAACGTTGGCATCGGTCTTGTGCTCCTGGTGGTGACTGTGGTGGTGGTGGTGGTTGTGATGGTTATGATGGTGCAACTTCTTGGCCTCTTTGCTGCCCTGCTTGCCGCCGCTCTTATTGGCATTCTTGTTAGCGGTGGCGGGCGACGTTCTGGCCGAGGGGGAGCAGCCTTTGGCCGAAGAGGAGGGGTGCGCTTGACTCGTCGACGGACCCTGAGCGGCGGTCGACGACGACGACGACTTGGCGGACTTGACGGATTTGGCGGAGGACACTGACGAGATGGCGGACACGACCGACGACACGGACGAGCGACTGGAGCACGTCGAGTCGGACTTGTACGACTTGAGCGAAAAAGTAGACGCCGACGAATGAACGGAGAACGAGGAGAAAGAGGAGGCGCTACTTAGCGATGACGAAGTGCTTGGAGACGGGCTCATGCCACCACCACCTCCACTTCCCGACTGTTTGAGGCGCAGGATCTTCGCGCGGCAAATAACACAGCGCAAAGGCAACATCCTTTGCGCCACCGCCGTTTGGATCGTCTTCACGAAGCATTTGCGACACACGACACGGTGGCCGCACGGGTACGTCTGCATCGTTGCCTTTGCGGTGATGCAAATCACGCACTGAAAGAGAAAAAGAAAAGAAAAAGAATTAGAATAATCAACAAGAGAAAAGAAAGCAGCCACATGTAAAGAAGATAGAACTATATGCACACACATTTGAATACCGTTATCTTTGATATATCAGTTTAATTTAAAACAGCAATTATGCAATATTCATTTATGTGAAGTGAAATTTCACCTGTACGAGGGTCATATCGAAAGTAATGAGCAACAATTTTTTCGTAGGCAAATCTGCAACAGCAGAAGAATGAGTGTTGAATGACCTACGATATCAAAAGCTTGCGTCACGTGACCACAAGTACTCGTAACAAAATGGCCGACAACACTATTTCGTGAAATGTGTGCAAAGGTGATAGCTATGTTAGAAGATGGGTGAAACATCTCAAATTTGAGAACACTAGCATCCAAAATCAGTCTCGTAGCGGTCGCCCTCAAACAGCCTCAACTGAACGCAACAAGGAGAGAGTTGACGTGATCATTAATGAAGAAAGACATGTGACTGTGGACGAAATAGCGAGAACACTTGGAATAGAGCAAAATATTCATCTCCGTTTTACCCAGTATTCTGACAGGTGAAGAAAGCTGGTTTCACCATTTCGAGCCTGAAACGAAACGACAGAGCAAGGAATGGCGCCATTTGAATTTTCCAACAAAACGATAGCTAAGCCTGCCATCAGCTGCATAAGTTATGGGCACAGTCTTTTGAGATGCAGAGCGCTGGAAGCTGGGCAAACCATAAATGCTGTTCTTTATTTCCAGATACTCTACAAGCTCCGTCGTGAATTGCTCGATAAACGTTCTGGAAGAAAGATCATCGTCCAGCATGACAATGCTCGGCCCGATTCCGCTCTCGTCACATTAGAAAAAAATGGGGTGGGAAGTTCTTCCACAGCCCTACTATTAGCTCTGATCTGGCATCCTCAGACTACCAACTTTTTGGATTTCTGAAGGATCAGATGCGAGATTGTGAGACAATCCAGAAAGCAGTGCATCAGTGTCTTCCCAGGCTGTGTCTACTTCAGGGGAATATTCAAGCTTCCAGAACGGTGGGAAAATATTTGCAACGAAATGGGATTATGTAGAGAAGTAAACAAAAGTCTGTGAAATTAAGATGGTGTACTTGTTTTCAATAATAAAACATTGTAATTTATAAAAAAAAAAATGCTCAATATTTTTGGTAGACCCTCGTAGAAGTTTTATTGATATAATCTTGATTCCTGTAAATAATAGGAAACTTTTTTTTTCTAATCTATTTTCTTATGGATCTTATGATGATGGATCTATTTTCTTATGGATCTTATGTCTTCTGCAGTTTAACTTGAGTTCCATAACTAAAAGTTAAATAGCAAATTCCGATCGGTTATTTAAGTAAACTGCTTAGATACATTTTAAAAACCATTAGACTAATTATTAAACAGTAACAACATTTTTTTCAAAAAACGAGATAATTTCTCAATATTCAATAATGTATTAGTACCAAAAGAGAAATAAGTCGGTGTAAAAGAAAGGCTTTATCTTTTTATGATCAATTATTATCCAAATGACACTTCATCTCATCCATTTCTTCTTTATGATAATAATAAGTTAACTGTCGAAAATGAAAAGACTTACTTCTAGAAACACAAAATGTTAAAGAAAAATTGTGAAAGAAAACTTAAAAAATTGTTGGATTTTTCTTTTGGGTTGCCTCTCCTTAATATATTAAGTAGACAGATTACAAAATTTATTAAAAATCCTACAAAATTCAATCTTCTGTTATTGAGGTCTCTGGGATCTTTTTTTAATTATACGTTCATGAACCAAGCAGACATCATTGAATAACAAAACCACAACAATTAACTACCAGTTACTTTCGGGAAAGTTTGAATAATAAGAATAAACTCGAATAAATGTGTTAAAAAAAAAAGACCAAATAGCAAATGAAAATGGGCATGTTCTATGAAACAGCTCCCACCCGCCCTCTAACTCAATTACGTTTGGATCTGAAGGAACTCATCATCAGCAGGTTTTGCAAGATGTCTTCATGATTAAAAAACAATCATCAACATATCTAGCTTAAATTGAGATCGGTTCAGATCTTTCTGACATTATATTGTTCTCAATATTTTGCAAAAAATATTTGCTGCAATAGAATAGGCGATTCCATAGGACAATAAATTTGTTTATATAAATTACCTTTATATACAAAAATGTTACATAAACCGTAAAGGTATAATAAATTTCAAATTCGGAATATTATCAATTTTTATTTCTTTTGATAGCAATTCATCTATTAATTTAATTCAGATACATTTACATTAGTGAAGAAAAATTGAAAATCTAATGAAAACATCTCTTGTTTGGATTTCGTTCAATTTGTTTAGGAATCCTTTGTTTAGGAATCGTTCACTTATATACTGGTTGAAATGAATTTCTTAAATTAAACTTACTATTTTTCTCTTCTAATATCTTTAATTTCATTGCCATGAATTTGGATAAGTTAAACGTAAAGAATTTCTGAAATCCACTATTGGCCTTAAAGATGTATTGTCTTTATGTATTTTTCGTAAGGAGCACACCAAGAACACATTTTAATTCATTATAAACATATAATGTGATGTAATTTCTAGTTTTCCATCTCATTAATAATTTGTGTAAATTGTCTTTTAATTCCTTATTTTCTTTAAATATCCGATCTTTGTTTTTGTCCGAGGTTAATCTTTCATACGGAATGATCGAAACAGCAAAAGTTAAAGAAGAGAACAAAAAAACTACTTATATAAGAAGTAAGTATATAAGAAGTCTGAATTTCTAGAAAGGAAGCAATTTCAAAAGGAAATGAAGAATTTGAAAATTGATGCAACAACAAGGATTCAATATGAAGATGTAGTTAAGAACTTTCGTAACGTGGAGATTCCGGAGGACATCAATAAATTTTTAAACAAAGGCTGTCAATGGGCCATTAATAAAAACCCAAAAAGATAAGAGATTTATTCTCATATATTGAATGTGGTTTAAATAAACTCCCAGATGAGATTAGGAGAATTACTATTAAAAAAAAAAAAGGGTTTGCCATATACATTATTTTGCTTATATCAGATAAAGGTAACAACTTGGTCTTTCTAAACAAAATTGAATAAGAAGAGAAAATGGACAAATTAATAAATGATGAAACAACATATAAAAGAATAAATTCAGACAAAAAAAAGAAAGAAAAAAGAATGGGATATTTAAAGAAAATAAGAAATTAAAAGACAGTTTACATCAATTATTAACGACATGGAAACCTTGGTACTACATCACATTATATGTTTATAATTTAATTGAAATGTGTTCATGATAAACCAAAAATACATAAAGACAATAATAATCCTTTAAGATCAATGGTGGATTTAAGAAATTCTTTTACGTTTAACTTTTATCCAAATTCATGGCAATGAAATTAAAGGTATTAGAAGAGAAAAACAGTAAGTTTAATTAAAAAATAAATCATTTCACCTAGTAAATAAGTGGACGACTCCTAAGGTCAAATCTAACCAAGCGATATTTTCATTAGATGTTCAATCGTTGTTCACTAATGTAGATGTATCTGAAGTTTGTAAATTAACATAAGAACTGTTAAATCACAGGAGTTAAACATAATTTCTTAAATCAATTATTGTTTTTTTATACTTTCATATTTCTAATAATAATAACCTTGCGTAAACTTAATTGTAGATCTAATTACAGTTTCTTAACTGGGTATTCTTGTGTATATCTAATACACAATTATCTAATTAATTCGACGATCTACTCTAACCTCTTTTCACTGCTATTCGAAATTCATAAAATATAATTTGATTTAAAAAGACTTTTGTAGAAACCTCTTCAGTTCACTTGAGTGTTGCTACAGTATGTGAGCAGTTTTAGTTTATTTTCAATTATTTCAGGATGAACAATTACGAAATTGTGTAAAAAACATGTTTAAAGAAATCAACATTGCTTTACCTTTCTGATATTTGATGAGATTTTAGCCCAAAAAAAAATAAGAACAAAAAAAATAGTTATAATTTCTCGTTACAAATGCAAATTATTCAAAAAGAAATAAAAACCACACGCAGAAAAAATTATAATTAATAATTATTGTAAGTAACTCGTATCAGTTACAAAATTTACGTTTAGTATGAAAAATTTGGCGAAATTTTTAATCTGGTTGTACTGAAATAAGTAATTCTAAATAGATAATTAATACTCTTTAAATGTAGAAAAATGCTTTCACTCTGAAATGTTTTAAATAATTCTGAAAGATAAAACTATTACAAAAATGAAAGATGTTACATCTGAGATTAGCACTGATTGTAAATAGCGGGAATGGACTTTGACTATTCTGTTTCAGATCAATAGTTCGCGGGTCAGTGATTATCTTACTTCATGGTACTTATCATATCGTGTTTAGAAAGGTCACCACCTGTAGCATCCCTCATATCATCTTACTGTAATATACAAAAAAATATTTTAAGAATATCTTCCAGAGATAGTTACAAGGTATGAACTACATACTCGTATCAGAATATGACCGCCCGGAATCATGGTGAACCTGCCCAGGCAACATGACAGAGTTGACCAAGTCGAGCACTCGGACAACGGCGAGTGAGGACAGATTGTCCGTAGTGAGTAACACGATCACAATGGGTAGAGGAAGTGATTGGAAGGGCTTGCAGAAAGGAATGATCATAGGCTACCGATCGAAGAATGGAAGCATCTCGAAAACAGCGCCGTTCATGAGCTGTTCTCGATCTGTCGTAGCTAAGATATACCAAGATTGGAGGGATGGCAACTAACTCCCGTCGTCAGAGCTGTGGAGTCCCAAAGGCCATTGATCCCAGAGGAGAACGTCACCTTGATCGACTGATAAAGGCCCATTGATTCGCAACAGTGCAGGTGTTTGTCCGAGATAACAATAGTGCGAACACGGTTGCGCATGAATCTTTCATGTTGACGCTGCGCGAAGGCTCCAATGAATACCGTCTTTGTACATTATAACGGAAGAAGGTAGCCTTTTCCATAAAAATGATGGGCGGTGGCGGATGCGCCGTGAGGCACATGAGAAACAGCATCGGGACACTCTTATTGGTCAAATACAGGCCTAAAGTGGCAGTGTTCATGTCTGGGGGATGTTTTCGTGGTAGGATCTGGTATCACTGGATACCACAATGAACGCCAGTAGCTAATCGTCAATGATCACGTGCATCCTTTCATGTTGCACCTTTACCCTGGTGTATAGACTATTAACAGAGCAATGCTCAGGTTGTTCAGATGGTTCAAGACTGGTTCCGGAAGCACGACAGTGAACTATCCATACTACCTTGGCCGGCGAAACCGCCCCGTCTCAGCTGTTAGTGTACTTATGGGACCATTTAGATCGACAAGTTCGGCGTGCGGATCCACAACCACATAATCTTCGGGACCTCAGTGTTTTGCTGCAATCTGAATGGACCTGTGCCTCCGCTACCTTCCAGAGCCTCATTGCGTCCTTGCCACGCCGACTACAAGCTGTAATCAAGGCCAAGGGTCGTTATTCTCATTATTATTCTGGTACGACTGTGTACATTGAAAGGAGCTGTATTTCTGAAACACGGTTACGTTGATTTAAAATTCTTACAATTTACATCAATACATGCCAGCACAACCCCCGCCCTATTTATTAATTATGTATTTTCCAGAGACTCTATTTCAGTAAAAGAATTCAAGATGTGCGTTTATTTTTCGTACCCTTAAGTTATCCAATGTTTATGGATAATTTGTCAATTTGCAATCCCTTCATCTTCTGTGTCCATTTCGCACCATTACTCGATCACATGTACCTACAAGACATGATTTACGTATCGACTATCAATATAATGTGCTGTGATAGCCTGTCTGATTTGAATGGCAAATCGTTGGAGACAATTTACTAATGAGATGAGTTTGATCTTACAAGATATACTTATTATTTTATTCTGAATTTGTTGAGACTCGCCTTTTTTATTCATTCAGGATCTTTCCAATGCAGTCTTGTCTGGTAATTGATTTTTTTTTTTACCTATGTATCTAGTTTCTTGGTAGTCTGTTGCATTCCATTCTATTAAAAATTCAATTTTGTAGTTTTAATTGTTCACTTAAGACTTAACTCCAAGGTCTTATGATTTCTTAGATAAGAAATTTAACGTGCGTTAGAAACATTTTACAGTAAAATAAAACAAAGAACGCACATAACTAAACAAAACATAAATTCACTGAGCTATTTTTTGAGATTTGTGCTGGGAATCGGAGACAGTACTGTTTCAAGGCTAATTGACCTCTCATCAGTCCAATCCTCCCAGCCTACGAAGCTCAGTGAAATGGGACAATATACAAAACGGAGCTTGGTATGATGGAAGGATTGGACTGATGAGAGGTCAATTAGCCTTGAAATAGTACTGTCTCCGATTCCCAGCACAAATCTCAAAAAATAACTCAGTGAATTTGTGTTTAGTTAAGTGCGTTCTTTGTTTTATTTTACTGTAAAATGTTTCTAATGCATGTTAAATTTCTTATCTAAGTACTAACCTTGTTATAAATTAATCCCTTGATGCTAAGCCAAACGCTAGCGGGGATTAATTATTCACCCCTTTTTATTCTTGATTTTGTTTTGATGTTTTTGTAATTCAGGGGTCATTGATTTGAATGTTTGTTCGTTTTGTATATTGTCCCGTTTCAGTGAGCTTGGTATGCTGGGAGGATTGGACTGATGAGCCCAATTAGCCTTGAAACAATTCTGTCTCCGATTTCCAGCACAAATATCAAGAAATAGCTCAGTGAATTTGTGTTTTGTTTAGTTATGTGCATTCTTTGTTTTATTTTACTGTAAAATTCTTATGATTTCTATTTTCCTCTTTTTGTCCATACTTGATTTATTTCACAGGTAAAATTGTGCCTTAATTCCTTAGACATAAATACAGGCAACAAATGATTTTCAAAGATGTTTTACTTGATAATTAGAGGTAATATTGACGTTGAAGAGTCATTAAAATATAATTATGATTAATTGCTTTTGAAGATTCTTTTAATTTATTCTTTCAACGTTTTTTAATATATACTTTCAGTAACAGACTTTCATATCTTTGGTTCTTACAGAAAACTAAATAACGGATAAAATAATTAATAAGAATATTGTTTTGTTTACATTTTTCTTTATTTGCTTAGCCTAATTGTCTTACAGACTTGAGTCTTAATTGCGTCTTCAAAGGCAACTCTTAGCTAATTTGCGTATTCCTTTTTAGTAAGGTAATTTCCTTCGTAAATGAGGATTTATGAGATCCAAGGTTACACGTTTGTGGCTGTCGAATTGCAGCTGTCTCCTCAACAGCCCATTAATAAGCAGTAAACAGGAGATTATTGTGGGCGCTTATTAAAATCCAATCATTTCCAGTGACTAATTGGTGTTTGTCTTACGTCTTTCTGACAATCACCTACAATGGCTGAAAACTCGACCCTAACTTGAATTTATTACCGAAAATGAAGAAAGGCAGTCTATCCTTCCCTCGCCCACTAACTTCCGTTTACGTCTTAATGGAATGGTAATTAGAGAAGCCTCTACGTGATTGCCTCCAAAATAACAGACATCGATTATTTTGATGTTTTCTCTTTTTTTTGTAAGAAATACGAAATTAAAAAGATGATTTAAAAATTTTATTAGTCTTTGAAAATTGATGTAAATGTCTTTGAAATTAGATTGGATATTTGATAGCTGACAGCTCAGAGAAAACTTGATCGCGATTCAGTAGTAGTCGTCCTTTTCAATTACCTCTACATTAGCTGCACTAACGGTTAAAAAACACTTTGCAAAGACAAATGGAAGTTTGCTCTGGCGTTGAGTTTAATTAGTATTTTGAAAAATAGGCCTATTAAGAACGAACATCGAAATATTTTTCTAAGTCAAATTCGGTGTAAAAAAAAGTGTTGGGAATATGTTTTGTAGGAGTTATTTATTTATTTTTTGAATGGAACGGTTGGGTAAGAAACCTGTTAACATCAAAACAAGGAAGAATAATTCTAATATCTTTTGAATATTTAAAAAATACTCATTTCTTCTTTGAATCTGTTATTCTTTGGGATTATCGAGAAATGTAAAACAAACTTACGCTGAATCTATACAAAAACCTTGCAGATAAAAGCTACAGATAATAGGAAAGCAGTATATTGCATAGCAGTGAAGCTCAACTGGAGGCGGAGCTTCCAGTACTTCATGAATCACCCCTTATAGAGAAAACCTCTACTCAAGAAAACTAAATGAAATTAAGCTTTTAATTGTGAGAACAGACTTCAATTTTAACGTGCAACATGAAACTCTAAAAAAGAACTAAGTTTGCTTCCTTAAAATTTTGCTGTTTGTATTTTTTTTGTACATTGTTGCACAAAGGAAAATCTCCACATGCATGTATTATATTTATCCATTTTTTTGGAAGAGAAAAGCTTCTGACCGAACGCACTGGAAAAAACTTGGAGAACTTTGCAGTGGATTGAAATTAGTTATAAATGATGATGGTGTTAATATATTTTTGTATTTGCTAAATATTTAATACACGATGGAGACAGTGACCCCTCAAAAACTAAAAGCAAGAAAATAAAAAA
>JAFIDM010002131.1:10076471-10105508 GCA_023159025.1 Thereuonema tuberculata
CCCCCCCCCTTATATACGCCCCTGTTGGAAAGGGTTCATTTTTGAACACTAAATTAATTTCAGCGCACGAAAAATGATCTTGAATTTGATTAAAAATACTTTTACTTTGAGCATTTTTTTTCTAAAAAAACCCCAACCTATATTAAGGTTTACCCTTTGAAAATTTAAGTTTTTTTTTTTGCTGTTGAAATTAAAATTAGGTTCCAAATTTAAAAAAAAATCAAGACACAAAAACAAAACAAAAATCCCGAGCTAAATTCAGGAAATTTGCAGATATTAATTCTTCGTATTTTCTTAATCTTCACTAAAACCAAAACAAGCAAAGAAAAGAGAATTAATTTAGTTAATTAGTTGGAGGGATTTCTCAAGGGAATTCTTCGTTTTTCAACGAATCGGGATATCTTTGATTCATATTGATAAATTTATGTAAAAATGATATTATTGAATTTGTATGGCATTAAAAAAAGGCTAATGTTTAATAAAATTTACTATTAAAATCAATTGAAATGTGATTCCGTACTTTGAAGAAGCATGAAGTTTTGTAAGTTATGGTTCTTACTTTACATAATTCCTCATTTCCAAAGATTTAAGACAACTCTATAGACAAGTCTTAACTCAAACTGCAGTTTCTGCTGGTTTGGAGCGTATTGCTTAGTTATACACCTTGTTAATTGAACTGATTTCCAGGGAAACACTACACTGCTTTTCTCTAAAGCAAAATTATTTTGTTTTAATTCAGATTTCTTTGTTTGTTTTTTTTTGTTAGGAACTTTATATAGGATTTGGTAAAAAAATTGTTCACGTTACTAAACTTCAGTATCAGGAAGTCTGATCAGTTATCGTATGAAAGATCAGAAGATTTCACTGCTCCGTAGTTCTAAAATGGCCAGTATCTGTTGAACAGAAGAAACCCACTGTTAACGAAGTCGTCGATTTTTGGGAACGGGATAACGATACCTGAAAGAATTATTGATTTTCTTGAACAGAAATTCTAAAAATACTGTTAATAAGAAAGGATATTTTTTCGTGCAGAGAAAATGGTTGATTTTTAACTAAAATAGTTATTGGCAACAAATTTGACAAATTTAAATTTGAAATATTAATTATTAAGTTTATGTGCAGCAGTTTAGCGTTGATTGGTTTATTTGAAGACATAGTGTAGGTATGTTTACGTAATCATGAAGCATTACCCAAAATGCATTACGTGATACCTTTTAACCTCTGGATCTTTGAATCTTGGAAAAATTTGAATTCATAACATTAATCTTTTTGTTTTGAGCCAAAAGTTTCTTCGCATTTGACTCCAGATACAAGAAGAGCCCGTTTTTTTAACTCCTTTTTATTAGCTCGCTTTCTTCGATATCTGTTTGTTCGCTACAAATTTTGCAATTGATGTTAAACTAACTTCCCGATGAGCTAGCGACTTGAAACTAAACATAGCTCAAAAATGAATGACAATGCAATATTAACTCGCTTTCTTGTCTGTCTGTTCATTAGGGAAACCTAATTCTTCGGATAATAGGTCGGTGTCGCACGGATCGTTTGCTCTGAGTTGCCGTGCATTGCAAGGCAGCGGTTTTTTTCCTTTTAATTTATCGTGTTTAAAATTTAATTTCAATTTAAATGTTTAAAATCGATTGAAAAATTGGATACACACAAGACTAAAAAGCAGAAAATAATTACTTAAAAAAATATTTTTTTAATGTTCCACGATTTTAAAACTGACTAAAAAGTATAAAATAATTAGTATAAAAAGTAGAACGAAAAACGTGAGGTGTAAGATAATATACACACCATCAACATTATCTCAATTATCTATTGCATGCGCCGCACGTTTTTGCTACTTATACTTAGTTATACTTTTTACTAATTATTTTATACTTTTTAGCCCGTCTTAAAAACGTGATACATAATTTTTCTTTTTTTTTTTTTAATTATTCTTTTATTTCTTTCCGATCACTGACGAGATCCTTCAGATGACAGTTGAGTTTTTTTTTTATCAGTTTGCATTTAGATAAATTTAAAAAGGCAAGCTGAAGTTGACACTTAAGGTAATCTCTTTTTAATTTTTGTTAGTTTTCTCAAGTGTTAGTTCAATAGGGAAAGGGCAAGCAAACCGATCCCCTGCCAGGCAATGATCTCCTCCCATTGTGGCCCAACCTGTGGGGGGGGGGGGTCTTTTGCTAAACACAGCGGCCGTGATGGAGTTTTGTCAGTTGATCAAGTTTTGTTTGGATAAATGTATGTTGTCTTCATTTTTTTTTTCCAAAAAATGTTTTTTTGACGCCTTCTTATAAGATAAGCCTTATAAGATTAAGCATGTAATATATCTACTAATAAATGGTTTTAGCCTTGTGAATAGTTCTTAAGTATTGGAGGTCATTTTAATTTATTTCTGATAATCGTTTGGCGTGGCGGGGGCCGTGAGGGCGGCAAATTTATACAATTAATAATAATAATGTCTTGTATCTGAACTAAAAATTTGAACCATTTCTTTTCATATTTTTGACGCACTTACAATTCGGACCGATTAAAATGAGCACGGACCTTATTATTATTTAATCTGTGACGGAACCGGGGAATCCCCTTTATTTAAGTGAGTGTAGTCATCTCCCTCACTCTAGTGACTGGCAACATCATCTGTACTAACCGAAATTGACGAACAGGACTTCAAGGTCGAACGACTTTGACTACGGGCTTTCCTAGCTGCCACAGGCGACGAATTTGGGGGCGCGAATTTGACCGACGCGACGCCTCGGGCGGCTGAAACCCACGCTACGCCACTGGTGCACAATGTAGATCGTTTAATGGCAACCATATTTTCGGGCAAAACGATTTGGGGATCATTTTTCCCTTGTGATCGTTTTCTCCAAGAGGGATCATTTTATCCTTCAGCTTCTGTCCGAACTGTTTTTTTTTCGTTAAACCATAATTAATATATGTGCACCTTTAGCATCTTGTCCTCTAATTATTTCTTTCAATTTTTCTTTTATTACATATGGTTTATCAGTGCAGTGGTTGATGAAGATGACGAAGACTATTTGTGTTGTGGTAGAAGGTTTGATAGTTTGCAATATAAATCAAAAGCGCTTTGCACTTGGATCCGAAAATCATTTCGGAGAATTCACTGTATTTCAAACAATGGTTTCTGTGTCTTTGTACTTTTCTTCTTAAAGTCAAAGTAGCGTTTAGGTTTCCTTAAGACGAATATTCATTTCGGAGAATTAAAATAAATGAAAATAAAATTAAAATAAAATGAATGTTCGTCTTAAGGAAACCCCTAAGTAAAATAGAATACGTCCGATTTTTAGATCCGCCGTCCGATTTTAGGATCCATGTGCAATGCGCTTTATTCAAAAAAGTCAAAGTAGACTTCTATTTCCCATTGCTTAAAAAGTACCGTTTAAAGTTTTTTCCGTTGGATGTTAAGCAAGACAAAAGAAGGCTCACACACTCAGTTTTTTATAGAATGTTTTAATTTTTGAATCTTTTTGGAGTGAGAGTAATTTAACACATTCTATCTTTTTTACTGTTTTACTTTTAATAAAATTATAACTTTTATATTTGTGAACTTCAAATTATAGATTTAGATTTATGCTTATTGTTCTTCATTAAAAATTGAAAGTAGCTAAAGGGTTTTTGCTGTCCTAATTCTAATCATATTTTGCATGTAAAAAAAAATATTCACAAATTTTAGCATATTGAGAAGAATTTACCATAAAGTCTTATTTAAACTAAAAAGCGATTCAGAGCTTTTATATTAATTTGCTTTTTATTTCTTTGACTTCAATTGTCTTTAGGAAAATGGGAAAAAGAAAATAAATCCAATTACTCCAACCCACAGGATCATTTTACTGAACCTCGTGGACAAAACGATCCTTTAGCACTATTTTGGAAAAACGATGCCGTGTTGGGCCAAAATTTCGATCAAACAATTTCAAATAATTTTAAGTCATTTGAGGAAAATTCTGCACTCATTTTCCCTTAAGGGGTCATTTTCCCCACTTTTCCTCTACTATTTTTAATTCTAGAATTCTGGTGCAAAGATTTTTATTTTTCATAACAGAAATGAACATTAGATAAATTTATTTTAAGTGAATTAAGAGCTTCCCAGTTATAATAAAAACATTATTTCCAATCCAGGCTTTACTCAGGATTATTCCAATCCAACACTGAAATCTGCTGTGGCTTAAAAGGATTGCTGCATCTTTTCGATGAGTCCTCTTTTTCAACACCTGTTTTTCTCTTCCTATGGCTGGTGTTTTCCATTCAGTTTTCATTCTGTAGAAAAGTAGTTGTTGGTTCCATATCTAATCCTTCTAAAATCGATTCATTTCGTTTCTTCGATTCGATGCTTTTCTCATGAATCTCATTTCACAAACAACTGTCTTTCTGTGATTTAGATTCATCTATGAGCGTGGACTTCGTTCATTTTTTTTTATCTGGTTCTATTTATTTTTCATCAAAAAAAAAAGTTAATACTTACATCACAATAAGGAACATACACACACAAGAAAAAAGAATCACTGATCTGTTTTTTGAAATTTCGATACCGGGAATCCAGATCAGCTGTTTCAGGCTTCCTAGCCTTCATCAGCTGGATTCGTTAAACTTGTATTTAAACGTATTCTTTTTGTAATTTAATCCTTCACTGGCTAAGTTGATCTTAGCGGGGATTAAATTTTTGCCCTTTTTTTTTATTCTTATTTTATATATTGTTGGTTTTTATTACGAAGGGCCATTTTCTTGTTGATTTTTGATTCTTTTGTATGTTTCTTGGGATCACTGACTGTAAGATACTGGGCGAATCCAGCTGATGAAGGCTAGGAAGCCTGAAATAGCTGTTCTAGATTCCCGGTATCGAAATCTCAAAAAACAGATCAGTGATTCATTTTTCTTGTGCGAGTATGTTCCTTATTGTGATGTAAACCTAAGTTCCGCACGTTAAACTTGTATTTAATAAAGTTAATACTGTCTGTTTCTTGTTGGTTTAAATTAATTAGTTTTAAGACGAACGAGCGTTGAACTGGCCTTTTCACACAAATTCGTTCCATTGGTTAGTGATTGCAGTAGATTTACCATCTGTGTTATTATTCTCAAAATGAGGGTACTAGTCTCACATTCTAATCTTGATTGATTGATTTGTAATTTTAAATAACTTCCTTTAAATGATCGAAACATTTCGTGTGCTTTCCCCCCTCTACAAAACCCGTGGAAATTTGGTAGCAAAGAAAAAAATCTTTGGAAACGGCAAGTTAGTTACAAAATGTTTATTTTTAAAAGGCTAATTTCCGTTTTTCTGTGTCCGTTTCTTCTTTTCTCACTGGGAAGTGCAATTTCCATGTGGACGTCGATTTCAATTTCCGTGGACCGAACTCTTCCGCCATTTCGATTACCCTTCGCTGCAGGATTCTCCGGCAATTGTCCTCGATTCTTTGAGGTGCTTCATCCCAGACTGCTGGGCGACCGTCGCTCCGCTCGTAGGCGGTTGTTGACAAACAGTGCAGTGCCTCATTAATCAACGCGTTCTACGCTGCTTCAGGCCCCGTGCGGGTCTCGCGCCACTGCAGTCGTAGCGAGAAACGAAGAAAGCACTCCCTGTGTTGCGAAAAGAGAACTAATGCAGTGGAAAAAACATGATTCAGGAGAATAATTAAAAAAAAATCAATGATTAATGATGACAGAAGGTGAAGCAGGTTTTCCTCGGCAAATTATCAAAGTTTTAATTTGATGCAGTTAGCAAAAAAAAAAATAAAAAAAATCCAAGTTTTTCATTTCATCAATTTATAATCAAGGGATTTGATCTGCATTTGACTAATTGAAAAACATCCCATTATTTTATTTGTAATGTAGCTATCCAAGTCATTAAAATTGTTTTAAATCAGTACTGACAAGAATAGATTAGGTTGAAACTTTTGTTTTAAAATAAAGATGTTTATTTTTATCATTATGTAACGATAAAAAAGTGGTTCTTGGAGGTTTCAATTGAATTTGAAAAATCACTAAAGACCTAATTTAACAGTTACGAGTTTCATAAGTTTGTACCATTCTAAAATTTCATCAAAACACTAAGTACAGATCGTGCTCAGAATAGTGAACCCTCAGAATTTCGCTATTATCTTTCAGTTGGGTTAGAGAACAATTTTTTTTTTTATAATTTTTCTTTGAATATAAAGACTGATATTAATAAAAAGTTTCTTCTTATTTTTATCATAACTGTTCTAATATTTGATTATTCTTTAAGATTAGGGATTCGGAAAGTAGTATCCAAGAATCATTGTGTAGTTTACAAAGCTTAAAAACCCAATGTCAGGGTATTCCTTATGTCCTGAAAAGATTTTAAATTTCCACAACATTTTAAATTTAGAATCTATTAAAGCAGCAAAAATCCTACAAAATTATACGAGGGTGGATCGAACAGTAACGCACAATAATTATTTTGGCAAAAAAAGTTTATTGGGTTAAAAAACAAAAACAATCACAAATGAACTTACATCTTTTAGCTACTTTTCTATCTAGTCGCCAACTTTCTCAACACATTTCTCCCATCGTGATACCAGTTTCAATATATCCTATTCTTAGAAGTCCGTTCTGTTGGAGTACAGCCATTTGCGAACTGCTTATTTCACTTCTGCTTCTGTAAAGCGTTGGCCGGCCAGGAATTTCTTCATGGGACCAAACAGATGAAAGTCCGACGATACAAGGTCTGGACTGTATGGTGGATGTTTGAGCACCTCCCATCCAAATTTGTTGATTTTTCTCACGAACTGAAGCCGCAACATGGGGGCGAGCATTGTCATGAAGAAGTTTAACATCGTCAGCGTTAATGTTATGGCGTTTGTCACGAAGGGCACGACTCAACTTTACCAAAGTTTTAGTGTAGGCTGCAGCATTCACAGTGGTCCCATGTTCAGCAAAGTCCACCAATAAAACACCATGGATATCCCAGAATACTATCAGAACACCTTCCTAGCAGATTGAGCAATTTGAATTTTTTCTTTACTGGGGAAGCAGCATGTTTCCACTCCTTAGAGACCTGCTTTGTTTCGGGAGTGTAGTGGTACGCCCACGACTCATCACCAGTGACAATTCCTCCTTTCAGACAGTCATGCCCTTCTGCGGTGTAACGCGTTAAATGATCCAAGCTTGTCATCATTTGCTGGCCCTTGTGGTCGATTGTCAGGTTCTTAGACATCCAGCGAGCACTAACTTTACGAAATTTCAATAAGTCATGAACAATATCGTACCGTAGGAAATGTTGAACTGCTGAGATTAGGTTCGCAGTTGCACACGCCGATCGTTCAAAATTGCCGCCTCAGTGGCTCTGACATTCTGTGGGGTTGGAGCTGTTACCGGCCTTCCGGAACGTGGCGAATCACAAAGGTTCACACGGCCCTCTTTGACGAATTGACACCACCTGGAGACATTGCTACGGTCCATACAATCGTCCCCATAAACGCCACGCATGTCACTGTGAATTTCACTCGGTTTTATGCCCTTTGGCCCACAAAAATCGCACTACACTACGCTGCTCTTCACAAGTTGACTACAGTAACATGCGCGCCATCACTGTTGCATAGTTCAGGATTCTCCCGCTAGAGCTACACATGAAAACAAATTAGCATCTGCAGTGTAAACTTCAAACTGTATCTTGGTGAAATTTGATCGTTCTAGCTGCAATATCAAGGCAGAAAAAATTATTGTGCGTTACTTTTCGATCTACCCTCGTAACTTCCTTTTAATCAGGACATCAAAGTCCCAGAATCATCAGTCAACTCATAATCGTATACTATTTGAACACCGAAGTACACTACATGACAAAAAATACCAGGACACCTATGAGAAACCGTCAAAATGTCCTTGTACCCTTCCACTTTTACAATGACGTGCAGTGGGACAAGAGGACAGAGTCCATTCCATGTAAAACACCCTCAGACGGTAATGTCACCTCCTCCAAACTATTGGCCCCACATTTGATGGCAGATATCGTTTCCCGGGCATTCGCCACACCCAAACCCTCCCATCGGACCGCCACTTTGTATACTACGATTCATCATGCCACATCATACGTTTCCACTGTTCGCCTGTCCAGTGGCGTCTCTCTTTACACCACATTCAGCCGGTGCTTAGCATTCACAGGGGAAATGTTTGGTTTGTGAACAGCTGCTCGATCTTGAAACCCCATTACCCTGCCCTCTCGACGAACAGTCATAGTGCTGGTTAAAGTGTTAGTACTACCGTGAAACTCATGGGTGATTGTTTCAATCGATGTCTGGCTATTTGCACGATTTACCTTCCTTAACAATTCCCGTCTGTTTTGTCGTGGTTGTGCCTTCTAGTGTCCACTTAAATAACCCACCAATAATCGATTTCGGCAACTTTAAAGGATGAAATGACCCTGCAGACTTATTACTCTAGTGGCAGTCAGTGATCACTCCACGTTCAAAGTCCCTGATATTGACCTACTCGGTTATTTCACATCAATTAACAACATACGACTCCCTGCTTCGGTACGTGACGTCGTCATGCCATCTAGGCTTCAGTTTACTATTGCAGAGATTTTTGATCACAGAGTGTAAATGGACAGTAATTTGTACATCTAGAGCAAATTACTTAAAAAGCTTAAGATAAATATTTTAAGATTGGTATCGCTGATAACACGTGTTTACAATACACAAAATAATTCTGAGTGATCATGCAATACTTTCGGAATAGAAATTACAGTATTGATACAAATTAACAATTCGTAATTAATCAAACTATTTGCTTTAAAGCAAATTAAAAACTTTAAATTCTAAGTTCTTTTTAACTGAACTTTTGTTTCAAATATATTATAACTGCAATTTTTGAAAGGTTATTAGCACATGAAATATTACTTGCCTAATCAAATTCGTCTTCTCAGTAAATTATTAAAAAAAAAAAGTAATTTGACTCCCAAACCATGGAGTACTTTTCAATTAATTGCAGATAATTGGACTTAAAGTAGATGACATTCAAGTTGTTTTTCCTCGTCTGCAGAAGTCCCTTGAAAATTCAGATTCACTTTTCTGAGCAACTCAGTTCAAAGGAAATAAACGGAGATAATTAGAAATATCAAATATTCAGAAGAAAAAGAATATTTCATTAAGCTTTCAGTAAAGAATTACTTTGCATTGATGGGATGAAAGAATTACATTCAATGATTCAGTTTTTAAATCTCCAAATCATACGAACATAGTTTGTGTAATTGTTTATCATTAACCTAACTATTGAAAACTTTTTAATAGTGTGATTTGTTTCTGTCATCAGTTTCATTATTACTTTCATTATTAGTTTCAGCTTTAGAATTAGCTTTGTTTGAATTTTCTTTTAAATTTTGAAACTGGTGATTTAAATAATGACAAAAGCAAAACACAAGATCAAAGAGTGTCAATGATTAAAACAATGGCGAAAACTATGATCATTTGATGTGGAAAGAAGCAATATTCTAGTTACAATAATGCCATGTGAATTTCTTATAGAAAGCTTCAAACAGACCAAGGGAATGCGTAAATAGCCAAAAGCAGGCCCATTAAGAAAGACTTTTTTGTTGGCAAACTGATGTAGAGCGGTGATGTGACTTTGCAAAGCCTTGCGGTTTATTGATGATTTTCCTTATGTGAGAAACGAGATACGTTCAGATTTTTCTTGGACCGCAAGATGATGCTTCTAGACCACAAACAGACCAAAGAGAATCTTGTCTTGAACAAAGGACGGGATGCAAATATAAAGTACCCACCTATAAAATACTTAATGCGGTAAAATTAACAATAGCAGTCGGATTGTTTTGAATGAATAGAAACCAGAGATTGGTTAAACAGAAATGACTTTATTTTTGCTGGAATGTGATTAGGTTTTTTTTTTAGAATATAAGGCATAGCTAGATGATGTGAGCAGGATTTGAAAGAACCCCGAGTCGATGGATGGAGGAAAAAAACAACAACTTAGAATACTAAGTTGTCAGGAAGTCTAAGTTCTTCATGGACTCAATGGAGTTCAGTTATGAAATCCTTAACGAGGTCATACCTAATATTCAAACTTAACTGATATTGAATGACAGATTCTCGATCTGATTATTTCCAACATATCTATACTAGTTGCAGAAAGAAAAAAACATCTCTTAATAATTACTATTTTAGTCTTATTGCGGAAGTCCAAATTTCCCTAGTATTCAATAATCAAAGAGGTTGACAAAGGAGGTTATATCGGATCCCTTAATGTTAATTCCCTTAACACTGTTGTATAATTTTCAAATATTGTCTTATTAACTCAATTCTGTCTCTTCAAAAGAAGTGTTTATGCGGCGCAGCAGTTAAACACTGGCCTTTGGAACTATAGTTACAGAGTTCAAATCTGCTTGGTGGCAAGAAGTTTTTATTATTATTTCTTTTTTTCCTTTTTTTTCCTCTGTTTTTTTTTACTTAACTTCTTTATTTATGATAATGAATTTTCTTTTCTTTTTTTTTTTTTCAATTATTTTGAAATAGATTAAACCCGGATCCGAGGTAAGGGTGTAAAAAGGGGGGGGGGCAAACGTTCTTGAAGATACGCATATCTCTAACACTGCTTTAGTTGGAAACACGAAATTTCACATGAATGTTCTTTGTCAATATCGAAAAGATACGTATTCGACGAATTTTCGATTTTCGGGTCCTAAAGGGTGTAAACGGGATGTGGGACAAAGTTTCTTGAAGGTAAGTGATTCTCCGAAAACGCTTCAGTTGGAAATACGAACTTTCGCATTAGTGTTCTTTGTCAAATCTAAAACATACGTATCGACGAATTTTCAAAATTCACATCGTAAGGGGTGTAAACGGGGCGGGGATAGGGGGTGGGAAATAAACGTTATTGAAGGGTACTTTAAGGGATTTTCAGCTTACAAAATCAGAATATAATTACTTTGTAATTATCACGTGATTTTTTTTTTTACCAAATGGGGAAGGGTTGTAGAGAAAGGCAGAAAGGAGGCGAGAGTCTTATATTTTCCGATCTCGATATTAATTTGATATCTAGGACTTATATTCCTATTTTGTAACTCGATAACATTAATTTGTAATTACCACGTGACTTTTTTACCATCTGGAAAAGTTCAATGTGATCACACAATTACAATTTCTTCGTCATTCACATCAGGACAACTCTTTTTTGTAACCCGAGCGAAGCACGGGTATTTTTGCTAGTACTTAATATATTTTTAAAAAGTACGTACCCCTGATTAAAAGCGGTCTTGACGGCGGTCTGCGTGCGGGCATTATGTCGGCACCTGGGTTCGATTCCCGGCCGTGGCTTGGCTTTTTCACTTTCCTGTGTTTGTCTGCCTCTTCTTCGTTTTCTCTTGGGTCTGACGTCATTCCTTAATGGCGTCCTGAGGAAGGCAACGGGAAACCACCTCATTATCTTTTCCTTGAAATTCTGGGGAGTCCGCTAGGGGTTCGCCATCTTGGGAACACTAGCGTTCCCTGGAACCGGATGCTTCGATTACGAAGCTCGCACTTCGGTGCGTTCCGTCCCCACCACCACCCCTGATTAAGACGTTGCTTAAGATATTAAAATCACCTTTTGAAAATATGATGCTAGGGTGATGTCTTAAAGTGTGGAAAAATTGTAAAGTCCCAATCATCCACATGTGCTGAAAGGCTTTCAATTTGGAAATAGGTTTTTGCTAAGGCAGTGAAATTTGAATAGCCCAGTGAATACATCTGAGACAATAGTCACATACGTCAGATATTAAAAAAGGCTAAAAGGAAATAGGCTGAACATAATGTCAGACGCGAAGATGGAAGATGCACTAGAGTGGAGACAAAGGGAAAGACCGAAGATAGATGGAGGGATGAGATGGAGGATGGAAAATGCGGGAATGTGCTGAATGAGAGAGAGCCTAGGAAAGCGCAATGGGTCGAAAACGGTTAATGATGAAGAGTAAATAGTAATATATTGTAAATTTTCAGAAAATTGATTTTAAGTTCAAATCGATTGAAGGACCCTTATGTTATCTGATTTGCTAAAGTGTGTCTTTGTTGAAAATGGCCTTCATATTGTAACCATCGTTTTTATGACACGTTGGATTGAATGAACAATGTACAGAACCTCGTTTTCTGTACGTCCTTGGCGGAAATGAGATTTACACATTCTTGAATTAAGTATTGAAATCTATCCGCAAATACTCTTGCTGATAGTTCGTTCTAAGCAAATTCATTATCTGCGCTGTGTTGACACCAAGTGATGAGTGTATTCAGTAGCACAGCTGACATTTAGAAGAGAGGGAACAGGGGATTGACTGATGCATTGGTCACATGAACTTGGACTGTATAAGGATTTGGTAAAGGTGAATCTTGAAGTAAAAATCAAGTAATCCTTTCATCGAGATTGTAATCCGGGTGAAGGAGTTGATCCTCAATTAAGTCTTTTATGAGACATAAGAGAAATTCTCCCAACCTTAATTAATTTTTTGATTTTTTTTAATTATGCGTATGTGTGTGTCCTTTTTTTTTACTTTATATGAAGTCTTTGTTACTTTACAGTGTCAGGAGAGAGTAATAACAAATGTTTAGGCGATTTCACAATCACAATGTGACTGAATAGATGATCTATAAAAACAAACAAACAAAAGGGTTTAAATCAAAGCTTAAATTGTAAAATATTTAATTTTAATTCTAAAATAAATACAATTTTTCAAAGTTTTGCTTGTTAAAAAATTGTTTGCTGAAGAAACCAAAATCTTTCCCTGTTTCTTACTTCTGAAATTGATATTTACTAATTCCGATCAGTTAAAACAACTGTCATTAAGTTATTAATTTTTCATTTAAGTTTTTCCTCCCAAATAAAAGTTTCATTAGCAATCCATTTGGGATGTATTGTGGTAGCGACCAAAATCAGTAGCTATTGCGTTTGTCCTCCCCGTCCGTCCGTGTCTGTCCCCTCTAACAATTCTCGGATTGACAAACGGACTTTCCTATCGTGTTCAGAGGCCCAAACAACTTAGGAATAAGGTTTTTTTCAGCCACCCTCCCCCCATGTTCGAGATATTTGGCATTATTTTCATTGGATTTCCGCTGTTAGCTTAAATGTTAAAAATGAAACCATCTCAATTCAGTTGTCAGCTAAAGATTGATAGATTAAGTCTCGGACTCATATGGTGGAGATTGTTGGTTCGAATCTGTATATCTACTACTTTTTTTATGTTTTTTTGTTTTAATTTTTTTTACGTTAATGTACTTTCTTTACATTATTATTATTTTTTTAAGTTTTTTTTTATTATTATGGGACCTTCTTAAAATTTATCTTAATTATATTCACTTATCGTACTGTCTTGTGGGCAACTACCAATTTTTTTTAGCTGCATTTCAATACAAGAGCGGTAAGATTTTTTTTTTCTTTCAAATACAATGTTTCGTCAATTTTAGTTGCTTATAAATAATGTTTGAGGAGATAAATGGAGAACATCTTTGATAGAAATAATTTTTGATGAAGCCTTTATTTGAAGATTCAAATTTCCACACGAATTGGAAGATTTTAAATATTTTGCCAACTTTTGTTTAAACGATATTTAGGTTTAAATTTCTCTAATTTCTTTAAGAAGCGACAATCTACACATCACATATTTGATTTGCAAGAAATTACATCCTTGGTGAACGAAGAAAGAAAAAAAATGTTCTTTTATTTTTCCTCCCGTACCTTTTGCTTTTCACTTAAACAAAAACTTAAAATAAAATAAACTCGCCGGAATGTACATTATATGTAAGAACAAGATCCTGTGGACAATTGCGGAGGAGATTTATCGGAGCCATCGGGGCTGATTATCTCTGGTTGCTCTTAGGAACAAGAAAATAAAATTTCGAATTGAATTGTCCGGAAAAAAAAAAAAACAAACCCACAGGACACTTAAAAGTAGGAAGTTTATCCTTAAATATAAATATTCAAAACTACAAATGTATTTGAGATTGTATAAGTAATTTCAAGTTTTTTAAAAGCTGAAGGAGCTGAAGTATTAGAAATCGAGTAACTGCATCTCAAGGGAAGACAGAACCGATGTCCTTCCAAATCCACAGTTGATATTAATTTCACAGAAGTCTTTTTTTCGAATGCTTTTGTCTGAATCTTCACTAAAAGAAGCTGAAACCATCAATAATAGGAATAGTAAAGCTAATATTAAAACAGAAATCGGATTCCATGTTGGTGCAACTCGTTCTAGAATTATTGAGCGCTTCCATCGTTCCTAGGACAAAGCCAGGAATCTGAAATAACCTATCTCATGGGAAAAGGCCTTCGATCCATTTACAAATCCTAACCGATCGATAGATTTTGATTCACTTCTAAATCCACTTCCATAAAATGCGGATTTCTGTTGTTTGTTATTTGAACAACGGAAACCTTTAACGAAAGCAAACATTTTACCTAAAATTAATTACTTTATAGTTTTTATTTTCACGAAATTGAGGAACCTAAATTCAGTTCCACTGTTATCTGTCAGTCTCTAAACAACTTTTGAGTCGCGGAGTGGATTTTTCTAGAAACTTTGCAATGAACATAAACAAGAACGATCTCATTATTTTTATCATTGAAATGTTTTCTGTTTGGATCCCAGTCGATAAACTTGCGCGTGAAGGTGAAAAAAAAAATCCCAAAGAAAAGAAGCGTTGGAAGTGGAACAATGAAGGTCTAACAAACAATGCTTTTTAATCCGTTTCACTGTCATTTGCATAAGCTTTACATTGACTGAAGTCAGTTGGATTTAATGAATTTCCAGAAGACTGTTTTTGTATTCTCTAGATACTACATTTACAAAAACACGGAGATTTTTTTTTGTATTTTTTTTTTTCAATTTTAAAAATAAAAAATAAAAAAAACAAGATTTTAAGGAAGTTGCTTCAAGTTCTTTCAGGAGCTTCTACCTAGAAATGTTTTTTATTTAATTGGATCGAATTTGCTTCTCCATTCAAAATACTCCCTCAATAGTTAATATGGAAATGTAAAATGTAGAAAACTTTTAAACATTTTAATAAATGATTCGATTACATCAGGTCTTTCAAAATGACCACAATGGTAGCAAACCAACCTGATCACAGTGCCATTCATATTAATTAAAGAAAAACGTATTGCGCTACCTATATGGCATTACATGTTGAGCTACAGTTATCAGTAGTCGTGTGAGAATGATCTGTACAACATGTTAGGAAGGAGAACTTAAAAGTTATTCTGCTTCAAACTGGGTCGTAATGCAGTACAAACCTATTGTAATGTGTCCGAGGCTTGTGGTGAAGAGGCAACATCTGAACTTATTGTTCATAGGTGAAATTCCCTTCCAGAGACACGAACCTACAAGAAAGGAACGACCTTTTGCCGTGGATAACAACTGTCTGAAGGAAGTGCAGTCACTGTCAGAGAAGTTGCCAAAGAGTACCGTAAGTCAGTGCCAACCATGCCCGATTACCTCCAGCACATTGATAATGTGAAGAAAGATATATATGGGTCCCACATAAACTAACAGATCATCAGAAAAGCCACACGTTTCAACAATGATACAATAGAAAGTACATGAATTGAAGTACGAAACCTCTCCGGCATCTACCATACTCTCCTGACTGTCACCGATTATCACCTTTTCACGTATCTGAACAACTATCTAAAGGATAAGGTCTTCAGAAACTGACAGGATGCATTCCGGGACTTCCTTTCTTCCGGTCGGTCATTGAATCATTTGTCAATCTCTGGCAGAGTCGTGTAGTTGCTGAAGAAGACTATTTCGAGTTGGATGCTATATTGTATTCCTCTTTTTATGCTTTACCCTCCAAATCGACCATTATATTGCTCCTCCAAACGACCTGGTCTATAGACGTTACAGAAATTTGATTTTTTTTGTTATATATGTTGAAAATTATAATGTTAGAAATGAGCAGGCTAATTACAAATTTGTTACCAAAGATTTCGGAAAGTTGTATCAATTGAATTTACCCTTTGATCGTCAAATTCTTCAGCGTCTACTTTGATTTGTCGTGAACCTTAGTGGAGATTACTTCTTAGGGCATCTTGATTTAATGTGAAAATAATTTATTGCTTCAGTAATATTTTTATATAGAAGCTGAACTGAAGTAAAAAAAAAAAAATCAGTTCAGTTTTATTTCACTTTTTTTTATAATAGAAATCATCCCTTAACAATTCTTCAGATTTATTGTATTTTTCCATCATTACTTTTAGTTAAGTTCAATGAAGATTATAATTTAAGATTAATGAGCATGAAAACTCTTTAATTTAAAATACTTGTTTTGTACAAGAGCAACATATCCACTACATTTTAAATGATGTGCTCACGAATCCTAAGAATTAGTTAACGTTCTCTTATAAATTAAAATAGTCTCTTTGAAGGCTACATTTGTAACTAGAGATAAACTAGAGATAATCAAAGATTTACTACAAAGCGAAAAGATCTTGAATTTCTACTTACGGTAGATCCCTACTTCCTGCCAATTTAGAATTAAAATACTTCATAAGTAGGAACATCTTAGCATAATAAATTATACAAAAACTTTCATCTTGTATTTTAAATCATTTTGCATTCAACTACAATTGCTTTCGATTTAATTTTACTTAATCGTATTTACTTACACGATGGATTATAATTTCACCTATAATGGAAATTTTTTTGTACCTTGCTAACTGCTTAAAATTAAGAATATAGATCTACATTTAGAAAGTTAATTATATCGGGTGGAGAATATGTCATTTTTTTTTCTTTCAATATATAGTTGATCTTTCTTTTTTTTTTTGCAGACTCAATTATTTCAGTTAAATTGCTGACTGTGGAGAAATTAATAGAGATTGTTTAGTAAAATTTAGTTTTGTAAAGAAGAGTTGGGACGGAAAGTTTATACAATTTTTTTTTCATTAAATCTTTTTTTTATTAATGAATTACAGACCATGTTATAAAATGTACAATGTCATAAATTCTTGAATTTTTAACTTTATTTTTTAATTGATGCTACATCCTTTTTTTTTTTAAAGAAATCCGAAATAATTAAGTGACTTTAGTTTTAATTTAGCTTAATAAATATGCTTTAAATTGTGTTCTATTTGTTATTGGACGGGGTTCACGTAAAATTGCTTTTCTTTTTCTAAATTTATATTGATAATTAAAATTGCATCAATACATTAATGAAGCTTTCTACCTTAAAGATTAAGCAGTATATTTCTATATATACAAAATTACTCATTAGAATAATATCAGTTGGATATAACTGATATTATTCTAATGAAATGAAACCATTTTTTGGTAAAAAGACGAATAATTATTTTGCCGAATTCTTAAAAATTTCATATTTTTTTTTTAACAAGTTAACTTGATTATAGTTTTAATGAACGTTTTGTTGTTTTTTGAGTCTTCTGATCTAGATCAGCAGACTAATATTCCTGTTTTGTCTGTCCGTCTATGAACAAGTATCATTAAAATCTCATTAAATTTTAATGATTAAATTGTTATGATTGCACAGCAATCAAAACAATCGCAACAATTGCGTCTTTTGCATTCGCAACAATCACATTAGTGATAGTTGTGATCACATTTATTGTGATTGTTGTGGCGCAATTGTTGCGTTTATTGGAAATAAACATAAGGAATGAAGTAAATAAAGAAAAGGAAATTCAGCACTTTGCATAAAATGGAAATTGTCGTTCCGATTCGATTACGGGAAGGAATTGGGAACGGCCGTTTCGTGCTTCTATGGACTCAAGGAAATTTAAGCAATATCAATGATCAGAAGACGTTGCGAAGCATTGTGATTGGTTACTAATCGCTTTCCCTACCTTGTTTTTAAATAACATTATTACAGTTATAAATTGAATATATATATTTGAGGTACAGACGAAACAAAAAAAGGTTTTATGAAATGAATATATATAAGGACATTGCAAGTCAAATCTCAGAAAAAAAACAATAAAAATAAACATAAAAAAGCAACATTTAAAGGATTCACTCAACTACTTTTGGAAATTTCTTTTAAATGTGTGCGTTTTTAGCTTATTTTTATTGTTATATTTTGTATGACGTACGTTAAATTTTGCCATTAGAAAAAAAATAAAAGACTAATTTTTAGAAAACAAAGAAATAATTAAAATAGTTAAGAAAAAAACACACCATTGCTGCCCATCTAGACTGATCGTATAACGATTAGCAAACGAAATGAAAATCTCCACTATAGTACGTAATTACTAAATTGGACGACTTCTGAACGACAATTTAAACATTGTTAAGAAACCTTTCGGTAAGATATTTAATACAGGCTTAGACACAATCTGAGTGTCATTACATAATCAATCAGAACCAAAACAAACATCTTATTATAAAAATTTACATATATCTGAAAATAGGTTCACCTCATTACGGTGTGCTGAGACATGGCTAGTAATGACACAAAACAAAAAAGAAAAATGTACATTAAAAAAAAAAAACATTTCGGAACAACAGTTTAATGAAAATAAGCTTTAAGATCTTTCAAGGACTTCTTGCATTTGTAAAGTTATGAGAATTACAGTCTATTCTCAGGTTTCCTGAAGTTTATTTCTAATAAGGAGGAAGTGTTTTAGCACATTGATTAAATATAATCCAAAAGAATTAATGATGAATAAATTAAAATCGCGAACCCCTTTGCTAAGAAATATGATAATGAAAAGAAATACTTATTTCAACCATTCGAGATAATTTCAAGAGAATATCATTTAGTTTCTTTAAAACCTCAAGAAAAGAAATATCTTATTACAAAGAGACAATAAAAACACTTATCATAAAAAAAAGAGGCAATCCTATGGCCATTTATTAGGATATTGGTTTAAGTTAAGCTTAAATTTGACTTTAAACAAAGGAGGATTAAAAACATCATCAAATATCTCGTAATCCCTACATTTTATTTTTTTAAAAGACTTCACACGTAGATTGTCATCTCAGAAAAGGTGATTTATTACTAAGCGAATTAACTGTGGCTAAATTATTTATTATTTATTTTTTCTTTTGTTACTCACAAGTCAGATGATTGATTATCAAGTGACCCTCATGCATGTCACTTCTTCATTTCAGGACATCACGTGATACAACAATTATTTGTTGAAAAAAACAATTATGAATCACCTGAAAAAGTAACATGAAGAGGAAACTGGAGAAGAAAAGTGTCTTGGTTATTCTTTTTCTCTGATACTGTTAGTAACATCCTGCAGTTGTTGACACGACATTCATCATTTAAATCGGCTTCTGTCAAAATTCTCATTTTTCCCTCCTCTGTTTAATTTTTAGATCCGTCAGTCAGGAAATGATTGATATAAGAATAAAGGAAGGGGTTTTGTCTTTCTTCTTCTCTGCTCTCGACATTCGATTCAGCTTTTCTTTCCCTGGAGAAATTCGTGTCTTCGAATGACAATGATTATTATCCCACGCGAGCACCAATGGCAGGAACTTCTGTACAAAAGCAAGAAACAAGTTCCTGGATTGGCTGTCGGGTTTCCTTCCCTGAGGAATCTTCAGTCCATGTTGAAATTAAATGGAACCAAGGAATTCCCAGCCTGGATGTGTGTACAGGATACGAAATGATGAAACGCAGGAGGAATCTATTGCAGAAATAACAGAGGACTCACATTCCAGGTTCAGATATTTAAATAAGAAACTAGAGGAAATGTTTCACACAATATTTAAGTAACTTCAATTAATTCCGGAATTTTATTTTATTAATTTTTTTTTTTCATGGAGGAACATCCAAAGCAAAGTAGTATTTAAAATTGACAAATATACATAGGATTTTAGTCAGTGTAGACCAGTGGTTCTCAACCTTCCTCTGGAAGGGGGCTAAAGGACATTTCAGCGAATGGATGACGAACCTCATTCATCAAATGTTAATAAATTAAGATAGTAATAACAAAACAGAATGAGCTACTAATAATGTTTAAGCAATATTTATGTCGAGAATCATAAATGACACAGTTTAGTGATATGCTGTTAGTCGCGCCAAAGCCTCAAGATTAATCGAAAGCTTTTTACAAGAACTTCATTTAAATAGGTATCAGTTAGCTGGGTTCTTAATTTGTTCTTGTTGTATTTCATTTATAAGAAAAGTGACTTATTTTCAGGAACACCCTTCGGCCTGCAGACATGATATTTCGATTGGAGCCGGAGAATCTCGGCCTGTCGACTCCTGATGCTTTTTCAATGGTGCTTTTTCATTAGTAGAAAAGAAAGATACTTACTGAAAGATAAATTAAGTTGATATGTAAGGATCAATAGTTTTGAATGAGTTTTTTCTCTAAGTTTCAAATCGCTTAAATGGTTGTCATAAGAAGATAGTTCTAGGTAAAGTGATTGACTTTAACAACTGTAAAGTTGTAAAAAATAATGACATATCGTCGCTAAATGGTAATTGAACATAAGTAAATGGTTTTTACTTCTTAGGTGGAATTGATTTTCGTTTTTCACTTTTAAGTTCTTTAATGAAAACTTAAAAAATATAAAGCATTTAAATTCAATTTCATTTGTTCATTACTTTCGTTAGATATTAAAGGAATGCATAAGTTTTCTACAATACCAAAAGGTATAGCTTAAAAACCTATAGAAAACTTTCTGCTTCAAGTCCACATCAGATAAATTTGGTTTTTGTAGACTTACTTTTTGGAGGCCGGAAGATTAAGTAGGATGACTGAAATATTGTAAGAACAACTGTCTTCAGAAATACTTGAAACTGAGAAAGAATGGGGAAAGCGTTTAATAACGTTTAATAATAATAGTTATTTTCAGAATTTCCGCCAGGATCGTTGACGACAGGATCTTAGCAACTGCCTAATAATAAGAAACAAAAAATAAAAAATCTCAATGTACTATCTGTTCTTACATCTTAAATATATTATTAATGTAATTAAAACTAGAAAGTAAATAAATCATGTTTAATAATTCTGAAATCACTAGATTTAATAAATGGACTGATTTGATTTCAAATTTCCAAAATTAAAGTTGTAGTAAGGTTTAAGCAAAAACGATTATTAAATACTGTTTGTGAAATTGATAACAAACAACAAAATCCAATTAGTTTAAAGGGCATTGTAAGGAGAGGATGGAAATAGCTTTCTCTAATTTAATTTGGAGACTTATGAAGAGCAAGGGTTCAATTTTTATTTCAAGTTTTGTTTTCCTGAGACCACACAAGTACTCGCTTGTTTTCAGAAACTCGACTCCTTCCGTAACCCAAAACACCTCAAGTCAATATTTTTCTCGTAACATGAGGAGACAGCTTCCGCTCTCCATTAGATGAAAACCAGTTGATAATGTGAACAATGTCATTGTTTTCGTTACCTTGTTTGAAGTTCAAAAGACAAACGAATAACTGGAAATCTTAGAAAAAAGCGAATGAGAAAAGTATAATTTTTTTTTAGGAAATGTTTACTCTTTGCTAAAACTAAAACTAGTGAAGCTGAATTAACTTTAAAGTAAAGTAAATAAATTTATTTTAAATTAAGTAAAATTAAGACTGGTCAATGATTTTGATCAGAGCTCGTTGATCAGTAGTGGAATTACTGAAATTTCAAGTCTCATCCATTAGTAGAGAGGAAGATTGAAAAGACGTTATTCGGGCAAAATGAATCCATACAGAAATTGGCCTAATCTAGTTCGATTTGTTTTGAAATATCGGTACCGTTACCGTACAAATTCATAGAGGTAGCGGTATATAGGGATTTACGACGCTTCGCATTTACGACGAAGCATTCGTCCCATTACAAAATGTGTGTTTAAAACACTTTTCAATTGCCACCATATCCGGACTTGAGATACTTACGTCACAATTCCGACACCTTAGTGATATGATGCTGCCTCTTCTACCGGCCCTTCATCGGGGTCGTCAGTTTTCAATGCTAACCTTGTAAAGGATTACGCCTGTTAGACCTAAATCTAAGGGTAAAGAGAGGGCAATCTAGCATACAAACCTAGGCACTGCGTCGAGTGATAACGGTAATTTCAATTACGATAGTGGTCTGGACCTTAACGTAAGTGCGGCGTAAATATCTTGCACATCGGTCATGTAAATGCTGAGATTTCTGTGATTAATCGTAGAGAGTAAGTTCGCTGTTTTCCTTCTCTTAAATGTTGATACCGGTATCCATTGTTTATTTGCCAAATACAGACGTCAGCATTCTTCGCCGATCAGGAACAGCCTTGCAGACTGCCACGAGACTGTATGTCCGAATCCCGTAACCAGCTTGAGTGTTTCCTTTCTTTCCTACATTCGTTGCTTCTTCTTCTCTTTCTCTCCTTCCGCTGTTTTTGGGAACTATTAAGATGGTTCCACACCCACTAATGCTTGGTGGCGCCAGGAAGGACATTCGACCGTAAAAATTTAGTCAAAAAAAAATAAAAATACAACAAAATCTTGAGTTGTCCGAGCAGCAGACCCTCAGCATTGGGATTAAAGACGAAAAAAGATATCAGTATTCCAGCTCTCCATTTTTTTTTGTCAAAATCATCAGTGGAGAGCTATTCTCCGAGCTGTACTTTAACGAATATTAAAAC
The DNA here is from genome assembly GCA_023159025.1 of Thereuonema tuberculata. Taxonomy (NCBI): domain Eukaryota; kingdom Metazoa; phylum Arthropoda; class Chilopoda; order Scutigeromorpha; family Scutigeridae; genus Thereuonema; species Thereuonema tuberculata. Next base: position 10,099,018 of record JAFIDM010002131.1, read on the forward strand.
ATTACAATCGCTAATAATTTAATGAATAAATGTTTGAATCTATTGAATTGTTACGAATCTAAAAATGATTTCAAAACAAAAATCTTTATAATTACTTATAGAAAAAAAAACAACCGATTGACATTCTTATGAAATACGAAACGTCAGGAAAACGGTTTTCATTTCTATTTGCCCTCGGTCCATCTCAATCTGTCAAGAATTCTTAAAAGAAATTTGTTTCTACACTTCATTTCTTCGCTTTTTTTTTTTTTATATTTTAAGTGTCACAGTTGGGGCACTTTAACCTACAGACTGTATACATCCACCAGATTCCTATTGGCAGAAATTAACGGAATTTGGTATTTAATGAGATATCAGTGAAATATAAATGAGATTTTAAAGTTATAACGAGATTGGATGAAAAGCCCTTTTCTCTCTCTTGTCTGTCACTTTTTTAATTTCTTCCTTGGATATTTTACAGCTAATGCTACGAACACTTAGTCACTGGTGTCGAAATGTCGTCGTCTTCACAGACAATGAGATAACAACTAAAACATATCAAAAAGGAGAAACAAAGGTGCCTAAGAAATGATTCGGTTTATCGTGCATTTCTTTTTTGTCATATCAGCGATAAGTAATTTTTTATTTTTGTATTTTTAATAATGATGATATGGGTTACTGAAGGAATAACTTCGGCTTTTTTTTTCTCTTTTGCCTTGCTTTTATAAATTTCTGCTTTTAATGTCACATCTAAAATAAAAAGTCTTAATTTTTTTAGAAGTATATCGATAAAATGAGTGAAAGTCGAACTACCTTCGAAGAGCTTTTGTTAAAATTTTTCCTTATATCAAAGAAGGCAACTGCTCCCTTCTCAACCGATTTCCTTTAGACCCGATTGTATTTGAGTTTTTCCTCGCCAGGAGGCGCATACGTCTTCATCCAGCTTGAGCTGATGACTTTTTCGAATTAGCAATCAATTTAGCAATGCCGGGATAATGAAGAAATATTAAGCCACTGGAAACACTCCTTCAAGCTTCCCAATTTACATCCAATTCTGCTTTTAAGGCTTAAGAAGCTCCGTATTAATATAAGCAAATTAATCTACTCTTTGATCGCTTTTTTTTTTGTTATTCAGATGAAGATTGACGCTATGATGTTTCAATGAAAGACTGATGATTAAAAATTACAAGAACACATCAATGTTAATAGTAAAGCCCAGTTAATTGCCACATCTCATTAACTGTGGGTTCAATGCGTAACAGGATGCAAACGAAATCCACTTTAGTTTGCTAATGATGCTGTGCGAGAAGATTTCTTGGAAAAAACTGCAGATTTTAATTATGGACTCTTCAGATCCTGGCACTATTGAATAAAATCAAGTTTGCTCGTTTGAAGAGATGAAGAAAAATTTAGAGCTGATAAACGTTGAATAATTTATAGAATTTGACGGAAGAAAACTGCATTGAGGCTCTAATAATTTTTTTTCATTACGTATAAATAGATCTTAAGGTCATTGGTACAGGACTAAAATGAATGTTTATACATAATCAGAACTACATCATCAATGAGTCCGCTGTTTCATCCTCATTCCGACTCATCAGTACGATTTATCCTGTTGATGAAAAACGTTTGGAAGATTGTGGATTTCATAAAAGACTTTTACATGAATATTAACAATCAGGAAGTACCCTATTACTCATTAAAGTATATTATTGTAAGAATTGTATATTTCATCAAGAATCAGAATCTCTAGTTCTGGCCTTGACAGTTAGAAGGCTGTTATACACTGTTAAACTCTATGAAATTGGTCCAATGAAAGAATTGAGTCATTCCATTCTACGATCCCTAATTGGTAGATCTGAATTGTAATCAAGAATTACGACAGATAATGAAGTCTGGCAGCATGTAAAAATGACTGTTTCCTCGATGTTTACTCCGGGTGTTCATTATGTCACTTATTAGTTTAACTAAAGTCTGAACTGTTTTGCATAGTGTTGAACCTAAACAATTAGGCATTCAATAGTTATAATGTACTCTTAAATTTTTAAAAGTATTTTTGAATTTTAATGGCAGTATATATGAAAGAAGGTCGATTTGCGAGAGAATCGTAAAATATAAAGATGAGATTAAAAATTAACATATAAAAAAGTGCTTTTTTATTTTTCACTAGGAGCAAAATCCAAAGACATCAAAGGCGTTGTATTGTGTAATGTCCGTACAAGGGGCATCAAATAATTGGAACAAATGGAATAAAAGTTACCTTGATAAAAGAAATATTGATAATCAATCATCGAAGATATACTAATAAGGTAAAACAAACTAAACTAGAAAACTCATCGAAGTAGAAATCACCATCATCCGAAGCTAAATCAAGATTAATGTAAGTACAATGATTCATTAAACATAAATGTATAAATGATTAATACAGTCATTCCATGGTGATCATTACTCTCTTACAAGAAATGTTTAAAGTGTTTTTTTAAATGAAAAATTTGTCACAATTCTGTATTTACGAAATGAACTATCATAAAGAGCTTATAAATACAGTAGATTACCCACATTGTTAAGAGTTAATTCATCTCGTCATATTTAACGTTTTCGAACCATGATTAGATATTGATGATCAAGTTTTATGGACCATTTTGAAGACAAAATACTTGGGTTAATAAAAACTCACTAATAATGCAGTAATGTTTAATTAATGTTTAGTTAATATGAATCAAGCACAAATAAAATGTGGGTCCGATAGCTCTAGTGGTTTATGCTGGGCGAACACGTAGCAATTTCAGGCAATATTGTGGGACAATATTGCTCATTTTTATTGCTGACAATCGTTGTCAGTTTAGATCACGCGCGAACACGTAGTTTTTCCGAAACGAATATTGTCCTGACAATTGATGGTTACGGCGCTTCTCACTAGAGAGAGCTAAAGAGAGAGCGTGTTTTCGTACAGAATTGCTATAGTATTAAACGCCGTCCCTCTTTAGAAATCAATTACGATTCTTTCATTATCAATTGACAAAATGTTGTTGTTGGAATTATCTGTTTTGGGCCGACCCATTTTGCTGATTTTAAGCCTTGTTTCTCAAAGAAAATGGCCGGCGTGAGTGACTGAATTTCCGATGTTCAAAGTCCCGCCTCCTTCGACGTCAGCATTGTCACGTGATTTCATCCGTTCATGTGATTCGCTATTGTTCCAGCAATATGTTGCGACAACTGAAATTGTTCTTTTTTTCCGATAATCTCAATTGTCTTGAAATGGGCAATCTTGGACAAGATTGTTCATTTTTATTGCTGCAAACGGTTGTCAGCAATGAAAAGGGGCAATATTGTCCCACAATATTGCCTGAAATTGCTACGTGTTCGCCCAGCATTAGACTCTGGACTGCGGACTGGAAGAGACTTCAATTAACGGACTTCAATTAACGGCGGTGACAGGAATTTTTCCTTGGTTACTTGGCCTTCAGGTTCACCTAACCCTCTATCAAATGGGTAACGGTTTTCTTACCCAATGCTGTTGTAAATATTTCCTTTTATATCCATTTCATAATATTAATTATTCTTACGGTAGTATTTAAAAGCCTAGTTAAGAATTATATTCAGAAGCGTAACGGTAAGCGCCTGAACAAGCGTAATACATTCCTTTAACACTGTCAATGCTATTATGGTAAATTCACAAGAAATGTCACGGTTTTTGCTGTTCGCCATGATTTAATGAAAACGAGTGCGTCTAAACCATTGCTTTTTCTTTTATTTTGTAAAAAAAAAAAAAGATCTTTGGAATCGACGCAGTGAATCGGTTTCCCTCTGAGTCTTTGATCCATTTCCTTCGAACTATCGGAATGGACGCAAAGGATTTCCGGTGAGGGAATGTTTGAGCTACGAACACCAGATGGCGCATTGGTTCCGTCGAATCTCCTCAACCTTTGCAATTTGGTGAATTACAGTCTGTAGAGAATCAGTGGAGCGACCAAAAGAAAAAAAGAAGGGGAAAGAAAAGAAGCAAGAATTTTAGCTGAAGTGGAAGATGAATGAAGATGATGGCGCCATCCGGCGAATGAACACGAAAACAAAAGCGGAAATTACCATTACAATTTTTCAAAACAACATTGGAAAATAAGAATCCAGACTTAAAAGCGCGAATTAGACACAGTAATTAAACTAACTTTAATATTTTCCGAAATTGCATTGCATTTATTTCAAATTTATTTCAAGCAACTTACTGAGTATCGGAACAAGTTTTACAATGAGATACAAGTTAAATAGAGAATTGCATTAAATAGAAAATTTACTAGACCATGTTCTATGAGATTTACATAATCAAACTCTGAAAATCAAATCAAATCACACAACACATGTTACAAACATCTTCCAAATAGTGACACAGTTTTAAATGTTGTTTTAGTGCTGATGACTCTAAACGGCTTTGGGATTTTCGATTCTATTGTTTTAACGATGAGAGCATGTTGACTAATAAAGTAATGTTGCAACAAAGTGTGTCTGGAAGTCTGGGATTTAGTGACTCAGAAGCATTTGATCAACATAATGATACCTAGAACAGGTTTTTTAGTTTATGGATATCTTTATTTTCAAAAATGGCTCAAGAAAGGAGTGACAAAAAATTTATATCTCTATATATAAAAATGAATGTATCTTTCTTTCTTTCTTTGTCTGTCCTTTATACACTCCTAGGCCCTTTGACCTATCTGGACCAAACTTTGCAGAATCACTCTTTAGGACCCTGCGGAAAAGATAGGCTACTTTAGAACCTGGAAACACCACCCCCAGGGGTTGAAAAGGAGTAAATTCCACACAAATATTGTTATGCAACAATTGGAGCTCGGCGACAATGACAACTATACCCATAGTGTTATGCAACAATTGGACCTAAACTATGGTTGTGCATAATAGCGACATAATGAATAATAGTGCTTAATGATCAGAATTAATGAATGAATTAATTAATGAATTTTTACGAACTAGAAAAGGTCTGACGTGATAGGATTATGATGTTACAAAATTCGAATCTCGAACTAGGGGTATAAACGGGACAGAGAAAGGGGTGGAAAATCTTATATTTTCCGATCTCTATATTATTTTCATATCTATGAATGTCGAGTTACAAAATTGAAATAACATGGAACTAGGAGTGTACACTGGGAGGACAGTGAGTGGATGAGCAAACATGGTTCAAAGATACTTCTACGAGGGATTCGGGATAGCTACAGATTTGTAATGAGATCAGACCTTTTGAGTTGTTGTTGTTTTTTGTTTTGTTTTTGTACCAACCGGGAAAGTTTCGAAATGATCTCGCAATTGCAATTTATTTATCATACACATTTGGACATTTGTTTTTTGTAACCCGAGCGAAGAAGGGTCTTTCCGCTAGTTTAAAATAAATGAATGAATTAGGTTGAAATAATTCCTTAATAAAGAAATATTACTATTGGATATGAAAAAACGAATCATTTTTATAATTCATCATTTTATTGGAACTAAGGCTCATCAACTCATGATTTGGTTTTTAAATTAACTTGGTCGTTAGGCAATTTTTTGAAAGTTTTAAAAGACAAACTTTTTTTTCTTTTAAAAAGAAATAAGAATTTATATCCTATAAAACAGCAATCAAGTTAACAGGAATTACATTCTAATTGTATCACATATGAAAACTAAATTTAGTTTTTTAAAACACGATATTAAGAAAAATTTTCAATACTTAAAATATTTTTTTCAATTTCTTGATAGCAATACAAACATCGAATAAATTAGCCTTCGAAGGCAATTGAGAATGAGACTACTGTCCGTTTCGAAAAGCGAGAACCAAGACAACACAAACGATTCTACTCCCATAAGGGGTGATACGCTGAGATGGTTACTTTCTTAAGACCTGTTTTTCTTTTAGTACCTGTTATTTTTACAATAGTATTTATTCTTTCCATAATTCTTTCCCGAAAAGCGCGAATAGAACAAAGCTACTAGTAAAAGAACACTGATAAAAAGTAAATATCCTCCCTTTATTTTTCCTCAACCCTATTTTCATGAACTCCAAAGAGACCTGACGCATGCGCAAAAGCGTTAAGGCTGTCGTAAACGAAAACGTACAGTAGTTCCTCTCATGTTAGATGCTAAGGATAATAACGCATGTTTGGTTTTTTGTTATATCTTCGTAATAATTAATTTAGTCTCTCCATACTCACTCTTCACAATTTGTGAACCGTTTTATTCAAAATCTCCACTAGCTAGAAATATATAATTTTGCAAGCCCACATAGAAATCCATGTAGATGTGCACACTCATATTTTCAACACTTAAATCTGTCAATTTTATTTTTTGTTTTTGTTTTCTAAAACTCGGAAAAAGCCTTAAGAAAGGCTACAATAAAAATGCCTTTACTTCTGAAACCGAAACAAAAATTTGTAATTCTATTAATTCTATAGAGTCGTAGCATTAGGCCCTTTTAAAGACCTTCAAATATATATATATATATATATATATATATATATATATATATA
>JAFIDM010002131.1:10105518-10124536 GCA_023159025.1 Thereuonema tuberculata
AACTGTAGAATACCAGATATTTTATCGTAGATTTTTGCTTATAAATAGATTTTGTTGGTAGACATACAAAACGGAATTAGGAAGTCCCGACGAAGTTTCAAATACGAAATTAGACATATTTAAAAGTATTGGACAACCAACAATTTTTAAAATACAATAAACTCGGACCATAGGAGTAAATGAAATGGAAGAATAATTACATCAAAAACAAAGAAAACAAACAAATATAGAAGATTTTCGTACACTTTTTAACATGCAATATATTTAGGTTTACATTTAATGTTGACTTAAGTGTCTTATTTTGAAAACTTTCTACTGTATTGTTTTCAGTCCGTCTCAGATTTCTGTCGAACACTGTTTGGGAATTAACAACGATACAGATACATATTTTCGTTTGATTAGATGAACCTAACATTGAGTAACATTAGATTACTTTTCTTCACTTAAAAAGGAAGATGCAACAGTGTCACCTAACAATGGTCTCTAAGAATCTGAGACAGACAAGAAAACAAGCAGATTTAGAGATCGCCCACATTGTGTTATTATTTATTATAAAATATAATTTCATTCATTAGATTAACTACAATATCACTTACTTACTTCTGATGAAGGATTAAATACTGAAGGAACATTACAGATTTGAAATAAGATATTAATTTCAAGCTCCTAAGCCTAATTGTTGTAAGGAATATAAAATTTGAACTCACTACCTCTTCTTCTTGGTTTGTGGCTTGCTCTGGCTCATGCTCCTCCAACTTGGCCAGAAGTTTGTCCTAAAATAAATAAATAAACAGAAACTGTTAAAAAAAATGTCGAAATTTTAGAATGATCACACTTTATTAACTTAGAAATACAAACATGTTAACTACAATATGAATCTACAAAGATATTTTGTCAATATCACAAAAATGAAATACACACTTCTTAAAACTTTTTTTTTTAAATTCAAAATTAATTTGTTCAATACATTTTGCACAGTTTTTCGTTTGGTTAAGTAAATAAAAGCAAGTTACATGTAACTGTAGAAACGACAGCGCAGGCGAAGAGAATGATCTTTTTCACTGTGCGTTCTACATCATATCCGAAGGCTAAAATATGTATTTACAATTTTATTAAACAAGTTAAAAAACAATTTTTTTTTCTGTACACTTCTTATTCAAAGTGGACAGTAAAAAAAATTATACATGATTCATGGTTTGCACTACGATTTTTTTTAAAATTTTGTTGTTGTATATCAACAATGTAAGTCAAAAATTAATTTTAACAGAAGTACCTTAAAGAATATAAATCCTACTTTCATTAAAATGTTAAATAAAAACAAAAATGGAAGAAATTTAACATTTTAATTAGTTTTTATTAAGTCGTGAAAATAAAACAAGCGAAAAGTCTGCTTTTATTTTCAAATTAGAATTCCTGTATAAAAATAAAGAGTAGAAATCGTCTGTTTTTTAAAAAATAAAATCTTTTAATAAATGTACTTAAGTTTCTTAAATCAAGATTAATGTTAAAGCGGGTGCAAGTTGGCGCAATTAATATCAGTTTGTAGATATCGACCGAAATCCATTGTTTTCTTTCTAATGCTTTTCTGTAGGAATTTTTGTCCCTTCACACCCAAATCCCATGGTAAAAATCAACAAGAAAAAATTCTCAAACGTATGAATCGCTCAAATGAAAGCGAACCAAAGGATATCATAAAATACCGAATGGATTTATAGCGGGAATTTCGGTATGTTGTAGTATTATGACGCAGTGACAGGTAGCGCTGCGAGCACGTGATAAGTAAAGCTCTACCATGGTAATATAGGGCTTTAGTGATAAGAGTAGCTTTTGTTCAGGACGTTGTGCTAGTGAACCGTCCAAACAGTCATAATTGAAACAACGAACGTTGAACGCCCAGCAGTTATCCATTTTCTTTTTAAACGCGGAAGGTGTCGGGAGCACGGAAATCCATCGCCGCTTGAGGAATGTATACCAAAATTGCATGTCTTTGTCACATGTTAAAGATTAGATATGCGGTACCGAGAGTGGCGGTCATCGTTGACTGATGATTCGAGGTCATGCTAAGCACACCATCCGATCAACGATGCTTCCGTAGCAGAAGTCCACAGTCTCATTTGGAAAAACAGGAGAGTCACGGTGGAAGTATTTGCCGGTACAGTTGGACTAATTGTAGGGAGTGTGCACACCATTATCAAGGATCGTCTTCAATACCATAAGATTTGCGCGCAGTGGGGGCCACAGAACTTGGATTCTGTGTATGCATATGTCTTTCGCATTCATCTTTCTCTGGAACATTTGCTCTGATACCAAAATGAAGGTCGCTATTTCATCGACAGAATCAATACGGGAGCTGAAACGTTTCTTGCTAAGAAGCTGGTTTTCATTTGAATGACCCTTCGAACAGTTTTATAACATTTCTTATCCAAGAAGAGTTATTTACTAGTTTAAAAGTTACTAGGGATGGGGGAGAGGAGGCAGATCAACCGAGTAGTTTTACAAACTTTAATTTTAAGTAAGTATGACAGAATCTCATTAAATAAGGTTGGTTGCCCAAATAAGGCCCACCTAACGTTTAAAGATTTTTTATATTTCTACTGCAAGAGTGAAAATTCTGAAAATTGTCTTGAAAGATAGTTTAAGGTGTGCTGTTATGAAAAAGGGAATTTAGAATTAGTGGCATTTGAAATTCTTTCTGTAATAACACAGTTTTGAAAATATAACTGAAGGGCCTTATTGGGAGCCCCTTTCAAATAAGGCCCACTTCTAGTCCCCAAATAATAAATAAGGGGAAAAAAGCAGAAATCAATTAAATTAGAATAATTATATTTAAACCAAAATAATTATATAATTAAATTTAAATCAAATAAAATAAAGGGCGTTTCAGAATTCGCTCCGGGATTCTTAAGGTCTGTAGCTCACAGGCAAACTCGCCCATAGGGACAAGAGCTTGGCAGTGAAAATAGTCAATTTCCAACATTTAGTTCTGACTAAAAATATTAAGCTACAAATTAATAATTAATTAGTAATTAATTTATAAAATTGCGAATTAAAAACTAGCTTTGATGATTTTTGTTATATTTTTTCTCATTATATATAATTACTTTATGTTACAGAATGGAGGGCCTTATTTGGAGCCCCCGGTTAACCCACGCTTTCATGCAGTGTTTTACTAAAAAGTATTTAAATGCACGTCAACAGGAAAATATCAAATACAGTATGTTATTCTACTCATTATACACTTTAAAATGACCTAAAACATGTTTATGTATATTAAGTTGCCAAAAAATGCAGACGATTTATTAAATTAAGTTGAAATAGTAATGACAAAAGCTTCGGGCGACTTTTACTGTTCAACTGAAACAAACATGGTGAAATTATCCACTTCAACGGACCTAATTTTTGGTGTAGCCGCTAGAAGCCAGGACCTGTCTGAAACATAACTAGTCTTGGTAAATTGTCAACGTTCTATTAATAAAACGAAGGAGGGCCTTATTTGAAACGGGCCTTATTTGGGAAACCTACCTTACTTTTCATAAAATGTATTGATAAAAACAAAAACACCACATTTACAGGGTAATCTAACTGTAACTGTTTATTTCGAAGTTAAACTATCGTAGCTGTAAGTTTTCCGTGTGCAATAATTCTTGAACGGAGTGGACGCCTACACACAAAAGTAAGAGGTGAAAAAGATTTATACATATTAAAGATAGTTTAAAAATACGACCGGTTTCGCCTATGTGACAGGCTTTTACAAGTGACGATACAGTTAAAACAAAGGTAGAATTGTAGGAATTTGCAATCTTATCTGATGCAACAAACAAAGCTTATAAGAGAGCAGGTGGATTTTGTTATATAAATATTTAGTTTACATTTTTTTTGGGGGGGGGAACATAAATTTTTAGTTAATTTTTTTTCTTTTCTTTGATTATGGAATGAAATTCTTAATGTTTTTTTGCCAATTAAAAAATAGGAACGGTTAAAACCAGGAGTAATTACTTATTTAAATAATTCGTCTGCAAAATAATCTACGATGAAGGTTTCTTATTCTGAATTTTGCAATACTTAAGTTTGTAAAAATTCCCGGCAATATTTCAGGCCTTAAAGTTACTTTAATATTTTTAACTGCTTAGAAACGGTGTCGAATGTTGACCTTTTTGTATAATCATCTTAGCATTCCCCAATATATGCAAAATATTGTTTAATATCACTGTAGACTTTAATTTGCTTCCTTGTTCAGTACGAATTGTTCAGTGAAGCTACTCCATTCATACGGACGCTGTTCTCTTACATTTTACTTTCTAAGCCACTTAAATACAACATCAAAGCAGAGATAGATTAGAAATGACAAAAGCCAAGAAAAGAAAGCGCCAGAAAGATCGATTTTTTTCCCCCTTCTTTCTCTTCTTATTGTTTTCGTTTTTGAAAACAGGGTATTTCCTGAGGTGTCTCAACTTAGGAACACGGAAAAGCTCTCCACCAATGTTTATTTAAACTCCACGAATAATCGACCAATCGTAGGGGGAGATGGTTTATTTGAACGGCAACGGCGCTTCTCAATAGGAGAGAGGAAATTTAAACAAATTAAGCCACGTCATATTCAAGTCATTCGAGGAAACAGGAAAAAAAATCAAATTTCCCTAGAACGTCCCGTGTGGTGTAGGAAGGAATGCAGAAAATGTTGCTTCGACTAACAAGACAAGCGAATGCGTCATCACAATCTCCGGAGGAAGACTTGGGAGCACGACAATTCTGTCTCTAGATCAAGGAAATAAATAAAATCTCAGAGGAAATATCCTTTAGTCATGTCAACCTACTTAATAGCAAAGAATAATAAGAACAAAAGTACTAAAATTGTTCCACACACTTCGAATTCAGACCTCTTGGCAACAACTGTCGAGCACCTATTCCAAAGAAAAAAAAAGACAATTTACATACTGGGTTTTAAGAAATTTTTAATTCACCCAAACAGCCTTTGTTTTACAAGATATAAAGGCGACTTCAAAGTACTCTTAAACTCTGAGTCTTTGTGATGCGGTTGGAGTTTATAATGTACCCACGAATGAGAGCTAACACACTATCAAAGGACATTGGTTTAATATTTGTAATGTCCAATAATATTAACACAAATAAGAAATGGTTAGAAGAAAAAAGATAAGCTTTAAAATGAAAATTTATGTACCAAAAAGCATTTTGTTCAAGATAAGTCAAACATTATCAGCAATATTTTAAACATTAAGTTCAAGATCATTATTGATTTTGTAAATAGGATTTCAAATAACCATTATATGTTTCCATTAAAGAGTTTCTGCTCGATTTTAAATGAAAAACAAGCAAAAATCTGATTTCTAATAGTACTTACTTTCTAATAGGAGAGTGAGACTCATCCAACTTAGCAATTTATGTCATTAATAAATTTCAAAAGATGAATGAATCTTCTTGAAATTTGGTATGCCTATTAAAAGACTAAGGATGACCTCACTTTTGTTTTAGAAATATTTCTCAAATGGGCTCTTGCCGAGAAATTACCGCTCGAAGGCGATAGAATTCCCTTCGACAAGCATTGGAATGAATTTATATCTTACTTATACTAATATCTCATTGTCTTAAACCATTAATCCACTATTCGTGGTTAGTTCGATTAACATTAGTTTGATTTATACAATTTATAACGCTTGTTCATTGTTTCAAAAAAGAGAAAAACTTATAATATTACAGCAGATATTACAATTTGATTATAATACAAGCTTTTTCAAATGTCATTTTTATAACTTTACAATAAAAGAAAGAAGTTTTAAGAAATAACGTAAATAAAGAAAGCAGGCTTTAACTTCTTTCGAACGCCTTTTTTTCCCCTTTCAGAGCTATTTAGGATAATAAATTCAGAGACAACTCTTGTTATGTTCTTACAAACACAGTCAAACCATTAACACCAAAATAAAAACAATTGGGTTAAACTTCAAATGAGAATTGAACTTTGGACATGAGATTAGTTTTCAGATATTCCAAAAGTTCGTTTCTTGTTAGAATAATGGATCATTAATACTTTGATGAAATTTCCTTTTTTTAGATAACAATTTTTGTTTCAAATTCACTTAACCTAACAGTTATTTTTTAGTTCTGATTTTTTTAAAAATTTTTCATCTCCACAAAATATCTCCCAAATTATTCGTAGGCCTGTGTTTTTTTATTTGGAGGTTGGTTATTTGCCAGACAGTAGAGCAACCCACTATTATTAACAAAAAATATTAGCAAAAAAGGTACTCAAAAAAAGTTTCCTTTCTACATATTGCATATTGTAGATTCTTTGTTTTGTTTTTTTAATAATAAAAACTAAACGAACGAAAACCTCGATATTTGTAAACCATTCTGCTAACCAAGTATAAAAATCTTATTTTTTAATTTGCTAAGAAATATTTAAATCCGTTAATTTTACAATCAATTAATTTTAACAAATCAAAACCACACGATAGAAATCCAGTGAGTCTCCATTGTTGCATGAATTTTTATCCCAGTTCAAACTTCTCTACTGGGCTCTACAAGCAGACATTTTCAATATAAAACATTCGTGGTATTTGAAAAAACAGGAATCTGTGTACTCCAAAACTTTATGTCGTGGAAATTCAAATTATACTATTAATAGGCAAAAAACGGATGTATGTTTATTTGTCATCAAAGTGGATATAGCGGAGAGAGAATATTTAAAGTGTATTTTTAATTTAATTTTAAAAAACACTTAAGTATAAATACTTAAGTATAAACAAATTAGGATAAACTTTTGCATCTATTCATTTAGTGAATAATAAAACAAAATGAACTAGAAATAATTCTTACGCCCCTGTAAGGCATTGTGGATCACACTCTCATAGGCTCAATTTGGAGGAGCCTATTATTTTAGGATAGGAGGTTAACTTACTTCGCTGAAAGTGCCAGGAAAGCATGTTGATAATAAAACATTTATTTTTTTTATTCCTTTTAAAAAATGAGCTTAGAACATCTTTTTTAATCTTGTGTTTTTGAAAAATTTCACGGTATTTCAAAAATGTGGTATTTGTTTTACTTATGTGAATATTTCACGGTATTTCAAAAATGTGGTATTTGTTTTACTTATGTGAATATTTCACGGGTTGCAACTAGTTTTACACCAATATTTAACTTTAAATAAGCATGCTTGCCTCAAATCAAGTAAGTATAGACCGTCACTTGTCCATAAATACGGCTGTCAAGTTTCAGGAAGATTCATTATTTGATTCAAAAGTTATTATGGACACACTTAGACACAGACAGAAACTGATTTTTATAATCTCAAATTCCTTAGGAAAATAGGGTAAAAAAATAAATCATTAAAAAGCAGACAAACATTCTCTCTGTCTGAGAAAGTAATGTTCTTTCTTATCTTAACACCAAATAATATCTTTGCTGAAATAAAATTTTCCAATTTAAAAAATAAATAAAGAATATAAGAATTTCTACCGATTTTCCATAGAAATGGAGAAAAAAAATGATTAAGAAAATTTAAATTAAATTAAAGTTTCAGCAAACAACAGAAAGGATATTTGCAGTGAAGCATTCTTTGGAAATCAGGGGTTGCTTTTGAGGCGTCAATGATTTAATAGGTTAAATTAGATTCAGTTGACAGTGAAACGACGTCATTCAATATAAATGCTGCAGCAACTAAGCTACTTTAGTTCGTTTTTTCAAATATTCTGTATTTTTTTTTTTAATCTTTACATTTCATATGAAATTCATTAATGGAAAATAATTGTAGAATATAATGATTAACGAAATTTGAATTAAGAAGTTAAAAAATTTAATTTTGATTTGTGCATCTCATTAAAATTTGTAAAATAAATGATATAAAGATTAATGTTTTACCCGGACTGAAATCAAAAGTAAGAATAATCTTTATTTAAATTGGAAAATGTTTTATTTTCAAATCATTTAAATCAAGTTACATTTACGTAGATTTCTGAATATATCTTTACTGCGCACCCACCGCGGTAGTGCATTTCCCGAAGGTGAATCATCTTGAGATTTGTGAATAGTGATTAATTATACCATCCGAATCCTTAAAGATAACTAGTACCTATAAAAGTTTTAGCTGAAAAGCTCAAAACTTACGTCATTTATCCATGCCCCATCTTTAGGGCCACCCTCGACTTCCTATCCTCTGCCCCTAAAAACCCGTGAACAGATGTCGATTTTTTGATACTTATTTGTAGTTAAACCTAAAAGCTCTAAAAAGTTTGTGGTAAAGTCTAAAAACAACGTGGGTAGAAGGGTGAATACTGGAAAAATCATTCGTGGGAAGAAGAATTTGAATGACGTATACACTCGTGAATCACTTTACAATATTTTTGAAAAAAACAAAAACAAAAAAACAATCATTTGATAATAAACGAGTGACGATGAAAAAGAGAAGTTTTCTTTGGATCGTTAAAAATGTTTTGAACGAAAATGTTTAAAGGATTCATCAGTTTTGGAGAATGGAAAGAAAATCAGGCTTAGAAGAAGAAGAACCGGTATACTGCACCGACCTTTCTTCTCCTTTTTCTTGTCAAATGACTATTAGCAGTGTCATCTTCTAAATGCAATGAATAAAATGTTATATCATCAAAGATTCTGTGTATTTTTTTTTAGAAACTGAAAATGTTACTGCAATTCTTATTGGTTAGATGAAATTTCGTATTTCAACGCATTATCAGAAAATTGATCGACCCAAAAAAAACCAATATTTCGTAGAATCGGTCAATTCTTTTGACCATTCCCAGTTAAGTTTTCATTTTAACTGTTAATTACACAAACGTAAGACAGTTGATAAGATATTATTGTTAAGCTTTTGTTTTTCCCAAGTGTACCGATATCGCGAAAACGCTTTTTAAATGACTTTCGACCCAAATGTGCCCTGGCTATTGATATAAACATGGCTCAATTGCGACAATATTTTTGAAATTGAAAAGATGGCAGCTGATTCAAAAAAACCAGAAATTCTGAATTATTCCTTTTTCTTTTAGCATCGTTTCCAAAGCAATCATATGGTAATTTTCCTATCGTAATGAAACCCACATTGAAATGGTAAACTATTAACTGGTGACCTGTTCTTATAATTGTTGGCGCTGGGAAATTGAACAGCGACAGATTTGCTGTTTATCTTCTCACTGACGTTAAACAGAGGAAGGATTAGAGTGATGATGAATGAAACCAGAGCCAGTCATCATCATTAATGTGATTTAGATGCGACAGAATTAAAAAGATCAACGCAAACAGATTATCTTTTAAAGCCACTCTTTTAAAGCCAATCTGCCCTTGGTAAAGTTTGGTTTTTTTTATTAATATTTTCGAATATCTGTATTTCTTGAAATTTTATTGAAGGACTCTTTCAAAACTGTGAAATACACGCCGTCCATAGTTAGGGATTTTTTAATGCATGATAAAAAATTTGCTTCTAGCAAATGGGGGCCGGATTTTGAGCTCAAGTAATCTAAATAAAAATAAAAATTAACATTTCGGAGTATGTGTTGGAAATTTTTTTTTTGAGATTTTCTTCATTTGTCATCAATTTTGCCCCTCGTACCCCCTCTATATGGTATTAAGTTGAGACAAAATCATCGAGACAAAATCCCTTTATACTCTATTAAGTCAAATTCAACTTTTTGAATTGAAAAATACTTTTGGAACAAACAAAACAACTTATACATTTTTTTTAATGTTTACATATAATTTTTCTTTCTTTTGTTCAATAACTCTATCTTAGATATTATTAATAATCCACTTCAACAATGTTTGCTAAGAAACGCCAGAGTTTATTGAAATACAATGTTAATTAATGTCCAAACTAAAGTCGTCGCGGCGAATGTTGAAACCGGAAACACATTATCATTGACTAATTTCTCCAGTATCAATGCCTTGAGCTCGGCAGGAAATA
This sequence comes from Thereuonema tuberculata, assembly GCA_023159025.1. Lineage (NCBI taxonomy): Eukaryota > Metazoa > Arthropoda > Chilopoda > Scutigeromorpha > Scutigeridae > Thereuonema > Thereuonema tuberculata. The sequence goes on from JAFIDM010002131.1 coordinate 10,115,441, forward strand.
TCAATCTCAATTATCAAAAATAGGAAATATCAAAAATCTCACATACATCTTCTTGAAATCGACGAGCAACGTTAAGAACAATTTCCCTAGCTTCACTGTTGAGAACTTTTCCTCGTCGAAATGTTGAATGTGAAGCAGCGACCGCCATTTTCGCTGCTATTTGAATGTGAACGACCGGCCAGGAAATGGAAAATCTATAATTTGCGTTGCATTCTGGGAGTTTCATCTCTCGCCGCGAAGACTTTAATTCAGTTAAAAATCTCACAATACAAGAGCTAGTCTAGTGATTTTTTATTACTATTTATTAAATTTTTCTGTTAAGTTGCTCATTAAGCGGCTTAATAGAGGGTATAATTGTTATACGAATCTGATTTTTTTATGATATTACAATATGTTAAGATTATAATAATTATGAACTCTTTTCAGCATCTTCTACTTTGCACTCTTTAAATCGAGAATTTTTCTCTAGATTAAAAAAAAAATTACTTTTCTCTTCTTTTTAGAATTAGCCTTAGAAATATAGGTATTAGAAATATAGAAATAGATGAAAACGAAAGATAAAAACTTTCATTTAAGTTAAAGCTACCAAACAAAATGAAAAGTTTAATATCTTATGAAATATTTCCCTTTTTGTTATTTTTGATTAATACCTATGAGAGATATAATCTTGAAAGACTTTATTAACTTAAATGATAACATATACTAAGTATAATATCTTATTATAACTTATTATTTTTAAACGAATAGTTAAAGATTCGAAAGGATTAGTTTAAAATTCAGAAAAATAAACCCAATCCGTTTCGAAGAAAAGAATAAAGTAGAAAATAAAAAAAAAAAAACCCACTGAACTTGGAAAGGATTCTTTGTTTTCGAGCAAGAACCTTTTTTGAAAATATGTTTTTGAAGAAACAAACTTTAGGATTATAGAAACTGAGGCTTTCAACTACATACAAAAATATACAGCCTTTCACCTGCAGGGGCTGCGGCAGACATGCAAACATATTCAGTTTCCGCCCACACAGTGGGATTAATTTAGGCGCTATTAACATTATCCAAGTTTCAACATAGCAGATGCACCTCCCCCACTCTTCCCCCACTTTAAGGTTTACAATTCACCTTTAAAATGTTTGGGAGAGGAAAAAAAAAATAGGACAAGAAAAATTTTAAATACAATTTGAAGTATGTATGTCCGTCCATCCTTGATTCAAGGTAACTCAAAACCTATATAAAAAATTCACGTTGCAGAGATAAACGAAACAAAATTTGAAGATCCTTAATAATTGTGAAATGTAAAGGTACTGATTTTGTAAGTCTTTCTTCCTTTCTTAGAATGTAGGCGTCAAAAAAGGCTGAAAAGATGTAGATTGAGGCAGATACAAAATCGATAGTTAGTATTTGAAATTTTCATTAATCGCCATTATTTTTCCAAACATTCTTTTTACTGATGTAAGGAAGATCTAAAGTAAAAATGTTTGTGCTATTTTTTTTTTTTTTAACTTACTACTTCTTTACGAACAAGTTTTTAAAAAAGGTGAAACCGCGTCTTCTGAGTCCCTTACACTATAAAAACGATCTATGATAAAAAAAACAAAAAAAACATTAAGGTATATTCATCAGAATTAAATTGCCATTTTATCAGATCAAAGTATGAAATAGTTTTAAAAAATTTCAGGATTTTAGAGGCATACTCATGTTTTTTTTACTCCCGATTTATATTTGGTGCTTTAATAGGATTTCCTCCCATTGCTTTCAAATTTATTATTGAGTTTAAGTGGAAGCAATTCAGTGTGGAACTGACGGTCTTAAGATCGCTTCCACTGGTGCTTTTGTTTTTTTACTTTCATTTTTTCATTCTTTCTTAAACTAATGTACTTCGTTTTAAATTTTTATATTTAATAAGCCTATTTTCTTTAGAAAAGAAAATACAATTGGTCACCTTTATATGATGTTTACTTAAAAAAAAATTAAAACTGAATTAAACAAACAAAAAATATATATTTTATCATGTAGTAAACATATGACAATGTAAATGTTCGTATGTGTACTACATGATAAAATGTAGGGGAGACCGGGGCAGAGTGGACCTAGGGGTAGAGTGGACCGTTGACTTTAGTTCCTCGTGTAGATGCTAGAATGCGCCAAGAGTAGGAAAGAGAATTGGCGCCATTGTGGCGCTGATACCACAAAAGTGTCAGTGAATTCGGCTTATTGGTGACAGTGAGGTGATCGATTGTTTTGTTTTTGTTCAGGTCAGTAAATGTTTATTGTTGTTTTTACTTTATTATTGCCGTGCAGCGATGCATTGAATAACACAACCGTAATATGCATATTAAAGGCGTGCATATTAAATAATCTAAAGATCATTTTAAGCTATAGTAAGAATTGAATACTTAAAGTAGCCTAAAGTTACAACTGAAGGAAACGCCAAAATGGCGATGGGCAGAGTGGACCGAACGACACGGAGCACATTGGACCAGCGGTCCACTCTTCCCCGCTGTTTTTACAATAAAATATTACATTAATATATTTATATTTATATATATATATTAGGCACTACAATTTTTTTTCTATAAGTATATATATATATTAGGCCTATTATATTATATTATATTATTATTATACATTATTTTTTTATGTAGGCTATTATATATTGTGTGTAGCCTATATGATATAGAAATGGTCCGAAAGTACAAGAGAACTACAGAATTTGCAAGCTGCTCGGAAGATACGATTAAGGCAGCTTTATTAGAAATTAAATTACATAAAAAATCTTTAAGATCAACTGCTGTGAAATTCAAAAAGTTTGTTAATGCTGCATGTGATGCTTGGATGACCACCAACAAAGTCCGATGACTATTTATGACATTTCGGTAATTGCGAAGACAGCTATACCACTGGCAACTACTCCAGCAAACATATTGGGGGGTTTTAAGGTAACGGGGATAAGCCTGTTTATCTTTACAGAGGCAGACTTTATGCCGGCATACGTCACAGACCGACCAAACCCAAGGCTGTCGGAGAGTGGAGCTGCTGCATCAACGTCATCAGCAGTCAAACTCACTAACCAGATATAGTTGCGATGTACCCTTCTCCAGAAGACGTGAGGCCATTCACAAAAGCGGCACGAAGAAAAAAAAATTGATAAAAGGGGAGAGAACAAAAAAGGTACACGGCAATATTGAGGGATATGCCAGTAAAAAAAGCTCTGGAAGAAGAGAAACGAAAAGCTAAAGAAAGAAAAAAAAGTAGCAACGAAAAACATGACTCGGCCAACAGTCACTAAAAGCAACATAAACAAAAAATTAAATAGAAGCAAAGGCAAAAGGATAAAGAGGAAACAATTACAGATAACTAGTGATGATGAAGATGACGAAGATGCTGTGTGCCTCTCCTGTTTAAAGAACTTTAAAAAAAGCAAACCAGGGCAGGAGTGGATTCAATGTATGCGGTTTATTTTAAGAATGCCTCAACTGCAAAAAAGATTTCTCTAGTGAAAGTGGTTAATTGATTAAGTGTAAATTAATTAATTGAGTAAAAATTAATGAATGAAATGTAAACCTATTTTGATATTATTCATTTAAGACTTTCAACTGCATAATGATTATTTTAAGTTTTCACTTGAATGTGTAATATCTTAGGTAGCCTATGTTAAGTTAAACTTTATTTCATGATATCCTAAATGGCATATTATTTTATAATCAATAAAAAACTTACTTTAAATGTTGTTATTCTTACCCGGTCCAACGTGTCCCATCGGGTGGTCCAGCCTGCCCCGTGGTAGGGGCAGGTTGGACCACTTTACCATTTTTGCTTTGCGAATTAATACCTATTTTATTTATGAATATAATGAAATGAAATCAAGTATTTACATTCTTGAATAGTTCCCGACTCTGACAAAAACAAATGGAATGGAAAATCTCTTAACAAAAACAAATACAAAATTCAACAAAAAAAAGTGGACCACTCTGCCCCGGTCTCCTCTACTACATAAATTCGCTTCAAAATTTTTTTAATTTTTATTTTAATTTTTTTTAATTATTTTAAAATATTTTATTTTTGAAATTAAAAGAAAAGATTTTGATGTCGAAGTGTTTTATTTTCGGGCTCAAATATTAAAAAAATATAAGTAAAATTTAACGAAAGAGTACATTTAAGCGACATGGACAAAGCGGTTTCTTTTTCTTACATCAGCAGAAACAAGGGCGCTGTGTTGAAAAGAAGAAAAACCAATGGACTAAATATCCTTAATATTTAATAGAAAAAAACAAACAAACAATTAAAACACCACCAAGTATCCGAGATTAAGGGCTGGGAAAAAGAATAACAGCTCCAAACCCACTTATTATTATTACTATTTTTTAAAACCATTCCATTTCTATTTTAATCTATGTATCAAAGAATGCCTTTTGTTAGTGTGTAATGTCTGCTTTACAGTCGTCTGGAACGACCACCTTTGGCAAATCCTTGTTGATATAAATATTAACAATTTTAGAATTATCACTTTATAATTTATCTTTTCAAATGCGAAATCCCTCTTTGTTACGCCTAAAGAGCAAAAGAATTGATGCCTCATGAGGTTGAAAGTCACAAACATCGTCTACAATCTCAAAAGAAAATCCATTGTCTGTAACCACCCCTCGCCTTTTGAGTTCAGAGCCAACGGTAGATAAAAATCAAGGCAAAATAACCTGAGAAAAATCTCTTCTTTAGGCATTTCATACAGAAAGTGCTGGAATTTAGATTTCATGCAGTGCTACCACAAACAAATTCGAATTCAAAATTTAAAGGAACTGCTATGGAGGATTTAATTGACAAAATGTTGAGGTCACGACCATTTACTTCATTTGAAATTCAAAATCCTTCGTCTACTTGCAAATTCTCCCCAACATGTTCAGGATCTCAGAGATTTACCTATGCTTACGACCCATTCTGGCCTAGCAGATGTTATTCGAAGACTGTCAATACCTTGATGATGAAAAATAATGAATTCTTGGGCAACCTGTATTCTGGCTCTGAACTCAAAAAGCGTGGGGTGGTTACAGACAATGGATTTTCTTTTGAAATTGATGCCTCATTTTCACCGAATCTTTTTTTTAATTGTTTTCAAAACCAAGATAAAAGAAATTTCGACAAATTTGATTTCGTGTAAACTGTCATTTCTTCATTGATCCATTCTTACAACATTCATTCCCTATTCATTAACTCGTAGGAAATACATGTGATTCACGATAAATCTCATTGGAAGACTGATTAACTTCGCTCAATAATATTAAGAAGCTAATTCTAGACCTATTTAGCCCTATGTAAATTATTTCAAACTTTAAGATCTAAACTCTAGAGTTTCCCATGTAATATTTTCGTATTTGCTCAAACTGTATTTCTTGTTTATGTCTCCAAATATGTCTAAAAACAGAAACTTGAAAGGCGAACGATAGATAAAAATCAAGGCAAAATAACCTGAGAAAAATCTCTTCTTTAGATATTTCATACAGAAAGTGCTGGAATTTAGATTTCGTTCTGTGCTGCCACAAACAAATTCGAAATCAAAATTTACAGGAGGATTTGCTGTAAGTAAATGTTCTGTTTATTGGTTTATGATTCATGAATGTCAAGTTATTATTAATAAGAAAAAGAAAAATAAAGAAAATTATTAAAATTTTGACTTTGCTTTCTATCAATTAAAGGGCAGGAAATTGTAGAACAATTAAATTATAAAGGAGGAAGGATAGAAAACAAAAACAATGAAGCAAGGATTAGATAAATTTCAATTAATTTTGAAATTTTATTCAAAGATAACTCATTGGGATTTTGAATTACAAATCATCTGGAAATTAGTTTTTGAGGCTCAAATAAATGCACGGTTTCATTACAACTGAAGTTCGAATTAATAAACTAAAATGGAGTCCAGGTAAATGGTTTTAAAAGATTTGAAATTCTATGGTTCAATTGAATTAATTTCTCAAAATAATAAAACGGGGAGGGGGGGGGCGACAAACTACGGGAGGAAATAAATCTCATAGTTGAAAAAGCCGAGATAGTTATTATTACTAGCGAACATAAGCTTCAAGATTTTATTTAGTAGCAGAAATCTGTTTAAAAATAGAAACATTAAAATAGCCTTTTTTTTTTAAGCATTCTGAAATGAACTGAAGGGAATTCAAAGTCTTAAACTAATTTTTGTTGCTTTAACCTTTTTCAAAAATGGAAGGTATTTTATTATTAATTTAATCTTTATATAATTTTAGTTTTTTAAAACTTTTTTTCTTTCAGTATTTTCTACAATGACGTCATTTCCTTACTTGTATTAATGAAGACATTTTATCATTTGATAATACAGTAAAACCTCGTTATGTCGTCACTAAAGGGATCAAACATTTTTGACGACTTAAGCGGAGTAACAACTTAGGCGGAGCGGGAATGTTTGAAAAAAAAAAAACACTGAAATACAGTATTTTTATGAATTGCTATAGGATTCGGTGAAAAAACAAGATTTTCAGAAATCAATACCTAAAAATGAATCAGTGGAAAATGAAAAAAAAATAAAAACTTTTTGTAGTTACCACATTGTATTTTTTTATTTTGGTATTTTATTAAAATAATCCAACACTGTTGATTGATGAAGGGGCTGATTACTGGAAATAACTTTAGAAAGCAAGTTTAACGTCCGTAATCATTCATAAATGGAGAGAGATACGCCAACCGGACAATAAATGTGCTTTCGCCCATTATTGTCCGGTTGGCGTATCTCTCTCCATTTATGAATGATTACGGACGTTAAACTTGCTTTCTATTGATATTTTCATGTCGCCTATTTGTAATTAACTTCCTTAGTGCCTTTCAGTGAGAGGACAAGGGGTTAATATTTTGGATCTTTCAGGATTATTTTTTATTTTATTGCTGTTTATCCCGGCGGGCCACTGCTGGGACCATGAATGCTTTTGGGTAAGCTTTCGCGCAGCGAGCCAAACGTCAACGAGTATATTCTGCTGATGATTCCACAATAAGGATGAAACAATTGTACAGAATTCTCGTTGATGTTGGCTCAATGGGCGAAAGCACATTTATTGTCCGGTTGGCGTATCTCTCTCCATTTGGAAATAACTTTCTTTTCTAATATACTTAAGGCTTTAAATTTTTCGTCTGTTATACCTTGAATAGATGTTAAGTATTGTCGAACTTTCTCCAGGGCTTCGGTTGCTTCTGTCTTGTTGGGTGGGGTTTGATCCATATTCTCGACATTGCTATCCTCACTTGAACTGTTTTGTTTTTCTTCCAAAAATTCAGATGTCAAAGCTTTTACAGTCGCTTGTGAGCAGATTGCGTTGTCGTTATCAATGTTGACAAACGCCATTGACGTCATTGACGCTGCACCCTTTTTCATTTGCGATTTGCAGCAAAGTCTCTAATGTCAGTGATGTCTTCGCTGAGGATTTCTTCTGATTCTGCGTTTGCTAAGAACTCTGCTTGTCGGAAACAATTCGAAACACATTGTAATGAAACGGAACTCCAACTTTTGTGTACATAGTTAATCGCATCTAAAACCAAAACTTCTAGCTTTTCGTTCCTATCCAATGATTTTATGATGTACAAGCATTTTTTTTTTTTGTACTTTCGTTTAAAGCCCTTGATCTAAAGGCTGAAGAAATGAAGTTTCATTTGGAGGAAGAAAAACAATTTCTATCACTTTTAAATTTTCAGTTTGATTGTGGGCGGTACACTTATTGACAATGATGGCAACATTTCTTTTCTGACGCGAAAACTGAGAATCCAGTTTACGAATATATCGTTTCCAAATGTTTGGAGTCATCCATGCAAACAGAGTTTAATCAGGCAAAAGACGGTAAAATAAGCCTGTTTCATCCAGATTAAAAACATTTGATGCATCAAACCTAGATAAAATGTCCTTCAGAATACTGTTCTTCCAGTCTTCTATAGCATCACCATCAACAGCTGCTGCTTCTCCGCAAATCATTTTAAAAGAAAGGCAATGTCTGTCTTTGAAACGTTCCAGCCAACCATTGCTGTCGCCGCAATCTTCAATGTTCAACTCCTTAGCAATTTCCCTGCTTTTTCTTTGAGAATCACGGCCAAAATCGGCACATTTTACGATCTAGAATGTTTTAGCCATCGAACTAAAACCTCCTCCATCTCGTCAAACTTCGATTTCCTCATTCTCTTTCTTTTGTCTTTGCAGTCAGCTTCTTCAATTACTTATTTCGATGAAAGAATATCGCTTAATGTAGTCCTGGGAATATGGTGTTTTTTTGGCAAAAGCTGTTTTCGAAACATTCAATTTTTCAAAAAGTGCAATTAGGTCTTTTTTTTCTTTAAAAGATAGAGAGGTAAGTTTTCGTTTCCCTGGCATGTTAAAAACGTAATCGAACCACGAAACTGCAAGAGAAAAAAATAGCCCTTATAGTGAGGCTTACTCGCTATGATGTGAAGTCACACTCAGGAGCGGTCAAGAAAAACGTCTACATTTGACAGAGTCGCAGTGAGAAGTGTCGCAAATCCCCGAAGGGGTAGGAAAGGAATGAAGTGACAGGCATGGTCGAAAATTCCCGTAAAGGCTTGACTTTCTTAAAGTGAAGGGGCTGAAAAGACAACACGATGGCATGCAAAATGAGAAGAAAGATGCTTTTGGCCATTTCTTAGGGTGACGAATTAAATTTGGTGACGGGTTAATGAGGGTTATTTTACATTACTCTGTATGAGACTTGTCGGGACCAAAGGAAAACGACGACTTAAACGGAGTGACGACTTAACGAGGTTTTACTGTATTAAAATATTCCCACGGCCTAGATGGGCCCTTGGGCTCGAGGGAGGTAAACGTACCGTGACCCCAACGAAACGAACTTAAGGTCAGATGGTCAGCCCGTCTCCGCGCCGCCTTCCTTGGACTCATCTGGAAAAGTATTCAAGTGCTTAATATATCTGCACTTGATATTAAGCCTATAAAATACTGATAGTAGGGTCGTGAGTTGCCTTCTTAAGTAAAAAAGTAGACTTAAAAAAACAAAACAAGCCTAAGTCTAGTCTTGATTCTTTTTTTATTATTTCTTCGAAAGACAGGGTCAAAGATTTTACATACAACGC
>JAFIDM010002131.1:10128051-10138365 GCA_023159025.1 Thereuonema tuberculata
TTTATTATTTCTTCGAAAGACAGGGTCAAAGATTTTACATACAACGCCATCTGTTGATTATTTTTTTCATCAAATACGGTTTGATCTCCTCTTCTGACCTCAATGCATTTAAAATGGGTTTTTACTAGGTAAACTATTGCTATCAGCCATTTTTACGACTCTACTCATAAATCAGACCAATAACTTTAAATAAAAAATTAATTCACTTCAATAGATGGCAAATAGTAATAAAATACAAAACTCACGGAGACGGAAATCATTAAACGACAGCGATAAATTTTAAATAGTCATAAAATTGGAACGAACGTTTTCCAATATTAGAATATTCAAAAATGGATCAACATTCAAATGACTGTTTTTATCCAGGAATTCTGTTTTATTTACACCAAATAGTTCGAAGAAATCAACAGTAATGCCTCTTTTGCAAAATAAAGGTCACAAAATGCCGAAAGAGAGTAATTCAAAATATTTAGAGAGTTGATGGATGTGTTTGTTAAACATCCAACATTTGCATTAACAAGAATGAATTAAATCTCAAATGAAAACTGAGCAAAATTTCACTACAAGTATTGAGATACAAATGTACAGATTCCTTAGACGAAAAAAGATTAAAATTCGAAGAAAAGGTAATCTCGTAGCTCAAATGATGAGGCGGTAGTTTACTGCTGAGGAGCTGGGTTCGATCCTCGATGGTGGATGAGGATTTATTCCTTTTACAGATGAGTCTTAAGGTTAATCCCACTCTGTCAAATGGGTGTCAGAGATTAAGACAGAAGTAGTCGTTATTCTGCAGAGAAAAAATATTTTTATTTATTTTTTTCATCTGTACGACCTGTACTTCCAAGTAATATACTGGCGGGTTTGCGATTATGGACGATATGTTACAATGAACGACATCGAAAGGGCTACTGTCCGCCCATATAGGAGAAGGGTTCTCGTGTTCGGTCAACGTTACGTAAAGAAAGTAGGTGTCATCAAGTTCGTTGGTACGGCGTCAGAAAGGTTCGTTGGTACGGAGTCGGAAGTTGAGTCTCTTCTCCAACCGATACCATTTGCAGGCTTTAGAAACGACATGAATAATAAAGATCTAATCTCAGTTCATTTCCAAAACTATGACAAGGTTGACTTTAAAATAAAATAAACAGGATACGCGGATACCAAAACAAAACTGACAATGAGACGGATTTCATGAGTCTGAGTTCTGAGTCAAAGGCCTTAAGAAGAGAGAGAAGGGTGATTTTTATTTCATTTACTTTAAATTTTTCTTAAAATCATTTATAAAGTATTAGAATATGAATCGAATTTACTTGAGATTACCAGTTCAATTCCCGAAATAAATTCAAAGATATTTTTCACAGTAAAATCAAAATATTTTTAATTTTCATGGATAAAGTGAAACAGAAACTTATTTCTCTGTTTATTGTCTGAGCCACGAAAGATGGTGAATCGATTGAACTGCAGCATTCTGGAGGTCATCTAATATCGAACAGTGAAAAGGTGTTATTTATGTTATTCATGTAATTATTGTATAAGAACTCTATTTAGAAGCTTACAATGATCTAGCAACACTAAACAATTCATGCGCCGTAAGAATTCTACACTTTTTGCTCCATGGTAGTTTTACCACTGCTCAGAGTTGGAAAAAAATTAAGTTCTTATTGTTATTTAGGTGGAAAAAAATTACTTTTCATCCGAAGGCAGAAGAGGGAAGTTGTTGACTTCATTAAAGTTGGTTCATGCTAGAATTAAAAGGAGTTGTGAACTTTCCAAGTAAAAATAAAGTAATCAAGACGAATTACATATAAGAAGTCCAACTTGCAGATATCTCGCTTTTGTTTGGTGGAATCTGTTGTCCTTCCTTGTCTTAGATGTAAGTCAGAATAAAGAAGGGAAATATATTAAAACACAAACTCAGACAAACTTAGGAGAGCTGCTGCGCTGGTTTTATTGTGATGACATCGTTGTCAATGGAGAACACTGGATTTGTGCCAAACTGTAATGTCTGGCTGCTGGAGAAGAACTTACAAGAAAAACAATCACCTGATTCTATGAACACAGGGAATGTCTTTGGAACAAAATGTTCTTTTATTGTTTAGTCGAAAACAAACATAGTAATAAAAAGTTATTGGAATATAAAATCCAGCCATTTAACCGGAAACAAAAGAATTCTAATAAATTATTAATAGCTTCTTGAAAATTGTTTCATAGATGTCACAATTTTTTTTTATTGAAATATTGATATATTAATCTATCTTAAATCTAGCTTTTGGAGAATTATCAGAAGGATTGGCAAAATAGTGTAAGGGATCAAAAGGAAAAAAAAAAAATCCTTTGTTTTGAATTACAGAATATAGTTCGTTTTATCAACTTTTTATTTTTTTAAAATCTTTTAGAATTATGTAAATTTCAAATTTATTTTAATACAAATAATCAATAAAGATTATTTTTGAAGATAATATCTTCAATCTCTCTGTAGTGAAGCAATGCTATAAAAATAATTAAGTATTTTCTTTTCTATTGATAAACGTTAGTTACTTTATAAGTTAAAGAAAATAAACATACTTATTAATAAATAGAAATCAATCTTAATAGAAAATTTAGTTTTTCAAAACTAACCTATCAACGTAGAAAACTTATCAATGTTCATCTTCATTTTCGAATATTTCGAACAGAAATTAAATACTAGCCGTTAACATTATTTTGATCTCTTGGGAGAAAATAGATTCTTTAAAGCAAAGCTTTATTTTTTCTTATCCTCCCACTGCAATCGAAAATCAAAATTACTTGCATCTTTCCAGAATATAAAATGAATGTTAAGCAAAATGGCTGCTCAACACTCAAATAATTTCCATTATTTTTTTCTTATGTTATTAAGAACATGAAAGTACTTTATGGTAAATATTCTGTTACCATAAATATAATGTTTTCCACAATTTCTGAAAGAATATCATAAAATAATAATATTTTGCAGAAATAAAAAAAACAAGAAGTTTCCTTCAAATGTTGTATTCATTTTATCTTTCTTTGATTTTGATGTCGTGAAAATAATACAAATGAAAAAAAGCTTCCGTTTATTTTTATATAATAATATCAAAGATAAACAATATAAATTTTCTATTTTCGAAAAAATAAACTAAATCATAAATACAAAGTAGTACACAGATCATATTATAATCCATGTTTATTTCAACTAGACGTCGTACTATCTACAAGCGATATTTCGCAAGGGTTTTAAAATTTTTTTACTATAAAATTACTCACTTCCACGCTTTTTGTTTATTGATATTCAAAATTTTGAATCACACAAGTTTTTATGATAAATCGAGACACTGTATCAGTTTCTTGGAATAGAATTTTTTTTGAACAATGATAATTGTTTTATTATTCTGTAACAATGCTAAGAACTTTACATATTTGTAATAATTTGAGAATCTTCTGCAATAATTTGAACATCTGCTGTAATGTTTCTGAACAGTTTGTGTAACAATAGTAGGATGCTAAAGACGTTACACCTTTGCAATAACCGTTTTATTTAAAGTTTGAAATTGTAGCCCGCACAAGCAAGGGAATAATACTTTGCGAAATATCGCTTGTAGTTAGTATGGTGTCTAATGGAAATAAACATGGATTATAAATAAATTGATTAAATACATAAATTCAAGTAATTATTATAATTACATAAAACCATACACAAATGACAGTCGATTCGAACATTAAGGCATTGTTAGACCTCTACAGAAATAAATCATCCTATTAATATAAAGTTGTACGATCTTTGAAAATTTGTAGTTTTGTAAATTTGTAATTTGAAATAACCAGTCACAGTGCAACGTTGGAAAACGTCAGGCATTACGTCACGCCGATGTTTAAAGATGGCGTCTCTACTATTTTCTCCACTTCACCACAACGAAGCGCAATTACACAATTATTATCAGCGTATTGAGATTTTCTTTCCACATAAATGAAGTTTACACTGAAATGCATGAAGTTCATGAGTCAAAATTTATCCGAGTTTGTAAAACCTCGGTTTTTACATAATATCGCTCTCTCAATATTCAACAAGTAGGAGATAATGACGATGCACGTGTCCTCATTGTTGCCCAGACATGATTATTGATATTGGCTGTTGGACATTCGTTATTGTTATGGTTATTGTTGAAACTGGTAAATCAATTTTTTATTTTCTTTTATTTTAACAAAATTTGGCTTACTCATTCAAATTATATGTGGGCTGTTGCGGAAGTCATGGCTTTTAAAAAATGAGCTTAGAACATCTTTTTCAATCTTGTGTTTTTCAAAAATTTCAGGATATTTCAAAAATGTGGCATTTGTTTTATTTCCGTTAATATTGCCTCAATTTCGACGAACCTATTCTTTTAGGGCAGAAGGTTGCCATTATATTTCATAATGAGAAACCGCTACTACGAAAGTGGTAAATCAATTTTTTATTTTTTTTATTTTAACAATATTATAATATTATTTTAACAAATAAGCCGATATTAAAATTACATATGGGCTGTTGTGGAAGTCAAGGCTTCTAAAAAAATTAACTTAGAACATCTTTTTCAATCTTGTATTTTTCAAAAATGTGGAATTTGTTTTACTTCCGTGAATATTTCACGGGTCGCAACTAGTTATTATAATATCACTTGATGGGAATTTTTTTATCTCTCACCTGCAAATTCCTCTCGTGAACCAACACACAAAAGCTTTCAAATAGAAATTTAGATTGTTTCTTTTCCTGAAATATTTACACCCATTTTAAGAAGTTTCATTCGCAGATTCAAAAATTATTACCATATTGGCCCGAATGTAAGACGGCTCGAATATAAGACGAATGGCGTTTTTTGAGCTCCGATTTGATAAAAAACTATTGGTCGCGAATACAAGACGTTATACCTATTAACGAGGCGTAATTCGACAAATATTTCTACTAAATTATTTAGAAAAAAGTTTGTTGAAAAATTATCTTCCCACATCCAGTTCATGATGAAATCGTTAATACTTTTGGTTGCAGTAATAGGCTTAATATCAGTAATATTTAGTTAAATCTGTGACTTCTAAGCTAGGCGAAATGTCATTTATGAAATTAAATTAAACTATTTTTGCAAAAAAGTACAACACCACTAAGCGTAGTAGAATATATTTTTATTTTATTTTGGAGCATGTTGGTTAGGCCTACGATCGACTTCAGCCAACGCCACCAGGTGGTGTTGCTTCAGCGCCAGAGCACGCTTGGTTTCGGTTTCGGCTTCGTGCGCGCTCCAAGTTTGGTTGCAAATATAAGACGAAATAGTACTTTCGTGGATGGGATTTTGGAAAAAAATGCCGTCTTATATTCGGGCCTTATATACGGTAAATGGAAATGGGACACATCAATACAGCAATGGCCAAATAATTTTTTTTTTCCAGAAGGGTAAATGTATTAGCAGTGTAAAAAAGTCTGAAGAAATTGCCTATTTTACATTGTATTATTATCTGAAATAAAATATTAAAGTTATAAGAAAATTCATTTTTTTTTCTATCTTTAATTCCTCTTGCAAGAAAAAAAATTCCAAGAATTATCCTGAAATTGAAAATTCCAAGATAAGGTAAATGCCACTTAGCCCGTACCTGTGGGCGTCCATGTTACATAGTGATCTTATGAGATGATTTTCTTTTTTTTTTTTTTTTTTAGGAAAAAGAAAGATAACCTTAAGAATGTCAGACCATAGCAATAACTTCTTCTGTCGGTTAAAACAAATATAAATAACTTGTGGAAAGATATTAATGTAATCTTATCTTGAAATCTACTAAATAACTTGTAAATCTTCTTGTAACTTTTAATCTTCTAAATAATTTGTCTAGAATCTAAATAATGAAGCTATTTTTATGAGTTCATCTTAGGCGATCCTACTGTCAAATATTACTGTTAAAGCAACAAGATATTATATAAATATAACCACTGGCAAACGAAAAAAAGCATTAAAATACACATTTCTGATTTTGAAGGTTAAGCTAAGCCAGTATTTCTTAGTTGTATTCTATCAATTCGTTTCTACTTAACAGTAGCTATTAAAAGTTGTGAAGTTACATTTTTATCAAAGTGACAATAACTGTCTCAATTTGTAACAATTTTTATCAGAGGCATCTGAAAACCATGAAATTTCCTTGAAGTTCTGATACATTAAGTCCCTTGGAAATGTGGCTTCCATGTTGGTTCCTAAAGGAGATAAAGGGAAGAGATTTTTCCTTTTCCCCCCTTGGAGTTTTCCAATTACGGTTTCATTTCGGTCGGAGGCAAAGGGATTAGGAATGTACTGACACAAAAATCGCAGTTGGGTCTTAAGAGAGAGATTTGGTTGAAAGCCGTTGATGAGAGACACCAAGTCACCAATTGAATCTTCGGCACAAATCAATGGAGCAGAAATCATATGAAAGTCTCACAAGAAAGGTGTTAGAACAACAAAATATTAAACTTTAAAAAAGTCATTCCTTTTTTCTATGGAATTATTATGTTATTATATAACGCTTACATTATATTATATCGATTTGAGTATTTATATTTTTATTACAGTGTTACGGCAAGAGTTATAGGAAGTAGAACTCAAATAAACTTTTGAAGAAATAACTCCATAAGTTTTATACTTAACTAATACTGATAATGCACCGGGTTCTTAAAATTTAGGAATTTGCCTAATTGAACTACTTTGACACAAAACTGGTTTACCTGGCATTTTATGAAATAAGATCAATTCACTTTCTGTTTCCACCAAGGTACTCCAAAATGGACTTTAAGTGTCGGAATTTTTTTTGAACTTGGAACTCTTTCAATTACATAAAATTCAATAAAAGTTAAAAACACACAAGTCTTCTAGACGTTTGAGGAAGGCGTAAGGTACTTGAAACTAGTTACGCAGTTGCTATTTCGTGTTAATCTTTGATATGTTTGTAAAGGTTTTTAAAATACTTGAAAAACGAAAAAAACAATGAAAATGCACAATCGTTTTCCTTGAGCCATCATCGACGGAATCGGGGACAGCTGTTTCATCCTTATTAGCACTCACCAGCCAGATTTACCCTCGATGATCACGCTCAGAATGCGTGAAAGCCTATGGATCCTTCTCCCGCTCTCGGAAGTGGGACTCCGTAAAAGCAAATAACAACAAAAAAAAATTCGCTGTGACCAGTACAGCGTAGTTATCTTAGCCCGCTAAGCGCTGGTTACAAAAGGTATTGATTAAAAGGTTAAACCAAATGCATAGGCGAAAAATTAATAGATTTTAATGGCGCAAAAACATCTGTGGTGAAGCGAAAAATTAAAATTTAATATGTTTTTCATGTTTCATTTAACGCACGTTAAACCTTCTTACATTTTAAAATACTTTGCATACAATTTGAATTCTATCAATTACATTTTTATCAGGAACTAGTCTTCTACCCGTCGCTTCGCTCCGGAAGCCTCCGTATATGTAACGGAAAACAAATTTTTATTTTTTAAAAAAAAACACACACAGAAATTACATCAAGTAAACTTAAACTAAAATTTTTCAAAAGTTTTTTTTTTAAATTTAATTTCAGATGTTTATATTCTGTCAATCCACGACTGCTTTTAGAACCAGCGTGTGAATCATATATCTATGATATATTTTTATTTTTTATGGAGATTAAAATGTAGTCCTCGTGGTTTAATGGCTAAGACGTCTAACTTCGGAGCAGATGGTTGCATGTTCGATTACTGTAATGAATTTGTAGAAAGTATTTCTATTTTCACAAATTACAACAATTGCACCAGACAGACAGAGAAATAAAAGCTTTTAGTAATATAGATATACTTTTCAGTGGTTTTTGAGTTACAAAGAACGTTGGTTTTTAAGTTACAAATAGTGATTTTTCAGTATTCTATCTTATAGAAATAGTGCTTCTTTCTTTCTTGAATATCTTTTCTTAATTACAACCATTACCCGTGTGCAAATTGATTGATATAGATATTTGAGAGAAGAGATAGTTTAGATGGATGTTTGTTAATATAGATGATGAATGAAGATCGTAGCTTGTATACGAAATTCTTGGCAACGAATTGATTGTGACTATTCTTTCGAGTGAAGATAACCAAATTCTGACGACTTGTGACTCAAAGGCATAAAGTTGTGCGTGAGTGAAGACAACGTTCGCCAAATAGATGGAAATTTTAATAGAGTCTGTCCTTGAGCTTTATTGATAAACATCGTGTAAGAAGGCCTGATCGGAAATTGCTCTCTTGTGAAAATGAATAGAAGTAGATTATCGTTTGGTTTCATAGACATCCTATGAATGAAAACAAAATCTCCTTTGTGAGTTCCTGTTATAATTTTGGCTTCTATGAGATCATTATCGAATGAACGGCATTTAAGTTGAGTTCCATTGCAGTATGCAAACTTAGGATTGATGTTTCGCAACAATATTATTGGAGATCCAATCTTCAATGACAAACGATGTTGAGGAATACCGCTGAGATTCAATGCGTTCAGATACTCTGGGAGATAGAGATGTTCGTGTGGTGGATTATCAGAAGTGTTAATTTTATTCGCACTTGTATTGTATGCTCTGTAGTCTCTCCTTGTATTCTTAGACTTATCATTCGATTGATGTTATCGAAACTCTCGTTCATCTTGATTGATGAGCCGCATATTTATCATGAGTTTTTTTGACTTTGATGTGATTCTAGCTTTATGAGTTACAAATAGTGATTTTTTAGTAATCTACCTGTAGAAATAGTGCTTCTTTCTTTCTTGACTCTCTTTTTTTTTCCAATTGATACTTTTGAGAGGTTCTTGAGTTACAAATAATCATGGTTTTTGAGTAACAAATAGTGATTTTTCAGTATACTGCTTAATAGAAATACTGCTTCTTTCTTTCTTGACTCTCCTTTTTTATTCCAAGTGATACTTTTAAGTAGTTTTGAGTTACAAATAGTGATTTTTCAGTATTCTACCTAATGGAAATACTGCTTCTTTTATTTCTTGACTCTTTTTTTCATTCCAATTGATACTTTTCAGTGGTTTTTAAGTTACAAATAGTGATTTCTTAGTATGCTACCTAATGAAGTACTGCATCTTTCTTTTTTGACTTTCTTTTTAATTACAATTGTTACTTTTCAGTCAAAGTCAGTTCAGTTTTGACAGATAAGTCAAAAAAGCAATATGAAAGCAATATATGGGCTAATGGACAAGATGTCTGACTTCGGATCGGAAGGTTGCAGGTTCGATTCCTGTCGCGGATGTTTCATTGTAAAAATTCTTTCTATTTTTCATTCTCACAGAAAACTGCGCCGGACAGACACACAGACAGACAGACAGAGAAATAAAAGATTTTAGTAATATAGATTCCGCTCAGGACAATGGATACTTGTATCTCTGTGACCTACAATCCATCACAAGTAAATATCTTTTATTTTTCTGAAATCTACTTTTTACTCTGATGTAGAGTAAAAATAAAAAATTCCAATTGCTTATCACATCATCATTAGATGAACTCTTAATATCGAGTATCCAAGTATGTACTAATGTTGTTAATAAAATGTTTTTAAATATAAACTGTAAGCTCACTATTAGTCAGCTTTCAGACTTGACAAAATATAGTCAACAACATATATATAAATAATGAGTATATACATATTGTAAAAAAAAAAGTAAAGGACAACTTCGAATTGTAATTTATTCACTTCAACTTTTACTATATAGTTGTTAGCTAACATTTAATGAATGTGTACTGAACTTTTTGGGAATTATACCCAGAATAATTCAATAGAAATAATTATTCCCAAAAATTAACACTTGCGGCCCAGTTTTCCAACTTAATTATTCCAATAAATTTCATCAAAAATCTGATAGTTATTATAAACTGATGAATTTGAAATTTAATTGAAATATACTGAATCTGAAAAAATATATTTAATAAAAAAAAATCATTATGTTCAATGTAATAGCGTTTTATTTAAAATAAAAAGACAAACAACTTTCGGGAGTTACCCGTCCTCAAGTATTCACTTTGGTTTTCCACTGACATCGGGAATCCAGAACAGCTGTTTCAGGTTTTCTAACCGTCATCAGGTGAATTCGCCCAGTATCTTACAGCTCAGTGATCCCAAGAAACATATAAAGTAAACAAACGTCAACAAGATAATGTCCCTTCATATTAAAAAACAAGAATATAAAATAAGAATAAAAAAAAAGGCAGAAATTCAATCCCCGCTACGCTTATGAAGGATTAAATTATTAAGAAAAAATAGAATACAATTAACAACAAATTTAACGTGCGGAAATAATATTAACATCACAAGAAAGAACATGCACG
>JAFIDM010002131.1:10159424-10182397 GCA_023159025.1 Thereuonema tuberculata
TATTTGTGATGTTAATATTATTTCCGCACGTTAAACTTGCTGTTAATAGTTAAAAAGTCCTCTTGAATATTTTTAACAATGATAAACGATTATATATGTTTGATTTGTTAAATAGACGTAACGGCCCCCTACGGAATCACATCTTCAGTGTAATTTGAAAATCTCATTTCGGATTTAATAGTAAATAAACAATAAAATTTTATTTTTCATGATTTCATAATTCTTTTGATTAATGCCATAACCTTGCATTTTTCTTACTGAATATTTGCCAGAATTCGCTAAATTTCTACAGGAAGAAACTAAGGTTCTGGGTCGAGTCTGTCTGTCTTTTCATTCGAACTGAATTTTCTCTTTCGGATAACTTCTTTCTAAAAAAAAAAAAAAAATGTGAAGTGTGTGTTTTTTTTTCTTAAGAGATAAGATCTCTTCGGTAACCATAGAGTTCCAAAGGCAAGAGTAAAGATAATTAGAAGAATCTTGGCTTGGGAAGGAAATGGGGATTGAGTCTAGACTACGTTACAACCTAAAGTGAACTAAAAAAATCCAAATATATTACAGTAGGATTATGTAATATACATCTCTTTTTAACATATTTTCTCCTTCAAGCAAAATTTCTTCAATTTAAACTTCAATTGTAATGAATATCTCTAACCAAATATTCGCACAAACAATCGAATTATTACTTGTCACCGTATATGGAGTAATTTCTTTTGATTTGATTGATATTTATCGCCCAGTATTACCGTAAAAACTATTTTAAGGTCTGGATAGAAAGGAACGTAACTCTTTACTTATGTAGACAAAAAAAAAAAAAAAACCCAATATCTTTATGTTAAAATGCAATCACAAAAAAAATAAAAAAATCGATATTATTTTTTACATCAGCACAACAAATATTGTATAAATCACAAATTTATGAAAACCCCAGTTAAAAAGTTAAATTTTGAAGGCCTGTGTGAAGATATTAGGGTTTAAAATAAAATAAATTCTCCTCCAGTTGTTCGAAAACTGGCAACTAGATAGAGACCCGTTCTTCATGGTTGTGGTGTTAATTGTCAGAGATTGATGGGAAAATTTGGCTGTTAATTTTGATCCTATTTTGATGAAATTTTGGATTGATCGTTAAATTTCGTTAATCTCACTATTTACGATGCTTCTTCTGCTGAGTGGGAGAAGAGGCATTTCATGACGACTTACATACACAACAAAAACATAGAATAAGCTTGAATTTACCTACAGTCATTTATAAATCACTTTTTCCGGGCAAGATACCAATGATTTCTTTTTGAAACAAGTATCAGCTAGTAGAGGACACCAATTAATCAATCAATTAATAATCAATCAATTCTCTAATAGAGAACGCTAATCTCTGATGTAGTAATCCGCTGTATGGGTGTGAAATAGTGATAATTCTATTGACATCGGTCAGATAGCTTTTGTAGAAATTGAGCTGTTGCGCTCCAGTGATGCACCGAAATGTTAATCATTCACCCCACTTGGCTGCAAAAGACAGAAATAAAAAGAAAAACTGTTATTCTCCATATGTTGTAGATCGTTAAATCAATGATGACTCAGCAAACTCCATTGTCAAGTCAACTGAATATTTATATTGCACAGGTTTCGAGCGTTAGCAAATAGACTTAACACTGTGAAGTCGATATTGAATTGTACTTTATTAATATTTATCGAACTAAAATAAGTGTCAGCCTCCTTCCAGCTATCCTCTTGTCCTTAAGCATTCAACAGTTCTT
This sequence comes from Thereuonema tuberculata, assembly GCA_023159025.1. Classification (NCBI taxonomy): domain Eukaryota; kingdom Metazoa; phylum Arthropoda; class Chilopoda; order Scutigeromorpha; family Scutigeridae; genus Thereuonema; species Thereuonema tuberculata. The sequence continues at coordinate 10,161,176 of JAFIDM010002131.1, forward strand.
TTCGATAAACGACACTTCCATTATCTTAAGTGCAGTCGATATTTTCACGTTTTTAAATGTCACGTCAAAACCTTTTTGTATTTAGTATTTATTTTAAACCCGGGATTCTATTTTTATCTTAATTTCAATTTTATTATTCGATTACATGACTCCAGATTCGTTTATTTGTTTCAGCTTAAAAAAATCCACACATTTCAAATGAACGTTCTTGAAATTTCTCTCAAGCGGCGAAGAACTCTAATGTGTGTTAAATCTATTACAACTATAAATAGAATGAGATTTTTCATCTGAAAATATACATCAATTGTAACCAAGATTCCATAAATTCACACACCCCTGGGTGTCGAGTGAATTTTCATGCTCACGCTAAATGCTTTTAAAGTTACTATCGTATTTGCTATAGCTTTTAGTTAATAAAATATATCGTCTCATTTGCTTGCTAGTCTATTAACTTGCCGAATTTATTAAAGAAGTTCTAATTCCAAACAGAAGAAACTAAATTAACTAATTAATTTAAAAAACTAATTTCTTCGTGAATGAGGAAAGAAAGCTCTGTGAAGATATCTCCAAAAATATTCTTAGCTGATATTATTAAAAATTAATTCCAAATCAAGGGACAAAAGATAGCGCTGTTTATATAAAATACACCAGTAAGAATGGAGATTTTTTTGTGTATTTGACGAATAGATTTGATTGTATTTCTGATATGTTGTTTAACAACATTCGCCAGTTGATGGAATGGATTTTTCATTGGGAACATTCTCTCTAAATTTCCTTTCTTCGCCTCATTTATTTAGAGTAATTTTTCTTCGTTAAAATCTAATTTACTTTTACTTTTTAAATTTCCGGCAAATCAGTTTTAACAGGAAGAATCTCTAATCTATTCCCGTGAATAAAATTAAAAGAGACAAGGAACTTTTGAAAATCTATCTTTATCAGTCGACAGTCGGAGAGAAAAAATCGAAGGAAAAAATTTAATTTTTTTTTAATAAGTAACATTCTTTATTAATCCTTTGTTCATCATTAAAAAATAAAAACAAAACAAACAAAGGAACAAAAATATAATGTAATGGTATATTTATATTACACTCATTCTTAACGATCAACACTTAATGTTTCGTAAGAATTGCAATTTTATTCATAAATCTTGTGTGAACATTTTCTAAGGAATATAAGAAAAATGAGATAATTTCAAAAGTAATAAACAATCCAAAAAGATTATTTACCAAATTTAAATTCTCTGATAAAATAATATCCTTTAAAGTATGGCTCTTCTTATATAACAGTAGAAGATGGATTGTTTGAAAATTATTTATCTCTTTTTAAATAAATTATACTGGAGAAATACTATTATAGCGTATATAATATTTTTGGAGATTACGCTTATTTGATAAAAAAAAAATAGATAATGTTAAAAATTCATTGAAAATCTATTTCCAAGATCTTAAAAGCATTTAAGAAAAAAAAAATCTAATTCTAATGAAATACAAATGTTGTATCGTGATGCAAGAACATAATATAAAGAAGAGTTCCCTTTCCAGGGTGAAATGTTAAAATGCAATAGATAAAAAGTTGAAGTTCTAACATATTCAAGACATAGCAGTTCTTCCTAGGACACAAGAATCCAATTTCTCATCGTCTCCACAATCAAAGTAAAATAAAAGTATTTATGTTTCCTTCACTCATTTCTTTCGTGCTGGTGGACAAACAATTTCGCGGAGATGGAACTGAACTATACGTTTGCTAGATCTGTTAATTACTCTACTGAACCATATTAATCGTTATCTTCACTTTTATTTGTCTGATGACATATAATGTTTATCAGATTCCGAGCAGTCCTTTAATAATGTAAATCCTGTCTTATTAGATGTCAGACAACTCGATAACAATAAGTGAACAGCCCCAGTTAAGCTGTCATTATGGAATATATTTTTTTGCACTATTTGTCTCCTTTTACAACAGCATCCATCTTTCGAGTTTTCGAACATATTTTTTCTCTCTTTTTCTTAAACAGTCACTTCCAAGTTTTTAGAAGCTAATTATTTTAACTTGCAAATTATTCAGTGTAAAGATACAAGTTATTTGCTATTGTAGAGGTATGCACTATAGTTCAATGAAAGTATAGCACCAGATTTTCAGTTACAATTTAAAAGCCACATATTCCTTTATGTGGTTTATAAAACTTTAACCTTTCAGAAGTCAGTTATACTACGAACGTGAATGATTAATCTTACATAAGATTCTTCTTTAGTAATTTGTATAACGAAACGTTATTTCGTTCGGTTATAGCAGCTTCAAGGAATAGAAGATAGCCCAACTGTCTAAAACTCTCCTGTTCTAATCCCTTTTCAGAGACAACAGAACCGTAAGAAAGGGTTACTTTAACTGAGCTATAAAACAGTTGAAATCCCACGAACTAAAGCGAGAGGATTACAGATTAAATTCCACATATTAAAACACCTCACAGAACATTCTTACTGAGGCTGCATTAACTAAAGAACCGTGGAACTTAAGCCCTCAGCTGTTGAAGGGTCCACTACGGAAAAACACAAAAGGTTTCGTCTATCAAAAGAGCTGCTTCATTGAAGACAGTGATTTTGAATAAAGTAGTGCATTGCTTAATCCTAAGTCATTCAAGTTTTTGCCATTAGGTAAAATTAAAGATTTTTACATTGAAAGAAATACAAAGAACGCACATAACTAAACAAAACAAAACCAAAATTCACTGAGCTATGTTTTTGATATTTGTACTGGGAATCCGAGACAGTACTGTTTCGAGGTTTGTTGACCTCTCATCATTGTCCCATTTCACTGAGCTAAGTATACTGGTCGGATCGGACTGATGAGAGATCAACAAACCTCGAAACAGTGCTGTTTAGGTTTAGGATAATGCTGTTAAAAATAAATAATGAATCTTAAAATTGAGTACGAAGACTGCGCATATCAGTCAATGAGAAATGTAATCTCACTTTTACATTAATTACAGAAAGTAGTATTTAAGTCATTTAAGGAATGCATTTACACTTTCAGTTGACACATACAAAATATTAACCTTTAGACAATGGCAAATGAAGCCAAGACAAAGTTCTCTTCTCTTCAGTTCTTTCTTTCTTTCTTTCTTTCTTTCTTTCTTTTTATTAGTATAGGAATGATTAATTGTTCGAGAATTTTCGTTTAATCAAAATCGATTGAAACCAAGGAAATGAAACTCAGCATCACTGTTTATTTTTTTTCTGTTTCGTAATAAAACCGCCTGGCACTGGTTCAAATTCTGCAGAAACATTCAAAGGACAAGAGCAAGGACTGTGTCGTCACAGGAGCCAAGTTATGTCTCAGCTGGATCACACACAAGTTGTCCTTTTGGTAGGTTTTCCCCCAGAAGAATAGAAAAACTTTTTTTTTATCGATTGGTGCAACAGCAGCACCAAAGATGACAAACTGGAAATGGTAGGAGGTTTTATGTGGGTGGAACCGAGTCACACAAATCAAAAGAACCTGCGTTTTCTATATGTGGTTCACAAGCGGAGGTGGTCTCAATTGCACACGTCCAATAAATAAAAGCACTGACATCTGATATTTCAATTTCATATACTGATCGGAAAATATCAAGAGACATTTTATTTTGCCCATTTTATTGACATCGTTCAGTGAAAGCCGAGAGATTCCTTTGACATTGTCAAAATAACGTCAAAAAGAACGTCAAAAAGCAATAGAAGAAAAATAAATTAAACTCTAATTATAATGAGGTTCTACTGTATTTCAGTATTTCTCAATCGTAAGCATGGAATTCCTGCCGTAGGAATATCAGATTTTTCGCAATTTTCCTGGGTATTCGATTGATACATTATTAACATTTATAATATTTCAATAATAATTAAACAAAAGGCCCATTCGACTAAGTAGGGGATTGTTGGCAGAATATTTCCTGGGCCACTGTTGCTAATTCTTATATTTAATACTGACTTGGTGGTCCAATCACATTAATTGCTATTTTGAGCATTGCTTTCATGTGTTTTAATCAGACCTGTATTCAGATCTTTCATTATTTTTGCAATCGAACAGAAACAATCTGGGTAATCGAAGACGGAAAGTTTAACTGTAAATCTGTTCAACATTCAGATTACGTAGATGACCCGAGATTATTCTTCGGACATCCTCTGATGGTTTGAATTTGTTGAGATGTAAAAATTGGCTTAACTTATTTCTGAGAATTCCAAATGTTCAAATCCTCCTATTTCCCACTTGGACAAAATTTCTCCTCTTGAATTTGAAAATCTTCCGATTCGTGGAAGCCAACTGGCTTCCGGTTTAGAATCACTGATCTAATATTTGGAATCCGTAAACTTGCTTTGAAGAGAAAAAAATAAACGGTTAGTACAAAAAAGAATGATATACAATATTTAGGCTGAATTTTATACAAACTATATCCTAGAACATATCTCTTACAAAGCTAAATAGGAGATTCCTATCGATTTTGCTTCTTATCAGACCAGCTGATGGATTAGGGATCGGAAAAAAAAAGCAAAAATCTACTTTAGAAAACTTTACCAAAAGTGATCTTCCTGTTGATTTTCAGAATTTGGACGTATAGTAGATTCCCTCTGAACCGTTCAGCCGGATCGTAGTCCATTTGGCAAATTGGCTGGTTAAACCGAAAATACATTTATAAATTAGTTTTTAACTGAATTTGAGTACTTCTACTATTTAATTATATAAAAGAGGTCAGTAAAAACAGACAAAGATTATATAATTTTACAAAATAAAAATTTGTATACTTGCAATACTTACTAATTACAATATACACTCATATACACATATCACGATAACTTAACCAAAAACAAAATTTTCTCTCTTCTTAGATATAAATTTACGAAACAAACACACACACTAAAGTAATAAAAGTGTAATAAAAGAATACTGTACATTTAAGGAAAAACAATAAGTTAAAGAAATGTGGGATTGATACCGCGTGAGTCAAAGTGCAGCAGGTGAGCGGCCGGTTGATCAGAGGCCGAATAAGAGGGAGTCGGAAGTGTCTTTATCTCGATAAACTTACGACAGTTACATACCAAATGCTGAAACCTAACTATTATGTCTGTAGAAATAACTATTTTGACACATCGACGACTAATCCAACCAAAATTCTCAGATCTAATCTCCCTAGATAAACCAAAAGTACGGATATTCAAAACTTAGCTCCCAAACATACAATATCTTTGTGATTTATTGAATGTTCACGGGATCGTTTATGTATTTACTATTTTTATGGCTTAAATTTGACCTATTTCAATTTGATCTGTAATTATAATCTTTCTATCTTTTTTTGTCATACCCTTTCTTTATTTAAAAAATTAAATTTTTAGCTAAGTTGAATCTCAAGGTTTTACACGAATTTCTGTAATTTAGGATGTAGTTTTGATCATATTTTAACGGTGCTTTATCCTTAATCTTTATCCTTAATTTATCCTTAATGAAATCAGTGAATAAAGATTAAAGAAAAATTTCTTTAATCCTTATTCACTGATTTCATTAAAAAAAAATCAATACTTACAATTTATTCAGTGTGTAAATTATTGTTTAAATTATAAAAGCTTTATAATTTACAATATGTAAATTACAAAGTTTAAATTATAAATCTGACTTTTTCAAGATTTTTACGTTAAAAACCCTAAAGATATCTACCCTAAAGACGTGAGAAGAAGCATTGATCTTTTTATTTGATTCAATATTTTCTAATGTATTTTATTCAATCATTTGAAAACGATAAAAACACTGACCTTCAGTATTGTTATATGATTTTGTTTATCTGCATTTTGCTGGTATTTGGATGCTGTTGAAACATTATAGCCTCAAGGGGATCAGAGTCTGCGTAATTCTCTGTGTCTGAATATCGTGTCTCTTAGCCGAGGCAGAAAATGGAAGGCAGAAAATTTTTAGAAAGTTTGAGGAAATAGAATTTCCTAAAGAATCGTTAAAGTGAGTAGTTATTGCAAGATTGTCAGCACTTAATATTGTCAGCCACAATATCTAATCTACTTTACAGTGTATTAAGAAGAAGAAGACGCAGACTTTTTTTTTAAAACAGCAAAGAATGAATCTCCAAATTCGAAAAAGAAAATTCATTGTGGATGGTACGCAATCATTTTTTTAAAAATCATGTGACACTTTAAATTAAAGCTCACGTCTGCATCTTCCAGGTGAGGATAGGAATCGCAGGAGCTCTTTACGTTCATCAGCCAACGGAACAAAGCTCAGATCGGAAGGCTACTCCGAGATTGCCCGCCTTAACCCATGGAAAGAAATCCAATGCCCTTTGGGATTCGTTTTGAGAAGAAATTGCCAGTGTAAATCCCAAAACAACAATCCAATGCAATTAAAAAAAACAAACCCTCAACATCACGACTAATATCTTGTTAAAAAAAGAACTAATCCAAAAACTTTAAATAAGAAATCAAATGAAAACTAAACGAAAATATTAAGAAATAACTAAAAGAAAGTGTAATGTAAATTTACATTAAAAACATGAAAACTGAATTTTTGCAAAATATCATCCCCCAGTGTTTCTTCTTCGAAGTCATTTTGTGTAGGGTGGGGAGGGATGGTGGTGGAATGAAGGAGACTTCATGGAACTTTGAAGAATATTGCCAAAAGAAAAATAAATAAATTTAATGCAAACTATTTAAGAGGAAACCCCAGTCAACTGAAGTTGCTTCACAGGAGTCGATTGTCTGAACGGTTGGTCAACCAACTGAGTCTATTCTATCCGTAAGGAATTGGTTGTGCTTCGGAAGTGGCTGCATAACTTATTTCAATAGGAATTTATTGCCACTTTCGGTGAATTTGGGAAAAAATACCAGAAGTTAGATGTTTATTCTTCCTGAATCTCCATCCAATAACCAAATATTGATACATCCTGGAATGTATCTTATATATCTATGTATCCTGGAATGAAATTATATTTCTTCTTTTACTCGAATGAACATTAAGAAAGAAAAAAATAAAACTTCTTAATAAGAATTAAAATTCAACAAGACATACATTTGAAAGTTGGCGTGAGAACTTTCAAATATCAGCATAACATCCAAAAGAATAGTTGGAATTGTAATTGTGTTCCTCTATCGTGATAACGGCGTTTTAGAGACTTGTCTCTTTGTGATTGAAACCTCTATGGTCCAATGAAAATCAACCCAGGTGACCTTGTTTATTTCAATTTTTCAACGTAAATAAGTTTCGATTTATAGTGATAGTTTATAGTTTGTCAATGCAGATTCGCCCCATTCCTTTTTATTCCCAAAATCAGTGAGGGCAAAATCAAAATCTCCCTCTAATAACTAAAATTAAAGTTTCAACTTCCTATGACATCTGATTCTTAAGATCACAAACAAATGGCAATGTAAATTATAATATAAACTGCATTTCTAAACCTTTTTGTTCATTTTTCTTAGTTGCCAAATCATAAAAGAAAGTTATGTATATTGTATCAAATTCCACGAAACCCTATGGTAGCTAAGATTATAGATAACTCTATAAATGAGTTATAATATTTAAATGTGATAGATGAAGTGGAAATGGCCTCAACTATATTGAAAGTATCTTAATTTATTACATTTATTTTGCTTTTATGTTTCATCGTTGTAACTTCTTTGACTTTCAGCTGAGAAGACTGAAATCGAAATAAAATTATCATCAAAAATTTAGAAAGGAATTCTAATGTTTTATTACATCATTCCCTTCTTTATTTCGAATTAAGTTATCATTATCAAACTACATTTGATGTTATATTATATAAATATTATAATATTTATATAATAAATATATGTATATTTGTATTTGGTAAAATGCCCATCATTGGTGAACTATAAGTTTGGTATTCAAAAGTATTGGAGAGCACGAAATCTAGCGGCCAAATGACTGGCATTTGTCAACAACAAAAACATATATATTTGTATATATGAGCAAACAGGTAACTCATTTGTACTTAACTAGCCAGGACCGGTTATGGTTTTGTAATTTAGAATATTGAAAATTTTGAGCGCACCTTTAACCTTTCAGACTTTCTCTCTCTGACTTTTGAAGTTCCTCTATTCCTCTAGAGACCATTAACATCTTAAGAGCAAAAGTTGAAACGAAATGGTTCCCTTTGCAATTTGAATTTTTTTTCTGTTTGAGATAACTGAAGCTGATAAACACCAATAAAGAAGAAATAGCAAAAAAAAAAAACCCAGTTCAAAATTGGCTTATATTTTCTCTCTCATTTCGCTTCCAGTTTTTATTCTTCAACGTTTAAAGGTAATTTTTAACAAAAGAATCGATTTCGGAGTTTCTAAATTCTTTCTCATTTTGTAAATTGTTCCATTTGAAATGGAGATAGTTTTTGTAAATTGTTAAAACATCGCTTACATTTCAACGTAATCCCCCCAAAATCCACAAAAGTTGTTTTTCAAATAATAACTTAAATCTCAACTGTATAATAATATTAATGATAGTGACCCAAATAGAGTAACTCACTAACGAATGATGAATTTGCGGGGGAATTGCATCATCCTTTTAAGAAAATGAACTTGTGCTATCACCGAAACACTCTTTTAATACTTTTGGAAGAAACTAGAAAATAATAATCAGTTCAGTTAAGAATTGAGTGCCTTAAGATTGAGTGCATTATAATTTTGGAAGACGATAATTATAACTTATTAACAATCCTTTAATTATTTTATATTGAATACATTAAGATATTCCATCCTGCTTCCGCTTGTAAGAAAAAAAAATTATGGAAGAAAAACAAAACACCAGAAAGATTTAATAATTAAAGAGTTAGAGTTTCTGAATTTCACTTAGGCAATTCCACTCAACTCTCCACCGTAGAAGGCGAAATACGCCACCGGAAGAGGAAGTGGCGATCAATGCGACGAATGTATGTCAGTGTGTGAGAGTGCTCTTCTGGCATGCCGGGAAAGCTGGTCGATCGATGACGGTTATGCTATGACATCATCGTTTCTGCAAAACATCGATAATGCTGTCTGCACCTTCGCATCTAGAAATTTCAGATTATTCCAAGAATAAAAAAACCTAAGACAACTTTAATGGCAAAAAATAAAAAGAATAACTTCCAGCGATAATGGATTTAGAAGAATACTACGACTCTTTAACAGATTGAAGATTATCCTTTTTATTCTTGTCCTTTCTTTAACGGAGGCCTTTAAACACAATGACCTTCATCTGAACTCTGACAAAATGAAGAGTCATCAATCCATTTTTTTCCCTTTCCTTTTGCTTCTTTTTGGTCCTCAAGCCTAAGTGCTGAAATATCTATGTAAATAAAGTCAATATAGATCCAATTCTTTTTAAGAAACTCCTGGCAAATTTAACTTCGCAGAAGATCGATTATCTTCCTTTATAGTTAATCAATGAATGAATAACTAGATTGGATGATGGTAAACTATTTATCATGTTAATTGCTAACTTACTAAAGTTAATTTTAACCTGCATTCCAAAGGAAAGTCAAGCTCATAAAATTGCATGTGTATAACGTGTGTACGCTTGTCTTGTGTGAGTTCTACTAATAATTTTAAAACGGATGTAACAGTGTTCATCATTTAGTGTGCATACTTGCTGAAAGTTGGCATTCATGTTTACAGAGACTCCATCAGATATCTTAATTTTTTTTTTATTATAAAAGTTTCTGTAAGGCTTTCCGTTTGAAATTTGAGATTGAAGATGGCAATAATTAGCGCAGAACAGCATCAGAAACGAATGTATTTCTATCCTATCTAACGATATATGTTAATCACTTAATTAATCCATTGATTTGCATTTGGCTCCATCAAAATAAATTAGATTTAATCAATTTAACTGTTAGTGATTTACATTATTTTCAGAAAAATATTAAGGTACTATTTCTGTTTTGTGGATATTATGATACAATTACAAATAATGAGAGATATTTCCTTTGTTTATTAAAATCATGAAAACAAAAGGAAAAAGAAAAGCAAAAGATTCTCAAGGAAAATAAAATCAATCTGTAATAAGGATAATAAACTCAAAAACCTTTCAATATCGTTAATGCTTCTAAGAAATTCTTGGAGTTATTATATTTTCAAAGTTGTTTAGTTCTATTTTTTACAGTTTTCATTTGACTTTGACAGCACAAATAGTGTGGATCTAAATGACACATCAACCTTATGTGAAAAGACAATTACGGATGTCTTAAAACTCATCTTTTATTTTTCATCATGTATTTAAGTTTGGATTCTGAACAAGACTTTTCTGGAATCTTTTTCCTAAATAGAAGGTAATCTCATAAAGTAGAATCAATAAGAGAGTAAGACTTGGGGATTAGCTTCGCATTAATTACTTCAGAACAACTGTCTCTTGTGTTTACTGATAAATGTTCCCTAGAGATGGTTTTCATAAACTGTCATTATCTTCTTCCATTCCTAATTCGGTGTTTTTTCCAAATTAAGGGAGTAGATAAAATTGCTTTGCCCACAAGCAAATAATAATACTGAGCCAGTGTTGGGGGAGTGTGTGTGTGTCACATGGTACGTCGCTCAGGCCGCACTCAGTAGTGTATTGTATATAAAGGGTGATTCATAAAGTACTGGAAAATTAGGTTTATAAAGAACGAACATCGAAATATTTTTGTCAAATTCGGTGGAAAAAAAACTAAAATAGGGCGTGGATTTCCGAATCGAACGTGCGATTCTGAGTCAGATGATGGGGTCCCCATTTTAGCTTTTTTTCTGTCCCTATAAAAAAAATGGTCTAATTAGCACCCTTCACAACCGGGAAGAGCAAGGAAAGGGAAGCGAGATTAGAATAGGCTACATTAAAAGGAGTATTGACTCCATTGGGTTTATTTCAAACACAAGGGGCCCGGGGGATGGAAATAAATTAAACAAATTGTAACGAGTCCGTTGGGTTTATTTCAAACACAAAGGAGCCCATGGGGGGGGGGGGGAATAAAGTATTCCAGTACTTTACGAATCACTCTATATATGAATGCTGTTAAAATATTCCTAATTGATCATGGAAGGTGTAGGCCTATACAGTAGTGTCCAAAGAAATTGCATCATCCAGCAATTTCATAGTTTTAAGCCTTTCGGTGATTACAAGTTAAATTAATGATAAGAACCATATACAGAAATGTAAAAAAAAAATATTCATAATAAGTTGTAATGGTAAAAGCATGACTAAATAATTATTTTTACTTTCTCTCCAAATGTCCCAAAATTGTAAAAAGTAGCCTTATTAATATAATGTTTAATTCCAAAAATTAAGGCAGAAAATTAATCAGAAGCCCTCCTGTTACTTCATGTTAAATGTAAAAAACAATGAAAATATAAGTTGGTACACTCAAGAAAAGAGTGCAACTCATGCAGAGGTCTCTTCTGTAGCTGAAAAAAAACCCCCAGATTTGCAATATCATCTTAACGTACGATTGTCGATCATTTTTGATGGAATCTCTACCAAATATTGCCAAATATGTGGGTCCAAATGACAAAAATTACAAATTTAAGGTGTGATGCTTTGAACACCACTGTATTCAGTTATGAAGTAATAAACAAGAACATATCTAGAATTGTAACATGAGGGTGAATGGAAAATCGCTCTTCGTTTAGTCAAAAGTAAGCTTCAAGATATGTTTTTAAGGAACCTAACTGTGTCAGTAAGTGATATATAATTGTATCGACATAGAAATACACTCATTGACAAAAAAATTTGCGAACCACGAAGGAAGCGTTAGAACTCAAATGAAATTTTATTAATGTGATAGTAGCGACACAGAACAGCAGTGATACAATATCATAGCAGCAGGATGATGTCCCCCGGAGCTGCGGTACACAATAAAATCACCTTTAGCAACTCGTTGGATCAACTTGTGACACATGCGGTGATGCGGTCGGGCATACAGTCAAACAGACGCCGTAGGTTGTCTTGCGGCAGATTTGCCCACAGTTCATGCAAATAACGCTCCAAATCACGAATACTGCTACAAGGGGACAGTTGGTCCATCTGGTTCCAGACAAGCTGGCACCAAACATTATTCATTTGAATATCAAATCCTCGCTGTAGCTTTTTACTTACTTTCGAGTTAATAGAATATTTTCTTGGTGCGCAAATTTTTATGTCAATGAGTGTATTTTGGGCAGCCTTATTTCATTCGATTTTGGAAATAGTCTTCTCAAACTGTTACGACATCATGAGTTTTGAAATTATAATCCTGTGCTATTCTTTTTGTAAATTTCCTGCTAAAAGCAAGTATGAATTTGAAATTGCATACGAAAGGCCGTACTGATTATCACAGCATGTGTGCACCAATGCTTAAATGTCTTATGCGTGTCTTTAGCTCTTTGCATATTTGCAGAGAGAGGTGGCACAAAAACAGTGTCCTTGACATAGCCCTACAGGAAAAAGTCATACGGCATCAAGACACACAATGATGTAGAAATGTTGCACCGAGTGTGGCAGAAACTCGATTATCGATTGGACGACTGCCGAGTGACCAAAGGCGGACATATTGAACATCTGTAAGGTAACAAGTGAAACTTTAATAATTCCTCTGTCCATCCGTGCCTCTTGTGTTACTATACTCTGAGCCATTCTCAAGCAACATCCTTCTCAAATAGTAGCTACCATTATTTCTGCTGTGGCTCAAGATAGGAAATCTAATCCTGAGATTTTCTGTAAATTTTTATCTGCAGATGCATTCGTGGATCTTTCCGAGGCATTTCATGAAAGGAAACAACTTAGATACCAGTCTTTGTATATCTATGGTCAGTCAGTCAAAATGATCCGATCATTTTGAAATAAAATTAAGTTGATCCCATTATTCGAGAAAAGAATGAAGAGAAAAGCATCTCAAACGTAAGTGCATTCAGATGTCTCATCTGAGTAGAAGGATTTCAGAGCTTAGGAAAAGGAGAACAAGCATGAAAAATTGAATTGTTGATGAAATAAGTGGTTTTATAAGAATAAGAAGTATGAGTGACTCTAGTTTTCTTTCATGTTTCTATTACTCCCCATCTTCTACGAGAATACCAGCTTTCTGTTATTTCTTTATTTGAATAGAGAAAGAATGTTTTTGAATTTCCAGATTCTATTGAAAACATATTTTACATAGAATTAAATAGAATTTAAATTTAGAAAGTTTGTTTAATTCCTTTAGTAAATTAATATTTGTTTTATAAAGATGCTACAAAATAAACTAACTTAACAAGAAAGAGAAAACACATCTTTAAGATCGTATTTCTTTTTATTATAAAAACGAACAGGGCCATCCCTCTGTAATTTTATATTATAACCTCACCAAATCGTCAACATAGACTTTGCTATTTCGTTTCTGTAAGGACCGTTTACATCACTGTTCTTTATCTATTTACGAGATGTTAATAAGAAAAAAGTACACTTAACATAGGTTTAAGAACTGCACATCCTCTATTTACGTAAGACTGATGATTAAAACATTTTGTTTCTTTGTTTAACTTTCAGAAGGAAGCGTAGGCTCATGAGATCATTATATAGTGTGGCCGGAAGTTCCCATACCCTTATTATGTAGTAATAAAATGTAAATATTTAGTATTGAATGTTATTTCAATTGTTGACACTAGAATGCAGGTGGATTACAAACATGATTAATGCCACAGCTTGAAGACGCGGGTATCATGGAACGCGTATGGAAACAGCAATAGCCTGCTCACTTCGCTCATACTGTGCGCGGATTTCTTCATGATTATTTTCCAGGACGCTGGATTGGTCGCGGTACTCCAGCATCGCCAGCGCCACTGAAATGGCCACCACAAAATCCTGATCTCACGACGCTTGACAATTCATTGTGGGAAATCACCAAGACCTAAGTGCCTGAACGTCATTATGCTATAAATGAAGAATTGCTCTATGCAGTTGAGGACACATTTCGAAACCATCACACCGGACATGATCCAAAAAATGTCAAGTAGGACATGGTGGCATATGAACTTATGTGAACAGCATGGCGAACACACAGACGCATTGGAACTTAATGTCTAAATATTTTCTTAAAATATGACTACCAATGAAGGGGTACAGGAACTTCCCGACCACACTATATTTGTTTCGACTTGTGATCTTCTCCATAACTTTTGAACTAGTAGGCCGATTTACTTTAAATTTGGCATGCATATTGACGGACAGGAGACTACCTCTCCTTTGTATTTGACAAATAAATCGCTTTATGCCCCAGCGGAAAAACTTTTCGCGTAGATCTGAAAAAAAAAAAAAAAAAGCCGACGTAGAATGGCATTAGACAAACAACATTTAAGTAAAATTTATTTATTAGAAACATTTCCCTTCATGTAAAATAAAACTTGAAACATTGATTTTCTTGGTTTTGTAGACAATATTTTACAGAATGTAGGCTCTAAATTCTTTAATTCTTTAAGGAACTTCTTGTACTTAGCAAGATAGAAATAATGAAGATGCTTTGCCAAATTACGATCTCAACTAATCGGGTGCTCAAAAGTTGGACGCCGACTACATTTTACTTTAGTTTTAGTTGTTTAGGAAGCGAATTTTCTTTTGTTTTAGTTTTGTCTGGATTTTCGTCTTTTGTTTTTAAAAGTTATAAAACAACTTTTAAGTTCCTTTCCGACCCAAACATAGAATTTTAATACAGTTTAGACATAAAATTTTAAACGTCAGTAAAATTGTCTGCAGAATACGTGAACCAAACATTCTGACAATAAATTCTAAATGTAGCAAAGTAATGAATATGAAATAGCAATCTGACAAAGATGAAATCGGTTTGTTGTTAGTTTTAGATCCAATCTCTTACACAAATGCACTAAATGAAGTTTCCCATCGATTAAATGGCACGAGATTCATCAATAGTTTATCCTAATCAGATTCGCCAAACAAATGTGCCAGAAAATGGATTTAATGCGTTGTGAAAGCAAATCAACTGTCAAATGGCCAAATCAAGCCCTAACACAAAACTGCACTCACAATAATAAGCTAAATTTCAATACATGAAAAAGGCTTACCAATGGCAAAGATATTCAATTTTACTTTTCATATTTCTAATGACAACTGGTATAAGTCCTTCTGCAATTTATATCTGAAACCACTAATTTTTTTTAAAAATTATTTTAAATGAAAAAAATGTAAATGTAAAAAATGAAATATTTATATCGAAAATTCAAGTTCCTTTAAGAATAGTTGAGAAATTGGCATAAAATTATCAATTTAAAAATTTTTTGTTTTAACTGTTTGAACGTAAGAGGTTACTGTACTGAAAAAAAAAATGAGATGGAGACCCTTGTTTTAGGATCCCTTATCTTAAACAGAATAATTAAAGATATAATTGTTACACCAACTTTCGGATGCCTGAAGATAAGATCAAATAGCTGTTTCAAAATAGTGATACTAACTTGTAACCATACCAATGTCATGTTCATTTCTTAAGAGACTATTCACTGATAGTTTTCAATCATACACAGTTTCTAATCAATGTATTTTGTAATATTTCAGATAATTTTAGGTTTCTAACAGAAATTACTTTTGAGCGTTAACGACAATCCTCTATTGCATTACCTTATTACCTACTAAACAGAATAAGTATCAAAATAATAAGGATTTTCTTCATTATATTTTACACTTATATCTAAAAAATTTCAGCTCCCGAGAGAGTAAGTTATGCTGTTCAGAGATGGATTATGTCGATGAATTATACATAGAATTAAAAATTAAAATTACATTCTAAAACTTTATTGTTCTGAGTTGCTGAGTATCCTCCAAAGCACTAAGGGCCGTTGGAAACTGGAGGACAAATTTGTAATACCATTATAAATACCATAGCTACCTTAGGACATTCAAAATGTTCAGACACACAAACGACACCTTGAATCTGTGGCAAAATGCTACATAACAAAAGAAAATTACATCATAAAAGAAAAATATCTATTTTTTTTTTCTTATATGTACTTTCAATTAATATGTAAAGACAAGAAATTCTGTCATCTTTACATAAGCAATATTTTTTCGCAACAAAAATCTTTTGGGGTCATTTCGTTACGTAATTTGAACCTCATTTCATGTAATTCTTAATACACAAGATAATTCATTCACAGAGAATGATACATCACTAAACTTTAATATTCTCAAAATAAAAAATGTTTCTTATTTCAATTGAAGTCTTATCAACTAACTTCTTAAATTTTTTCCAAAAAAAATGATTGCAATAAAGTTACAATTTATTGTTCATTTCTAAGAACATATTACAATCCAAAATTGTTTAAAGAATTTGAATGTAAAGATATTACTAGGAATGTCTGCCAATTAAGTTTTATTAAAAATTAAAATTGATTACATCTAGTTTTATGTTTAATAAAAATTTTTTATTTACAAATTAACAATGCTTTCGCTCGGTAGATGGCGTCAATTATCACATTAAAGTCTCTTTTCTTACAGTAGGTTGTTTATATTTACAAAAAAAAATATTTGCTTTTAAAACAACATGTTTTTAGTAAATTGTTAACGAATATGCAGGTTACAACCTGCTCTCTATTCTTAATTTGAGCAAACAGAGTCATAAAGCGTAGGGACTTCTGGGCTTCTGTTTGTATTACAAGAGCTAAATTGGTGAAATGAATGTTATGCACTTATCATTCTAATCAGTCAAAAGACAAATCGATATCCTTAAAATAAAATAAAAAAAAAGAAAAAAAGTCGAAGTCATCTTATTGATTATCAAGCGAGGAAAGATTCAATTCCAAGAATGTTGATAGAACTTTTTCACTGATTCAGTATAAGCCTCAACTCATTTTCTTGATTGGAAGCTGAGAATTCTGTATTTCAGTCTGGGGAGAAGGTCTTATTTCTTTAAACTTTATGTAAGCTCCAAACCCCAGCAAACAAAGAAATTTTTCAATACCATAACAATAATCAGCATTTTTTGAAGGGCGGACTTTCTTCATGCCTTCCCATGAATCATTTTCCAGTGTAGAATCAAGTTCTCTTTGCAATAAGTTATCTAAAGAAATTTTAGCCAAAGAGAAAGAATAGTGATTTTGTAAATTGTTCTAAGATATGTTTCAGAAGGATAAGCATAACCTAAAACTGCTTGGAAATCGTATTCCTAAATCAGCAAATAAACAAAATTAACACGCATTTCCGGTGATGGACGATGACAGACTCATGACGTATGCGATACCATGAAAGACTATTTATATCCTTTTGAAGAAAATTTCTACAGTTTAGAGAATATAAAAGTGACTATTAGAAATAAAAATCACAACATCTTTTCTTCTTCTTAAACATAGCTATATTTCGCAGATGACACTTTACCTGCTTCTTCAGGCTTATTGATACAAAGAATGTTCTTCATAAAACCATAAAAAACAAAGTATTTATGAATTGAATATTAACAATATCAAATCATTTATGGTACTTATAATCATACATTGTAATTATAATTAGAAACAATATAGAATCATTCACGTTAAATATGATTGAAAATATTATTATGAAGAACATTCTTTGTATCAATAAGCCTGAAGAAGCAGATAAAGTGTCATCTGCGAAATATAGCTATGTTTAAGAAGAAGAAAAGATGTTGTGGTTTTTATTTCTAATAGTAACTGTCACATTCATATTATATATGGATACAACTAATATAAAAGTTCTTCTGCAGAAGATGAAATGAGTGGTATTCAGAAAAGAATGACTAAAAACATCTGCTAATAAATTCTAAACAAGTTTTTCGTACTCTGCTTGCTTTCTAAAATGATATACATTATTTCCTTATTTTCCAATGAACCTCGTACTGAGTTGACTTGTTCTTCCTTCATTTCATTTCTTGCAACGGGACTATGGTAGAAAACCAGTTGGTAATTTCCTGCTTTAACTTTCGAGAGCTTCGAGATGCTTTCACGAGGGACCACTTATTCATGTCGTGGCTCGTGCAAACCAGTTTCCACTGCCCCTGGTGACGGAAATAGGTAGCTTCGAATCAATTAGCCAACGACAGGCAATCCATTAGCTGGGCCATTCCAAGAGGGGAGGAGTTCACTGATTTTGATAGTGATTCACTTTATACGCCTTGGGGGCGCTGGAGTCAACGTAATCTAATTTTTATTTGCAAGTCCTGAATAGTACCTTTGCCATATTCAATCGCAGAGTTCCTTTCCTTTGTGGAATTGTTTGAGACACCTGACATCCCAATTCGCTGAAGAACTTTCCTCTTCTATTACTTTGGACTGATCGGAGAAAACAAATCGGCTTTTGATATTCAGAAGCAGAAAATGATAATGAGTTTAAATTTTTCAATATAAAGAAGTAAAAGCCGAGAACACGAATACTAAATCCAAAGCAGCAGCAGCGTTGTTTGTTTTCCGTTCTATGGAGAATTCATTGTATGACGTCAAAGTCCAAAGAAGGTTTTCATGCGCAAAGTGGTGTGGAAATCTTTTGTTGAAAGTGAAGCATTCAAGAAGATAGGCCTAAGCTGATGCAAGCAATTATCTCATTTAAATTCAAAAATAATAAAAAAGATTTTAGTGAGTAAAATGCTTTTTTTTTTCTAGTTAGTATCATATTTTGTTTTACATAATTTTTTTTAAAAAAAAAGCCATTTCTATAAAGTTCTGCAACGATTCAACGGTGGTTAAAACGGGGAAAACAACCCAATTAATGAAAAAAAAAAAAAAAAAAATGCAGACTTCCTCCTGTGAATCTTGTAAGTATGCATTCAACGCCAACGAATTTACATTTAGGGAAACTTTAAATTCATAAAAAACTCATTAGAATAAGGAATTAATTGTTTTATTCTTTATTTTAAGAAGGAAGGCGAGTTGCATTATTAACTTAGAGAAACATATTATCTGTTAGCAGAATCGTGAAGGCTTTCAATGCATTACCAGCATATTAAAACCATATTAGTTTCCTGTTTTTCTTATGAAGCAAAGATGTAGTAAAACTCCTTTAAATGGAATAATTTAGATTTTGGAGTTAACAGAGTTCAACATTAGTTTTGAAACAAAATTATGCTTCCCATATTTTTTTAGCAGATCTCTTCTCCTAATTCTTCTACTATTAAATATTTCTAACATCACACCAAATTTAAATGTAAAGACTACATTTAATATGACAAAGCAAATTTTCGAAAAGATTACACGTCTTTTCTTTTTCAAGCCTAAAATAACAATAAAAGTTATGCTTCGCCAAATAGATAGAAAAATAAAATTCCATTTAAATAACAATACCCAATTTGTTTCATTTAAAGTATTTTACTATAATAAATCAATTTTAAAGAACTTGACAATAAAATGGATTTGATGGTTATACCGATTGGATAATTAGAAATTCTTACTTCCCATTCTCTGAATCTGAATGTACATCTTTTATGAAATACAGTTAAATTATTTAATGCTTCAAAAATTCACAATTTATTAAAATACAATAAAAATTGTATTTTCATTGAAGCATTGTGTCTGACTGTTTATTATCTTATTATGAACACAACATCTATTAATCGTAGAGATCGAGCAACATATTATCGTTATTAACCAGAGGAGAATATGTCGGTTTGCGATTCCTAAGTAAAAAACATAAGAAATTTGAAATTTTTTTAGTAATTTCGTGCTCATTTTCAGGCAAAATTGTAATATCTCTGAATTGATTTTAGTATGAATTGACCCGTAACTGTTTAAATTCATGGTGCTCAAAATGTGTTGTAATGTGAAGCTCAAAAACTGCCATTACATTTCCAGCGGATAACGAATGTTGGCTCCAAAACCAAAATTTTCATGTCTCTGCCTTTATCTCTAAAACATCAGCAATGCGAGTTGATAAAAAAATCAAAAGAAAGCAACTGATCAATATTGCAGCCTTGAAACCACCAATAAATAAAACACAAACAAAAAAATAGGAGAGAAAAAGAGAGAAGGAGAAGAAAAGTGGAAAAAAAAGTACAATTCTCAAAGTGTCAGTTTGACCTCCTCCATATGGTGGAAATCTCTACTTTCATCAAAGAGCCACAGAAAAAGAGAGGAGCGATTTGTCAAGGAGATAATTTACTGCTCTGATCGACCACTAATCCCTGTCTCATCCGCTGTGGAATATCAATCAAAGCTAATCCTCTTACGTCTGGAGGAAAATGATATCCTAGAAAGAGGAAGAGACAACAACATTCATTTGAAGATGCTAAGAATATTAGTTCATACAAGTAAAATAGTTCTGCACCTGATAATATATATCTTCTAGACTAAGAGCGTTGAAGGTGGACTGGAGGTGCTCGGCTTCACTACCTGGTGGTGGTCGGAATTTTTCCACCGCTGTTTCTTCTCCAGATAGACCTTAGGGTTCACCCAGCCCTCAAATGGTTGTCTCGAGAATTAAAGACGGACGAGACTGACCATCCAACCCAAAAAAATTGTTCCGTTAGTAGAGAATAGCTGGGAGCCTAAACCCTAGCGCGGAAGGGTTATACCTTTACCTTTTACCTCCTACAAATATATTATCAATTTACAAATACTTATTAATTCTTTAATGGTATTAAAGATCAGTGCCAGACAAAACAACGTTTCCCGAGAACTCGAACAATGTGTGGCAATGGAGTTAAGACGATTAATGAAACTCACTGCCTACAGTATTATAACCATGCGTTACATATCTTTTCTCACTGTTAATATTATTGAGTGTTATTCCGTACTTATAGTTTTTCCAGAGTTTCTAGTTTAATAAGGTAGTCTTTCGTCGACTATTGTTTCGTCGAATATCGTCGTAAACAATTGTGTCTCAACAACTTTCTTCTCCTTTGAACGTCTGCACTCCTGTGAGAATAATAATAATTATTCTCTGAATTTTGAGTGTTTTGTGGAAAAGAGCAGAAACAACTTCCGGAAAAAAAGAAAATTTAACCGAGGTTTTTTTTTTTTTTTTTAAAGGTGAGAATAAAAGTTTTATTTTTCGGGACCTCCCACAGGTCAGAGCTATTAGGATTTTTTTGTGCGTGATTGAGTAAACGAGACGGAATCCCTTGAGTCATACCTCGTTGATTTTTTATGGAATGGAGATTTGGGAAAAAAAAAAAAATCAGACTTTCGGCCCAGATCAATTCCGGCTTCAGTTCTGACCATTGACAGGATTGCATAAGGTGATACGAATCTACTATGCTTTCCCATACTGCAAGGGACCATATACTCAGGAGTTATCCGAATAGTGCGAAATGTAGGCCTACTAAATGAACTC
>JAFIDM010002131.1:10187397-10254335 GCA_023159025.1 Thereuonema tuberculata
GGTTAATCCGAATTTAAAAGGCTGTGCAGCATATACTTTCTGCTTAGAATAGCCATACGAACAAGCTGGAGAAAGTTTACTTTTTTGTTTCGTGACGGAATATATCGTATAAGACACATCATGGGTAGATTAGGCTTCGTTTCCGAGATATGGAGTGAAATGCCGCTTCGCCTTAATTATCGCTCGAACACGTAAAATATCTGGTTTAATATAATGAGAGGTCGATCATTTTGTTTCTGTTATTTACCGCCAGGGGTGCATTAGTCGACATAACCGATGACGTCATTCGATTGCCAGGACGGGGTGGACCATGATCTCTTCCGTCACCCAACCTAGCACTATTAGATTTCTATCTTTGGGGTTGTATGAAATCAAGAGTATACATGAATGGGAAGCCAGAAACATGCGAACAGTTACTATCGGCCACAACTGACGTTTCTGTTAGCATCCGCCATGACACTGTTGATGTTCCGCGAATGCAATTATTGGAAGCGCTTCACAACAGTTTATATTTCGACTTCGTACAACAATGGCTTCGGGAACGAAGCCGATTCGACCCACGTGTACATATTTCAAGTTCTTAAAAGCTTCTTTCAAACATTTCCTAAAAAATTGCCAACAAAAATTAGATCGGAAAATTTAAGATCGAATATTTAGATCGAATATTTAGAAAATTAGATCGGAAAATTTAGATCGAATAGTTTTTTTTTTAAAGAAACCATCACTGCATATAAGAAATTCTCTATAAAAAAGAGAAAAATTAATTAAATTTCCTCAGATGATAGAACAGAAACAAATTTAGTAATATTTAAGTCGTCTCAATATTTGTGATAAATATGCTTAAATTTATTTACATCCAGATAAGCAGAAATCTTGTAAATTAATGAAGTTAATCGTTAATGTTACAGAAAAACCAAAAGAATGTA
This sequence comes from Thereuonema tuberculata, assembly GCA_023159025.1. Taxonomy (NCBI): domain Eukaryota; kingdom Metazoa; phylum Arthropoda; class Chilopoda; order Scutigeromorpha; family Scutigeridae; genus Thereuonema; species Thereuonema tuberculata. Next base: position 10,188,324 of record JAFIDM010002131.1, read on the forward strand.
AAAATAGTTATGTGGGGAACTATAGTAAGCAAACTTGGTATATTTAATTATATTTACGGAGAGTAGATTTTTGTGATTGACTACCAAGATGATCCGGATGAACACCAAAAACCAAAGGCTGTCGTTTTCTGAGTTCACTGAGCTGTAAGATACTGGGCGGATTCAACTGACGATGGTCAGGAAACCTGAAATAAGCTATTTGCGATTCCCTGTATCACAATTTCCAAAAACAGATCAGTGAACTCTTAGTCTTGTGCATTTTTGCTTTGTATTTCATGAATTTCTTCGCATGCACGTTAAAATTTTGTAGTAAGTATTCCTTTTATAAGATCGAGATTTGATTGCGACCTTCAGCAATAATATTGAAAGAGAACTTGATCAAGAATTACAGAAAAACTCTGAATGTCTACGCATAATATTCATTCAAATCTATTCAAAAAACCATTTTCAAATAGACCAATTCAGACAGATTGAAAAACATATTTAATTTAATGAAAAAAAACTGAAAGTTTTTTGAACACATTTTTCAGGTCTGGAACACTTTAAGATCGATGCAGTAATTTCTATCTATGGTATGTTTGGCAATTTTTTTTTTCGTAACGAAGCGAATCGTTTGCAAATCGTTGTAAGTTGTCACTGAAAACAGCGACCTATCAAACCTTCCTTCGTCTTCCTCCTCTTCTGGGCTTGTTAATTAAAAATGAAGTAGACCAAAACAACATGTTTATAGGAGGCAGGACTTTGAACTCCGTGGCTTAATAGCTAATAAAGTGCTGGCCATCTATTTTGCATGGAAATCGCAGCGAATGTCTCAACAGATTTCTAACGATGCAAACTGAGCTAATAAAAAAAAAAAAAAGGGAAGCGACGGGACAACAGTCGATCGTTTCGTGTGTGTGTTTTTTTTTCCCGAAGGAACCCATGAACGCTACTTTTGTTACACAGTTGTTTTTGATCTTCTCATAGTTTTATATTTCTTGAATTCTTTTAGAGTCTAGAGACCAAATTGTAATTAAATTAAATTTAAATCTAATTTTGAAAAATACTGCATTGTTTGACGAAAATGAAAAGAACTAATAAATAAATAAATAGGACCTTAGTTATATTTATTAAGGTCCTTAAAATGTTAAGTCTTGTTTCCTTTACTATGTCTAACTTTTTCAGTATATCAGAAAAAAAAAGATATATTGCTTTTGATAGAATTGTAAATCGTCTTTGTTTTCCATACAGCACATCTACTCTTCCTCTGATTGGTAGAGGTTAATTGCCACCAAATATTTACTAAAAAAAAAAAAAAAATCAAGGTAGAAATGAAAAAATAATAATATTGAACTCTGTCACTTTCTTTTGTTATTTAAATTAAGAAACAAGAATTTAAACAATTAATAGATACTAGTCCGACAACTTTAATTACGATGTCGTGAGTCTCAAATTAATAAACTATCAACATCGTTTTCAACAATTTACAATCAAGTAGAGGATGAGATTCTCGCCAAGTTTTTCCTGTTCTTTCAGTTGAAAGCTTCTTTTTATTATTATCACACTTTACAAAGTTAATTTTGTAATCAATTTTTAAGTCACTTCCCATCGGTCGGTCAAATCTAGGAATTTTGCACACTTGCTTATGTCTGACGACAATACAATAATATACTGATATATTAACATATTAATAAATTTTATATTAATATATTCCGCCCAGACAACACCCGTCCTTCCGTGCGCCGTTATTACTGAATTATATATACATAATTCTTATATTTCATTATATGATGCGAAACAATTGCATCAAACAATCCCCACGAGACATGTTCGCGAAATTCAAATATATTTTAGGTAAAAGCGTAGTTTTTAAAAGTTTTTTTTTTATGATTATTATTCATTTCTTTATTTCATCGATACATTCCGAGTACTCATTCTTCTAACAAGGCGACCATACATCATGTACTTGTTTTGATGCCTTTTGTGAGATGAAAGTACATATGTGAAGTAGTTCAAAAATATATTTGGGTTTCGGGGCCAATCCTTCACGATTTTCGAGATATTTGGCATCGTTTTCAATGGATTTCTATGAATACCTTAAATATTAGAAATGCGATTGAAGCAAATGCGATTGATATTATTGGCAGTAATGGTTTCGTATGATCAAGGTGCTGCGATCAAATCTGCTGCATAGCTTTTTTTTTTTCTAACTTTTGTTTTGTTTTTCTTTACTTTAATGCACTTCCTTTTCATTATTTTTATTTTCTGGCTTACATTAATGGTACGATTAGAAACTGTTTTCTAATTAAACGAGATGCTATTTATAAAGTAAATATTAATAAATAATAAAAATAAAGTAATATAAATTATGAAATAGATCATTTGTATTTGATTAAGTAAACTAGGTTTTTTTTTTCCCCCTTTTGGATTTATCTTTATATTTGGACCTAAATTAAAAAAAAAAAAATAGGCAAGAAATTTATAGAATCATGCATTTCTCATATACAATATATTTATATATTGTCATAAAATTATATACTTAGGAGACTTTTCGAACTTCTCTGTTAAACCCATGACCCTTTTTTTATAAGTAGCTTTCTCAATTAGTTCAAATATTAAATAAAATCATTAAACAAGTGTTCAGAAATTGAAATCAATAAGATAAATATAGATCACAAAGGACAGAAAAAAAAGGGAATTAAAAAAGACATGCAGCAGATTCGATCGCAACACCTTCAGCATAAGAATCTGCAACATTATCCCTTGAGGTATTGCAGACTTCAGTCTCAAATGCTTCGGTCGCATTTCTAATATTTGAGCTGCTAGAGGAAATCTAATGAAAACAACGCCAAATATCTCGAAAACCTTGGAGGGTTGGTCCTCAAACCCAAGTATATTTTTGAAGTATTTTATGTGTATTTTCATTGTACCTAAGTGCTATCTCGATTCCGGAGGTCCGTGTTTTATGGTTCTCATTAAGGCGAACCTCTAGAAGAATCCATAGAATTACCACGGAACAGATACTGAGGAGGTTTTCCGTTGCCTTCCTCAGGAAACCATTATGGAATGGCTTCAGACTGAAGGGAAAGATGAAGAAACAGGCAAACAGTCAAGGAAAGTTTTTCAAACATTTCTGCCGGCTCCGGGATGCGAACCCAAGTCCGACACATCTGCCTCGTGGAAGACCGCCACCTACATCACAAGGCTTATTAACAATAATGCCTCTTTTTTTTTTTTATTTGTTACTAAGCACTTCCTGAAGTGGTGTTTAGTAAGTTTAGAAGATATCTGGCTTTTTCGTATCTTTTTCTTCAGGAACTTTTCTTTTGTTATCTTTTTCAAAAAACTTCTTGCACTTGATGAATGAATTGTAAACATCAGACAAGCCTCTTCGTAGTCAAGGAATCCAATACCCATTAGTTCTCTCAAAGACAAGAAATCTAACTCGTTCTCCTCTTTGAACAAGAGTCCAAAGATATTTGTAAAACAACAGATAATAACTTTCGTATATTATTTACATCAAAAGAGAAACAAAGCTGATCTAATTTAATCTACTTTCAAAATACTACTTTAAAATAACTCCTTTTACCAATTCAAGTAAACATTCGGTTTTCTTTTTTTATAGTTTGCAGTAAACTTGAAGAAATCTACATGGATACTTCTGACAAACAGATTTATATCTCCCAAAGACCAAAGGGAAATTATTAAGAATTAATTAAATAAGAAAAAAATTCATTTTTCTTTAATCACGAGTCGTTCCTTTAATAAAGTGCTGGAGAAATATGAAATTGGAGGTAATTAAGTATAATTTTATAAAAACTAATTAAAAGTTTTTCACTTTTCTCCCTCCGAAAAACTTATATTCAAAAGAAGAAACTAATTGAAAGAAGCAACTGGAATACAGTTTCAGAAAAGAAAAAGAAAAAAACCAAATTAGCTTATCTGTAAAGTTAAAAGAATGTGCGCTAAACTCATTATATGGGATTTTGGGTGTGTTTGGGATGAACGTGAATCAACAATAACATTTGTATATTTGTAATTAGTTGGGCGAGATCATGGAAAAAGCAAAAAGCTAAAAACATTTCTAAGTCTTGAAAACAATAGAATATAAGTTTCATTTTCTCTTAGGAGATGATTTAGTTGTGAGGTGGCGTTAATGTTGTGTGTGATGCCAAGTTTTACAGAATGTACAGTTGTTGAACTGATGCCAGGTCACGCACGTGCTGGAAACCAGATTTAAACTGTAGGGAAAGAAGATACGACTAATAATTAATGAGCAAATAAAGCTAGAATAATGAGAGATAGTTAATTTTTAAAAACTATATTTACTTTTTGCCAAACAAGAAAAGAGCACTTTGATGTTAACAGCTACTTGACATTTATGACTGCTTACTGTGTCACATGACAATAAGAAATACATCTGTTCTGCAAATAGAATATATCGTATTCTGTAATTGCCACTTAACTGTTGATTAAGCTTATAAAATATTACCTGGTTCATCATTATCATATCTTCAAATACTAAATGCATCTGAAATTCTGATACTTTAAAATATGAATTTGTGAAGCATCTGGGATTTTATTTTCTTGCTTTTAATTTTCTTCTGTAATTAATTAAAACTCAAAAACAGTCAATTTTGGGGTTTTTTTCCTCGGTACTACTCAATATTTTCAACTTAAAAAAAATTGACAAAAAATTGAAATGATAAAAAAATTTGTAAAATAATGTTTTGTATTTAAAACATTTATTATAGTACAACAGTTAATTTAAAAAAAAATAAAAACTTGAGTTTTTTTGAGTTTAAAAGAACGAGTATTACCTCGAAAACACCCAAAAAATTGACTGTTTTTGAGTTTTAATTTAATTAATTATAGAATATTTTGAAATTTAAAAACAAGAAAATAGAAATCCCAGATGCTTTACAAATTCATATTTAAATTTTCAGAATTTTAGGTGCATTGGAAAAACATATATTAAAAGAAATAAAAGGTTTGCAGTTGCCTGCATTTGCTTGAGTCAGGACCTTAAAGATCAATATTTTAGAAGAATTTTTTTTTTCCTTTTTTGAATGGAATTTTTAAAATCGTAACGTTTTTATTTACATATCCCATCATTTCCCTCTTCATTGATACAACAAACATTGAATACATTTTTAAATTGAAAATAATAATTTGATAATAAAAACTATCAAATAAATTTACTTCAGTATAATTGTCATTTCGGCTTAAAACTTTTTTCATTTTAGTAACATTTTTTGGAGAAAAGTTCTTTTTTTCCTTTTCCTATTTGTAAGGCATTTTCTAACTCCTTGATCTCATTAGCAAAAATTCTTTTCCGCCATCCATAAAATGATAACTGAATAATTCCTTTCAGGGAAGTACTTTCATCACTTCTGACTTGGCATACATCAGATTCTTTCCATCTTTTATTAAAGAAGGAAATTCCTTCTTCAAACTCATTTCCTTCGGATGGTAAAACGGTTTCTCCTTTCAGCTATCAATGGAAGTCAACGAACTGAGACGAGAAGTGTCTTAAAACTGCTTTGCGCTTTATCTAATCATTCTAAAGTAAAAGTAGAATAACGGTGGTAGATTCTAAATGTCTTTATGTAAAGAACAAATTTGTTGAGATTAAGATTTTTTGCTCTTTCCGGAAAAACCTAATAAAAAAAACCAGCAGTATTACTTACCTAATGCAGAAAATTTAATATCAAAGTGAAAAAGAACAAATAGCAGGCGTTATTATTATATTTACAATAGATTTTTTTTAACGGTTTCAGATAATTGTACAAAATTTAAGTTTTAAGTTTTGGAAGGAGACATCATAAGAGGAATTGAAATTAAAGTAAAATGTTTGTGGTTCTTCAGCAGTCGATGCGGGGAACGCTGACTTGTTTGGGTCAGGCATTTGACATACTTCCGGATAACAAAACAGTTAGGCACAGTTTGTCCTTTGACCCGTGAACCGCCAACAGGACAGTGCAGTAGCAGTCAAACTACAAACAGGAATGGAGCTGCCGTTGCTCAGTCCAACACAGACAGCCAGTTCTTGTACAGTAACTTGCAATTCAATTCCAACATTTCTGTGCATTCCATTGTACGTCTTTTCATGCTTTACAAATTACGACATTTATTTAAAGCAAACATTACTTAAACCTCATTTACATTTTGTTTTCATTAATATATTAAGAATTCGAATGAATACAACAAGACTGATTGTGAATTTAGTTTTGTGTTCTTTTCAAGAACCTTTGTAATCAATAATCTTACTCTAGATGTGACGCTCGTGGTTCTCCAATATGATCTAATGAGGTCCAATAAGAGAATCATGCCTTATCTTCTCAAAGCTGTTCCAGTCAAGGCTCTGGAAGGTTAAATAAACAGCGATGCTGTTTATCGATGCTACTTTTCAGTGTTTCTTGATGATATCGAACGAACAATGAAGGAATACTTATTTTATCTTGTTAAATTTTAATAATTTTAATAGCTAACAATTGTATTTTGATTATCTCAAAAAATAAGTTCAAAATTTTAGAAACTTAAGAATTTTATATAACAGAATTAAATGGTTTCAGTATTAAATCAATTAAGCATATTATTAATAAATCAATATTATATTTATTTTAATTATAATAAAATCCAATTTTCCAATAACGTCCAATTGATTTCCATAGGTTCTTTTTTTATTGTATTTTTCCTCGAAAAGTATTTGTAGGAAAACCTTCCCGTTCTAGGCTTCTATAGAGAGCGTAGCTCCTAGCGTAGAACCTTATATCCCCGCTGTCTGTCCGATGTCGCCACAAATTCCTGATTCGTATTTGGATGATTAAAACCATCTAATTATCTATTATTCCTTCTTGGCTAATATTTTAAATGTAAAGAAGGATCAAAGGAACTATAATCACGAAAACAGAGTTACCTATCAAGGAGCATCAGATACAGAAATCTTATACAAGATTAAAGCTACTTAACAATAATGTCGAAGTGTTGAGTTGCTATTCTAAATGTTTTATATTAATTAATCTACATTTTGCACTGATACAATTTTAATTCTATGAAAGCAAATATTAAATCACATATGATTGCTCAATAATAACAAATTAGACAACTTGTGTAATTTGGTTTTATTGAGCTACTCTATTTTGAGGATAATTATAATGTAATTAAACCTGATACTAATTCATATTTAATTCTATTTTTAATATTTTTGCTGAAGCCATATCTTTATTCACAACCTTCTGTATTCTGCTTGAAATTACAGTAAATGAAAAACATTTTATTTTAAATTTCATCAGATTCTTACTATCAGAGTTTGTATCTGAATTTGACTGATACAAAGTTTTACAAGAAAGAAAAAAAAATGCCTTCATTGAGATTTCAATGTCGCTCTGAATAGCAAAGGCATTCTAGATAGTATCGTATGGATTTTTGCGATGCGGTCATTAAGTGGAGCCTGAATTACAGCAGATCTCAAGAGAGGGTTTGGAGAAGAATGTCCTTTCACTAATGAGGCGTTGCCTCGAGAATGAGTTCTATCAGTTAACTCAGAAAATACAGTGAACATCCAATAACACAGTTCATCAGAAGACCACGTAAAGTTAATGCCAATAATGCGTAAAACGATGATTTTCAATCTTTCCTCTACCGAATCCGCCTCCTCCTCCTTCACTATTGTCTAAAAATATGCCCTCAACTTTAGTTTGTTGCATTCACAGAAATGATGTAATTTTTACGCTTATCTTACGTATGTAAGCACTGTAAGAGCGACATCTAAATTACGGTACAATGAAAATGAAGTCATTTTGAATAATACATAAATAAAAATAAATTAATAATTGAAAGTAAAAGATGTCTTTCATAGAAAGAGATGTCTTTTCTAGAAAATGGAATAAGAAAAATTAAAGTTAGAACATACGACCCCCAGTGGAACCAATGGCAGACACTGGGTTCAGCTCGAGGAACAAAGTTCAATTCCCCTGAGGAGGAATTTTTCCTTTTGGCTTTTCTCGTCCAGAAAGGTGGTTGAGTTGATCCAGTCCTCTTTGAAGTACGGACCATATTTCTTTCTTCGGAGATAAAGACGTCGGATGGGCGTTGAATATTCGATCTCAACTTAAGTCAAGGAATCGTTACTTCCCGCAACCCTAAGGACCACATTGTAATGGAATATTTTAATTTTTTACTTAAAATTAGAATTTAAATTAGTTTTCTTAAACTAATTATAAAGTTTAGGTAAATTAGCATGTCTCATATCTCAATCGTTTTGATTATTTCATGTTTCTCTTTCTGGATTCGTTGCGTATTACAGTTAAAGAATCGTTAAGATAATAAATACAGAATCTTACTCTTTGCTTCATATTTTGAAGCAAAAAAGAAACCTAATTCAAATATCCTCCCACGCTATCGTCTTATGAAGGAAATGATAAGTTTGATGCACAGTCTGCGGTTGATGCAAAAGAAATTCGTAAGTTGATTCTGACATTAAAAAAAGAAAGTAACATTTATTTTTGTTGATAAACTAGCCGGGTACCGTCGCTTCGCTCCGGAACCCTTGCATACATTGCATAAAAAGAAAAACAACAACTTTATTTATTTAGCAAATTAATATCGAGATCGGAAAATATACGAGTTCACAGCCCAATGCGGTCTTCTCCGGATAACTCAGATGTATTGCGGGTTGGCCGCCACACACTTTATGGTCATTTTAAAGCGAAAATATAAATCCTCTTATTCCCTATCCCGTGGGAATTTCGAAAAATCCGGCCTTATTCCTTGTCTACATCATAAAGGGAAATCTCTGTGCAAAATTTCAGCTTTCTAGGCCAAAGGATTTGGGATGGGCGTTGATGAGTCAGTGAGTGAGCAAGCGAGTGAGTCAGGACTTTTCTTTTTACAGAGATGACACATTTATCTGCTAACAAAATTCTGTCTAAAGCTACTGAATTGCGACTATAGTTATTTGCAGCGTAATAAATTTATTTTCTTCAAATCAAAGATTTAGATTAACTTTGAATTGTCTTTAGGTGGAAAGAAAGAATGTACATATAAAAAAAGGAAATCCTCTGTTAATATATTATTTGTTGATTCGATTGTTGTTTTGATGTAGCTGGTTTTGATTTCAATTAATTGAATGCATAATTGAAAGATCGAATTTGAGAAAAATTGTTTTACATTATTCCTGTTTTGTTACAACGACAACAACAACATTTCTGAGCACCGTCTAGAATGATTTTCTAAGAAAAACTAAACATTTGTTTCGTCGATTATAAAAACTTAAAATATCAATAAGTACGACACTTTCTTTGTAGAATGAACGAGTTGATTGCGATCGTAAGTACTTTCTAAATAAACACTGAAGAAAAATGCCATAAATTTACGTAATAACAAACATTCTGAAAAGTTCAAGTTTAAACTTACTTTAACGTTTATTGCTTACTTTAAATTTATGACAAAAGTAAATCCATATAATTTTAAACTTACTTAAGTAAATGATATACTTTCAAAATTACTGTTACGATTTAACTATATAATTTTGACCATTAAATGTCAACTCTGCTAACTGTGTCTAGAATCAAGGTTTGCATTTCATCTTTTTATCTTTCTGTATTTCGTTGGTTTCATTTTAGATATTTCTCGTTAAATCTCGACCGACGACGATATGTTTCCGAGAATTCAATCGGCCTGCTTCCGATTTTCAGGACGGAATTCTACTATTAATTATTTTGATTTGATTTTGATTAATTATGTAGATTTTTATGGAAGCATCCACGAAAATCTTTTGAAACGATGACTTCTGTTCGTCACAATCAATTTTGAAGTCAATAATTTAGATTAAACTGACACAAATGCGATTGGACTACAAGTTCTGCAATTCGCTGGTGCCAGATTATTACCACTAATGGAATACAATGTGCTTCGAATGTAGAATCTGTTCTGTTTTACCGCAATAGACACACACTCCATGCCATCGTAGATGACCATTTCGCTGGCTTACCAATTGCCTACTGAAATGGTACGCCTAAAGCAGCCTTTAGAAACATTAGAAATATAACTGATGTTAATTGTCATAAAGTCGATGAATTTATTTGGGTTTTATTCAATAGCAACCCAGAGTATTCCTTCTCGTCATAATCCAAAGCTTTAATGTTTTATGTTCTACGCAGACCGTTAAGTACTAACCGATAACCGCATGATGACATTTCTCTCGAATTGTTTTTTTGGAATTTGGCTAGAATAGGGGGTAGGCAATAAACAGAGGTCCTAAACTACGTGGTACGCTGGTCTGATTAGTTAGATGACTATTGTCACCTCCATCAAGAACGGAGCCAGGGAAGACTTACGACAATTCACACTATCCTTCAATACAGCCGCATGCTGGCCAATTTCAATTTTTTCACAATATATCTTATTCAGGGACCGTCTGCCGCCGCTTGTTATAATACATTTGCAGTTTTGTTCATAACTTTTGTTACATTTGTATTCATGTTCTTTGTTTTAAACAAGAAATAACATATGAAAGTAAATGTTTTTCATCTCTCTGCAACACCACCAAATTAGGAAACTCCAAAATCCTAAATATTCTCGGTTCCAAGCATTCCGGATCAAGGATGATCAACTGCATCAATAAAGTGACTTACGAGTGAAATCTAAAACATCTCGATACAATAAATATCTATTAATTTCAAATGGGTGGTCCATTAGCCAAGTAAAAAGGTATTTTGATCTGCGGCCTGGAGGCGGATTCCCTTCCCAGCGGAGGTCAAGAATTGTTTTATATTAGACATTTCCTAGGTTCCACCCATTTCTTTCTCCGGAGTTCAAGGCAATTTATGATTAGTCTTGTTTTATATTAATAAATTGTAAGTTGTGATAAACTAAATTTATTTAAATTATTAGAAATATCTTTCGCTTACATATTTTCAATAGGAATTTATCGTTATTAAGAATTTTAAAAATACCATCCGAGAACATCGAAAATGACTGCTTGATATTACCACTGTTTCTCAAAGTAGAATCCCAATTTTAACCACTCGATAATGAAATTGAAGTTTATTTTCATTCAAATATAAAGTTTTTGAAAATTTAGAGACTGGATTTCTTCCGTCTGCTTATCCAGGCCCCGCGCCTCGAATCGCCCATCCCCCCTCCTCCCCGGGGCCGGCCCTGCTACATCTAACACTTTCATAATAATATTAATAATACATTAAATCCTGCAGGTGAAAATAGAAGCCATCGTCAATTACTTTTTTATTTTAGTATCATTAAAATATAGAACCATCCCGAAAAGTATTCAATATTTGTAAGGTAAAAAAATCATGGAAGACCGCAATACGCGTGGAATAATTAAAAAAGGTATATTTTTACCTTACTGAAGATTTTTGGAGAATGAAACATCAGGTACTTACCTAAAGAAAAAGAAAACAATATAGAGTTGTAAGTGAACATGTTTTCATTAGGATATTGAGAAGAATTCATTTTAATTTTTATCTTTGTTAGGATAAAGATTCAATTTAAAAATATTCAATCGTTTTATAATTTAAAAAAACCTAAACGTAATATCAGGTTTAGTATATAAAAAAAATTTAAGACAATGGAAAAATACAAACCTTTAATATTCATAAAACCTTTAATATTCATAAAAATACCGATCTTAATTATTCAGGGCGATTCAAAATTTTGCAAACTTTATTCAAATTTTAAAACTTTACCTACCTTATCTGTAAAATTTAAGGTAGATCTGGAATACAAAAACAAGCCGTATTCATAGTAGAACGTATGTCCGCAAACGCCACCCGAATGAGCTAAAGGTCGCTGTTTGGCAGCACATTAGTTGGGCAGTGTGAGTGCATTGATTTCTTCCTCTGGGGTTACCTCAAATGAGATCCTCATTGTCTCTGACGCTGACCTCGTCCCAAGAGTCGCTATGGCAGCTCACCTTACAACATAGGTAAACATAGGTAATAAACATGTTGTCTATCTTACTAGTTGTGTTTTATTTCTGAACCCTAGTGTACTTTCTAGCAAATTCGGATGGCGTTTGCGGACAGACGTTCCACTACAGAATATGTTTGTTTTTTTTATTCCTGACCTATCTTTAAAGTTTGTACAGGGCATTTTTGAATCACCCTGCAAATAAAATATAATTTTAAAAATTAGATCTTCTAATACAATAGAAATATGTAGATTTATGTTTCTATCGTTGGTTTACTTTAAAGTTTCATGCTTTTATTTAATTTAATGTTTTATTAACTATTACTATTTCAACTGTTTTCAATTCTTTTGTGTTTCCTTACTAATTGTAAAGTGATGAAAACGTAACAGAATGCGTAGGTGTCCTCCTTTCAACGCTGCCGTTCGATGAATAACTTAAGATGATGACGTTGTGTCTTAATTATGCTCTTTTGCTTAACATTGTTTATTTTCATTATCTTGGATGACATTTTCTCTTCTCTAAATAAAATACTTTTTATTATCAACTAACTTTTTTTATCAAAAAGAAAGTTTTTTTCCTATTAAAATGAAATTATAAATATTTGTAATCAATAACAACAAATTTTAATTCCCATGAAATTAACATAAAATACCTTTTTCCCTTTTAACAATTTGAAAGGTTTTTTCTTTACTTGAATTCTTTCTTCAACTAATTGTTGGTCTCTGCTAATCATGAATTAACGATAAATAACTTCCAGAACAATCCTTCTTTAGATTGAAACCGTATTGATGCTCAAACACATTCTTATCGATTTTAAATTATGAAACCGTAATATGAGTTTCTTCGTAAGATCTTACGTCATCAAATTAAAAACGTAATTATAAAACAAAGCAGAAATGAAATTGTTACTGCAATGAGCCCAACCGCTGTAAATGATTATTAATTTTACAGCATTTTTTTGTAATTTAGAAGATTTTTAAGTTACAAAAATAAAAGACTGAAAGTTAACAAAAATCTAAAAAATTTAGAATATAAAACTGATATTAAATATAAACTGATAAATAAATAAATATAAATATATATATATTGTTTTTGGTTTTATCTTACGGGATACTTGCCTTGTATGTATATATGTAAAAAACAAAAAAAAACAAATAGTAGAATAACTTGGACTTAAGAATATTTCTTTAAAAATAAGATAAACGTCCTGATTTTTCTAGCGTCTTTCACAATTACTTTTCAAAATATTTCAAGTCTTCTGAGAAGTCGTTCTTTTGTAGACATTTGTAGGCATTCCAAGTGAAGCAGATGCTCCTTTTTAAGTTCGCTCCATTTATCTGGAAATGGCAGTCATATAATTTTACAACATTCAAAAGTTCCAAGAACACTTAAGAAATAACTCGACCTTTTGCCCATAAAAAATTAACTATTGGTTCATGAATTTGAACGACGCTAACGATGTGTTCAAGCGTATCTTTATTTCTTTTGAATGATTCGTAGAAAAAGACCCTTTTTGTAAAATATTCTACCTTTACTCTTTAATTTCAGATTTCAGTTGTAGTAAGTAATTAATAATTGGAATGTTTTCAAGTGGCTTTAAGAAATACTAGGAGTTTTCAGGTAATTCCTGAAGTTGTAAGTGGAGTGATTTTTGATGAAGCAGAATGATGAACTAATGAAGTGTGAACATCTTAGGACAATTAGGACACAGTCACTTAATTCAAGTTGAAATATTTAATAATAAAATCTCAAAAATCAAACAATATCATTACTGCAATATTGAAATTAAGCAAAAACTGCACTACTACTGAAGCAAAAGTTATTTTAAGAAATAACTTTTTGAAATAACTTAATCCTATTTTGTTTTTACTCAAATTCCGATTAAGATCTGATGTCAGATTGGATCGTCCTACCTATAAAAGACTGTTCCTCGTTATTTCGTCGTTATTTAAATTGTAGCAAAATGATGTTTATCCGCATATCCCCAGAGACAGAAACCACAGACGAAATAAACCTTAATTGAGTATCTGTGCTTTCAGATATCACAGTATTTTCTTGTCTTCCTTGAGTTCATCGCAAAATTAACCTTAAAGAGTCATGACTGCATCCTTTGTTGACATGCTTAGTAGACAAGAAATGAGAATTCCGAGTACCCTATCTTAAGCCTTATTCCCAAGATTTAGCCAACATAAAGGAAGAATATTTCCTAATTATAAGTTTTTATCGAATTTTTAAGTTTTCGTTGGCTGTTTCAACAGTAATATGTCTTCCCTTAATTGATCTCTAATGTATTTCTTAAAAACTTCACTTAAAAAATACATTTAACATATTAAATTCTCGCTACTCAATTTTAATGTTTAGTAAAGTTTGAGGCTTCCTTCAGTATGAAGTAAAATAAGGATTCAGAGTAAATAAATAAAGAAATCGTCATCAGGTTTAAACCTGCCTACAGTTCTTGTTCAAATGGATCTAGTTGAGATCGGAAATTCAGCATTACTCTTATTTGTCTTTGATCAGAGAAATAACCATATTCAAAACTGATACCTTTAAGGGAATTGAGAAGCATTCATAAAACTTGAATCGAAAGATAAGAAGAGTCAGAGAAAAAACATTTTGAAAATATTGAAAATCTTAAATTAAAAAAAAAAGAGAAAGAAAGTAGAACAGGAAAGTGTCAATAAATTAAGGAGAAAACTGTCAATTTTTCACTTCTTTTCGAATGAAAAAATTGTTTATGAAACTATTGTTTTAACATTTTTTTGTATTGATAAAAGTTTATTAATTATTTCCAATATTAAACCTAATGATCTAATGTTTTGTTAAGTGGTCTGATCTTGAAACGAATACATCCACATGTAACTGCAATCGATATAAATCATAACTGACGACTTGTCATATCTTTTATAGCTTCCTTTTTGGCGATGGTAAGAAATTCTTCTGGGCCATTGCAGTGGCTCGGCCTTGTATTTGGGTCATAACCACAGCAATGCTTTAAACAGATGCTTATCTCAGTTTCACAGCCAGAAATGCTGAAAGAATTTTCAAGATCAAGAAGAGATTCCTGTAAGAATTCGCATTTCAGCAAAAGTGACATCAGCAGAATAATGCTGATCATCACAACTGTCCTTGACAATGGAATCAGATACAGAGCAACCTCCGTTTCTTCTCTTTCATAACTAAAAGTAAAATTGATCTATTATATTGTCTGTGGCAAGGAATTTTTCGTTTAGGCTCTCGAGGAAAGGCAGAACAATTTAAGCTATTTCTTAATTCTTAAGCTACTTTGGATTTTCGAACTGATGGCGAAATCAATGTCTGGTTTTTTTTTTTTATGTCTTTAGAAAGGAGTAAATATAAAGCCATGACAAAGTTAATGTCTAATACACCAGCCTTTCAAACCAGACCAAAAGTTCATAAACAAGATATACCCATGAGACCTGTTATGAACTATTTTGGATCCCCGACTCAAGAATTAGCTAGATATTTAAAAGACATTTTGAAAAAATTACCTTTAGCATATGAAAATGTAATAGTTAAGAACTCAAAAGAAGTTATTGATAAGATCAAAATTTTCAATGTTAATAATAAGCATAATGTTAAACTATTTTCTTTGGATGTGAATGCTATGTACACATCAATTTCAGTAAATGACACTCTAGAAATAATTAATAACTTGATAGATATGATTAGTAATATTTTAAACATTTTAAAATACAATAGAAGTATATGGATTTAGAATTGTTACAAATTTGTTAAAATTTGTATGTAATAATTATTTTAAATTCCATAATGACATACATAAGCAAATAGAAGGCTTTCCTACGGGAAGCCCAATATCAGGTTCGTTTTGTAATATTTTTCTGAACAAAATGGAAAAAGAGCACATACTTAAATGGAAAAATAATAAATATCAATACATCCGCTATGTAGATGACATTTTATTAATATGGATGGGCTCTGATAGGCAATTCGAAATGTTTTTCAACTATGTAAATTCTACAGACAAAAGGATTCAATTTACATCAGAAAGGAAAAATAAGAAAAACTATAACGAATTCATAATTATACAAACTGCTACGGACATCAACGGACATCAATATTTCGTCTTTATTCTAAAGACTTCTTCAGGATTACTTACAAATATTTATTTAGGAAGAGAGAACACCTCTCTCTTTCCTAACATCATTGAAATAATAAATGCAAAAACAAGAATACTAAGAACATGAACAATTTTAAAACAATTCAAACAATATGGAAAAGTGATTTTAACGTTCACTTATTCAGATTCAAATGACAAGACCAATTTATTTCACTGATTAAAATATATATTATTTTCTTTTGCAAATCTTAATTTGTCATTTTAAAATTTTACAATTTATAAATGTCCTTTTTTTATAATTAATTGTCTTTTTAGAAATCTTTAAATCAAACCATTATCCTTCTTCTAAATAATCACTTTTCATAATTTTCAATCTTAAATAATTCAAACCTCTCTTCCACTCATCTTTGCAAAAGAAAAATAATATACATTTTAATCAGTGAAATAAATTGGTCTTGTAATTTGAATCTAAATAAATGAACGTTAAAATAACTTTTCCGTATTGTTTGAATTGTTTTAAAATTTTTCATGTTCTTAGTATTCTTGTTTTTGCATTTATTATTTCAAAGATGTTAGGAAAGAGAGAGGTGTTCTCTCTTCCTAAATAAATATTTGTAAGTAATCCTGAAGAAGTCTTTAGTATAAAGACGAAATATTGATGTCCGTAGTAGTTTTTATAATTATGAATTTGTCATAAGTACGGCATTTAAAGATTTTGAAGAAGGAAAACTAATTTTTCTAGACATATTATTGATTAACAAATCACAATATATATGTACGAACATCATATTAAAGAGTACCAGAGCAATATTATGATGAATTTTCACTCAGCTCATAGTATTAAAATGAAAGTAGGTACAACTTATAACTGTTTGAAAAAATTGTCAATAATACAATGGACAAAAACAAATGGAAACCAAAAATTAATGATTTAAAACAAAATATTCATTAATGACTACCCAAAAGATTTTATTAATAAAATTTGTGGAAATTTACTTTAAGAAAAGAATAATACTAATGTCCCTAAGAAAGATTTTACCAATATACAGTAGAACCCCTCTCGTCCGCCCTCGGCTGGTCCGCCACTCCGGTTGAACCGACCGTGCTCGAGCCGGCCGAACTTGTCTCCGACTCGTCGGCGACTTACCACCCGTCGCGCCATTGTGTTTTTTACTTGAATACAGTGACGGTAGATGGTGAAAACGCTCTTAAGAATCGCTAAACATTGAAAAAGCCTAAACTTGTACTGCTTCACAACGCATTAAATCCGTATATTTTACTTTAAATCCGTATTTTTCTGTATTTTCTGATAATCCGACCTTTTTTGCATTCCGACCATACCCCCAGTCCCAAAGGTGACGGATTACAGGGGTTCTACTGTAATATAAATACCTTACAGAATAGAACTATCAAAAGGCACAAAAATGGAATGGGAGATAAATAATCTATCAATCATAAGAGTACGACAAAAGAAATTAGGTTCTATAATAAAAAAGTTAAAATTATAATGAGCATAATGGGAGTTGTATATGAACTAAAGTGTAGAACATGCAGTAAAGTATATTTTGCTAATACAGGGAGAACGTTAAACGAGAGTGTCAAAGAACATGTTAGTGCATTCAGAATGAATAATGAATGAATGATCCCCCAAATATTTCTGAGTGGGCGGAATATTGTTTGGTTAATAATCACAACCCAGACCCGGAAGTCAAATACCTTTTCCAAGAAACAGACACTATCTCCAGATTCATTCTGGAAGCGTCTGTCATTAATAACTTTGACTGTATTAATAAAGGTGGGCCTGGTAGCCGAGTGGTCAGCGCTCTTGGCTGCGGGTTGGAGGTCGCGGGTTCAATTCCCGGCCTCGGCGGAGGGCGGGAATTTTTCCACGCTTCTTTCACCTCCAAACGGGTCCTAGGGTCTACCCAGCCCTCTATGAAATGGGTACCGGGTTTCTTTCCCGGGAGTTAAAGGCGGGCGGGCGTCGGGCTGACCACCCGACCTCAACTTCGTCCCGATGGTCACGAAACGCTGGGAGCCTGACCTCCCGCGCCCCAAAGGCCAGCCCAGGCCTGTAGAGGGCCTTTTAACTTTTTTTTTAACGTATTAATAAATAGAAAGGAATTGAAATTACTAAATTTGTAATAGAAAATTTCAAAAAATATTATAAAACTGCATATATTTTGTATTTATTTGTATTTTAATCCGAATAATTGTTGCATAATGAGTCTATTTTTTAAATTGATTTTTGTAATTTTTAGAACTTATTCTTTCTAATAATTTGATACTCTTATGTTTTAATCGCGTTGAATAATAATTTGATACCTTATTTTTGGTTGTAATTATGTAAACTTATTCGTTGTAATAATTGTATAGAACTCGTACCATGAACCTTATTCTTTGTTATAACTGCCCTAGTTTTAAATTTTTTCAAAATGTAGCCTGAAGACGCAGGGAAAGATTATTACCCTGCGAAATATCGCTGGGAAAGTATGATGTTTTTTTTTAATAATAAACAAGTCTTTATTATTATAAATAAGTCTTTATACTTATAAATTATAATTCTTGCTCTGCTTACAAAATTAGGAAATGTTTTCAGTTTCGTCATTAATGTTTACGAAAACGTCACAAACATAACTTATTTTAAGGACAGAGGCTTTAGACGTCCAGTTTCTAACTTTATCTCCTTGAAAAAAAATCAAATCCAAGGCGGAATTTTAACTTTCTAATTTAAAGTGAATATTCTTATTGTGTTACCTTTGGAGTGTTAGTCTATAACACTATATAAAGAATGTATACTTTGCAGAACGACGGCAATAGGCAGCAACGAAGTTAATATTCAGTAGAACATCTAATATTCTAAAGCTTGATATCAATATTTTTAGATGTTTTAAAAACAAAATGAGCAAATCAATAACTTCAGTAAAAAATAAAATAAAGCCTTTGCAGGAAAAACAGCCGAATCAAAATTAGGAAAACTGGAGGAATTCATTCATTGACAGCATTTGTAAATTTAAATTTAATGTCTCAAAATTTCTAAAAATGTTGCATGTTGAAAAGGATATCAATGAAAATAAGTAGTTCTTGAAATAACTTAAAGCCTATTATTTCATTTGTGTTTATGTAAGCCACAATGAAAAGTCCATTATTTTTACATTACAGAACAGAACTTTTCCATTTTCTGAAAAACAAAATAATTAAATTCTGAAATACTTAAAAGTACAATTAATTTTAAACGCCAGAAACAGTGATGATTAATAAAAGGAGTAAGAGGCATTAGAAATCAATAGAAACTAATTTCTGGACAAGAAGTAAATGTTTCCGTCTACTTGACCGAAAACTGTCATACTAAGTTTTAAGAAAATCTATTTACTAGTTCAAATGGAGGAACAGACGCACGTATAGGTTGTTACATTTGAGAAAAACAGGCTAATAAGTAGAACAGTTAAAATAAAACGAAACAATTAAAATCGGATAAAGAAGTTTAAAAGTTAATCTGTTTTTGACCTCCCTTTACCGAGGCTTTCCTCAGACTGAAGAACCAAAACGGTTTCTCCCCAATTTCTAGAAGAAGAAGGAATAAATGGTCAATGATAACTAGGCAAGTTCATTTTAATAGGTAAGAAAGCGGAACGACCTAATTATCGAAGTAAAACGAGGTGTGTTCGATGTCTGAGCAGGCTGCATATAAATAGTGACACTGCTTATAGAAATAGGCGTATTGTATGCACCGTATGTCAATATTAAGCAGGGATTCTTTAAATTTACGTAGATAATCGTCATTCTCATAACAGATAATGATTGGAGAATCCGTGTCTAATGTAAGGTTTGTACATGTGAAAAAGAATTATAGATACTATTGCCTTTTTAATAACTTTATAATCCGAATATACAATGGTTTTCCCGATGTAGCACCTGCTCGTATTAATATGTTTTCTGCATTAACGATCAGTCAGTTTTTTGGTGTTTTTCCGATTTTAATTTTCATTAAAATTTTTAAAGTTAATTAATTGATATAAGTTAAATTTTTGTGTTTTTTTTTATACAGTTCAGTTATATTGGAAAATTACAGTATTACACGAACAGTCTTGTGAGACAATGCAACGGTGGAAGTTTTATTGAAATTGTATGGTAAAATGCTCTAAAATATTCCACGACTTTAAAGATTCTTTTAAATTATAAGATATTTTTGATGTTAACTTTTGATTTTCTTTGATTAAACTTACTTTCTTTTTATTTTTTTTTATAGTCTTTTTGGATTTTGATGGGTTTATTTTTTAAGTTTAACAAATTAAACCCTGTAGGGAACTAACCTAATCCTTAATAAAAATGTTAGTCGTGTATCGTAACTTATCAAACAAGAAACTAAGGCTTTTACCAACGCTTTCGCCATGTTTCTAGGTTATCACTATTTGGCACGCGAGGGCGCTATCAATCGTCCACAGAGTCAACAGCAAAACAAAACAAGAATCTCTCTTTTCTTTAGGAAAAAGTCGCGAATTACAGTGTACCATTTGGAGAGAGAAAAGTGGGGTTGCAGTAACGCCTGACCCCCATTGTAGATAAAGCGGTCGACTGCAAAAGGAATCAATCTTTTCCGAAGTGAATTCGTGGTAGCCATTAACGAGATTAACTTCAGGGGAACCAATTTCATAAGATTGTAAGTTACTGAAGTGAAACATTTAAATTAACCATCTACTAAAATAGATTAAGAGGAAACAGAATTCAAATAGGAAGTGACTTGCTCTTATTGATTCAATGCTAGAGGAAGAAGCATGGAAAGCATTTTTTTTTAATTGACAGGCCAATTTTCCAATACTATGACATAATCCGTTAAAGATTTGCTCAACAAAACTTCTTAAATAAGGGTATTGTAGTGATAATCACACTGTAATGAAACCTTTATAGGAGCTATTTATGAATAGGATATATAAAAGTCGAAATATAAATCCATCTTTAGTCTTGCAAATACTGAATACCGTAAAGCATTGTTAAAAAAAAAAAAGGGTTTGTTCAGTACAGCTATTCTAATAATACTAGACAATACATGTTACTTTATATTATTGAATATTTTAATGAATAAATAGCAATAATAATAATAATAATAATAACAACAGTAACAATAAAATAAAAATAAATATTATCTAATGATAAACTGTTCTGTATGTTATTGTACTTAGCTTATTCCTGACAGTGCCTTGTTTACTGACATTGATGTTGCCTACAGGGATGTCAAATGAAAGGATGGTTACGAAGATGACGATGAAATGGCATCAAGAGTCTGAGAAACAGGGACTGGAAATACATTCCAAGGTTTGAATACCCTCTCCTCTATGTGTAGATATTCTCATAATGTCATAAATAATACCGTAAAGCCACAGATGCAACAACTGCATTGTGTTTATAGGGTTACACTGAGAACCTACAGCAATGCCATCTTTGCCGGAGCTGGAATTTCCGAACTGGCAGTATAATATATTTAATACGATAGAAAATGTATAATAATGAACTTAATTTCTTGCAAATTATATTTATGTATCGTTTATTGTTAGACCTTGATATTTACTGTCTTAACATTTTGCATTTTAAAGCAGTTGCTGCAGTTTTGAATTTTGTGTAAGCATTGATGGGAATGATAGTTACGTGGTTCACTTTCAGGCAATAGTTTTTTAGGATGAATGCATATAATTTTTTTTTTTTTTTTGTCATTTATAATTTTTGTATTTCTGTAAACTCTTAGTTTTTCTTCGGTTTTTTTTTTTCGTTTTTATCTATTGCGTAAATTACAATATCTGCGTATATATGTATTAAGCATTGCTTTACTATTTGGAATATACAGTATTATTTACCTATATAATAAAGAAAAGTGGTCTTACATTAGAACCTTGAGGCACTCCCGTTACGACAAAATACTGTGAAACATGGAAAGTGATAGAAAGTGTTTGAAAATATTCTTAACTCCCCCCGAGGCTAGACCGTTGATATTTGCATACAAGAAAATATTAAATTAGATAAGGAAGTTCAGATAAAATAAAGCTTATTTATTGAGTAACCTCAAAATAGTACATTGCAAACAACTTACCTATAAAGAGGCTTAAAAGGAAGAGGATAAGTCAAAGGCCGAAAGCTAGGATACCAGGAAGACATAAGGCGCTTAGAGATGAAGATCATCAAAAAAAACATGATTGGGTTCTAAGTTCATGATTGAACTTAGGTTCTTAACTGAGCAAGCAACAAGCAACCCTGCCAACGCCATCAAACAATCTTTGGATCACAGGCATATTGGAGAATAATTAACAATACCTTAACCAGTGCCTCCATATCAGAAAATGAAACAAAAGCCACCTTTCACTGAAAATCAACTCGACCGTCTCAAACTGGTCAGACAACCCCAGACCTGCACTTTGGAGGGGAATTCAGTCATATTAGCGATGAAAAGTAGTTCAACTTAAATGGTCCCGATATGCTTCGGAATTAACTCCTCCCGTTTGGACCAATCATTGGAGGGTAAAATTAGGCACCGCCCATGCTTTGATGTCGCCTAAGGAGCGGTTTACATACATTCAAATAATATCGGCTTTTGAAATGCTCTGCGAGGAGTTCTGACCTTAATCCTGTGTAAATCTTTGGGGAATCATCATTAGAACTGTTTACACCACTGGACTGCTAGTCGAAGATGTTGGAAGCTTCCAACAAGCTGCTTATGAAGCTTGGGATGACATACCATGAGAAACTACTAAACTAGTGAAACTAGTGAAGGATCGCATTTTTCATGTAATCATCAAAAATGGGGGATACAGTAAGTATTAGTTTCAAGTTGGAACAAGAAAAGCAGCGAGAATTCTATAATTTTTTCACCCCATTTTCAGTTTTATCGTAACTTAGGAAACTACAGGAATATTTGGACAAAATTGTTGCCGATGATAGTAATGTAATATCTTAGAATAAATGTGCATTTTCAGCAAAATAGGTTCTTTATTAAAAGAATTATGCTCAAAAAAGAAGAGTTCCTGTCATTTCCTCCACCACTGCATATTGATGCAAGACAGCAAAGCCGAAATATCAGTTATGATCGCGTTCGATAGTTTTCCACGATTTTGATTAATTCTAATCTTCATTAGAAGGTTTAATGTAAGCAATTAAAATTTTTCATATTTAATTTTAAAAGGTGAATTAAAATTAAAAAGAAGTTATGGAATCCACTTTTATCATTTCTTTTTAATGATAATGCAAAGTAATGATATTCAGGATTTATTTGATAAATTGGAACAAATTGAACACAACTAATGACCACAGTTAGTTCGGGTTATCGATGGTATACTGTATATTACTATTACACTTTTCTTCAAAAAATATTAATATTTAAAGAATTGATATAATTTAAAACCGAAAGTGGCTTTCACAAAATGTTTAATCTTTTAATTTTCAAATTGGATTAAATTTTGTTTATTCCTTTTTTTTTTAATGTTTTTCTTCACCTTGTCTTAAAATTTGAACTGGAAATCAATTCTGACGCCTTATTAAGAAAAGTAAACATTATTTTTGAAAGTTTACCCTCAATCACAATCAGTCTTGTTTACATCTCGAAAGAAAACTCAAAGAATTTACATTTATCGATTAATCCTTCAGATTTGATTCCCACAATTCATAGCAAGACCGGGAAAAGCCGTGGTTCAAAGGAATGATGTTAATAAACGGAAAGAAATAGTGAGAATGTAAATATTCATTAAATTATTTTGCATTCGTGTCCTGTTTATATTATTACTGCATTTACATTCCTTATTCTTTTGAGTAATTTCATTGTTTTCATTTCTCTTCGGAAAAGTGAAGTTCATAGTCTAAGTACATAATCGAAGTCTGTGTCTTCCCTTCCTAGGAAATAACTTTTAAGTCAGCAATCTGGATCTTCTTGGCATGCGGATGATGACAGTAATTTTTTGCGTATGGATATATCTCAAGAAATTTGCGCGTCAGGCTACAGAAAATCAGTCCAAGCAAAATAATGAATTTCAATTGATGTCCAACAATGCATGTTCCTCTGTTTTGTAATCCAGTTATTTGCACCGTGCCTTGTTATGATTAAAAATGAACTGGATTTAGGTAACTGAAAGTGTTTACATTAGACGGTTTTTATAATTTTTAAGTCCGCGAGTCACTAAAGAGAAGATAATATCATGAGTTTACAAACAAAGATAAAATTAAAAACTACAACCTTTTAAGAAAAATATTTCTTTCCAGTTTAGAGACTACTTTGTTTAAGTTTGTTTAACTTTAGAGACTTCTTGTGCTAAGAATTAAAATATTATTGTCAATGCATCTTGCAAGCTAAGGAGTAAACCTACAGATCGTTTGAAAGCTTTTCTTTCGTGAAATCACAAGAAAGATAAATAAAATAAAATCGAAGCCACTTAATTAATAAAATACTAGATGGCTGCCCGTCGCTCGCTCCGCAGATATAAACGAAATCAACATTTTATTCAAAAACACAAATTACTTCGAATAACTAAAAACTGAAACTTAAAACTAAAAATAAAGTTAAATTCTAAAGAAAAACAAGCAATACAATATTGAAATCCATTTGTAACAGTTGGAAAGTTGAGTTGAACACACCACAGTATTCGTGTTGCCTGGCAACGCGCGTTAGACTTTCCATTGTTTCGGACAGAGTTGACCACGCAACAAAACCTCTGTTGCCTGGCAACGCCCGTGATAATTCAATTATTGCGGACATAGTTATTATCTATATTATTAAAAAAATTAGTGCTATCAACCCTTACAATAGGAAACAAACTAGATATTTTTTAATGTTTTCAGGATTATCAAGGAAATAAGAGATGCCATTTATAATTGTCTGAAAATTCGTAAGTTACAATTTTTCCGTTTTGATTATTTCCTGTTTACAAAAGGATTGAGGAATATCTAAGGTGAAACTTTGTTGAAACCATTACATTTAAAGTATAGATATAAAACAAGGAACATTTTAAGTTAAAGATTCGTTCGAGTGCTATTTTTCAGTGAATCGAAACTTAAGTACCAAGAGCATGTAGGCGTATCAACATATAAAGTAGATAAAGTGATGAACTCTTAGGAGTAGTGAAATTATTGACGATTCGTTCATTGTATAAGAAGTGAACTGTTTTAATTTTCGTGAAAGTGTTTTCTCTGAGAATATGACATGAACTTTAAAAGAGAAAGTGAACTTTATTAACGAGAGACTATTGAAAGGAATCAATTGTATAACCAGTTATTTGTAAAGCCAGCCATTAGAATTGTTACATACTTCCATATATTACATTATGTTTAATTAACTAAGGGAATTGTTTCGTTATTCTGCTGTAAATGCAAAAGTTAAGTGGAAAATAGGGGATTAAGTATAATCAAATTTCTTAAAATATACAAATAAAAAATATCACTCACATTTAACAAAAAACAACAAGAAATATTACCCTCAAAAGGACGTTTCGACCAGTCAAAAATTAGAAGATCATCTATTTGGCAATTTTTTAGCTGAAGATGACCTTGAAGTTTTCCGCTGATCGAAGCATCCTGTTTGGTGGTAGTATTTTTGTTTTCTTTTTTGAATCTGTGTGGTATTTTTTAATGTAACTATGTTCAATAACAAACACCAAAGAATTTAAGAGAAAAGCCAATAGATAGTAATCAAAATATTAAAAATAATCGCTAAATTTGTATTTTGTTAAAACATTGATAACATAACACTTCAGAAATTGTGAATTAATCAGATGTTAAATCTTGCTTAATCATAGAAGCTGAAGAATAAGGAACGCGATTCTGTGATGATACTACCAGTGTTGTAGCATTAAGCAATATGTTACTGTTTTAGAATGTATTAATTTTTCAGCAGTGATTGTTGTAATTATCATCAAAACAGATTTTCAAAGTCAATCTAAAAATCACCTTAATTTCAAATCTTTAAGTTAATTCATCTTCTCAAACAACGTTTACGATAAAACTAAGATTTTGTGTAGATGTTCAGTGTTATTTTTTATTAGCTTCAATAAAAATTTACTGAATGTGCGGGTTTCTAAGAAAATGAGCAACAACTAAGTCATATACAGCTGCAATAATCGAAGAAGCACTTTCGTAGATCGCTTATGTTTTGATACTTTTTAAGTTTTATGTCGAAATACATACATACATATATTTGTAAGTTAACTCAAGAACCATCAACTCTAAGAACCTGAAGATTTAGAAGATTTTGATTCTTGTTACGGAGCTCCCCATTGATTTTGCTATGTATCGGACCAAATGGTAAGAGTTACGAACAGAAAACATCGAATGTACATTAAAATGCAATATTCTAAATAACTCGGCAGTTACTACACTTACAGAAAATTACATTTGATTAAAAGAAAACTTTATGAGTTTAGCACGCCGACGCACTGATTTAAAAATAAAAATATGTACAATTAAAAACGTGGAACCACTAGTTTCGATCCATAGAAGGATCTTCTTCAAGTTACTCACAATTAAATCGCATCTGGGTTATAAAGCCTTGGAGCGAATTGCGTCGAAGATGTGTCACATGGTTCGAGGTGTTAGCACTTCCATGATTCGTCAAAAAGGGGTGGGAGGGATTGAGGAAAAAAAAAAAAAAGCTTTGGAAGGTGAAATCTATTGCATTATTAATCTTATTTTTTACGTATTTGATATTTCTCTATGTTCCTAACGGATAGTGTATCGTTGTAGCAGGTTGGATCGTTTAAAATGAAAAAAGTCTCCTTACACTTTCTAAGAAAGCTATTTTTTTCCTTGCAAATGATTTTAGTGTCTTTAAAGTTAATGATGTGGTTATGTTTTTTGGAATGTGTGACCGTATTGTAATTTAGGTTATTGTTTTTTAAAGCGTATTCATGCTGATAAATGCGATCAGACAACCTTTGCATTGTTTCTCCGAAATATCTACACTTTTGGTGGATGCACGGGATAGCGTAAACCACATTTTTGGTAGCAAGTATTTCCGTCCTGGAGGGGGGAGGCTTAGTTTGTTTGAAGATACTGTTTAAGGTTTTTTGAGTGGGGGAAGTAGTGATAATTTGGTATGGTTGCAGTACATGATTAAGGGCTTTCTGTAAAGTCGGATGGTACTGAATAGAGATATATCTGTATTTAGTTTTTTGCTCCGGTTTATCGTTTTTGTAATGGTTATACATTGCTTTAGTGATGTGTTTATTCAAAAACGTAGGAGGATAATCATTCTGAATAAAAATATTGTAAAGAGCTTGGATCTCATTAACAAAAGAAGTGTAATTATTAGATAACGAAAAAGCTCGATGAACTGCCATATTTATATTATTAATCTTAAAGGAGGTGGGTGTGAAAGAATTGAAATTGAGAGTTATGTTTTGATTTGTGGGTTTTCGATATACGGATGTGATAAAACCCGCAGTTTTTCGTTGAATTGAGATATCCAAGAAGGCTATAGAATGATTTATATCGAAAACTTTATCAAATGAATTTTCCGTGTCATATTAGACCAATAGGGGCACAACCCATCTCTATATCAGTATCTGAAGTGTCATAATCACAGTTACACATAAAAAAAAGCTTAAAATTGGTTCAACTATTTTTGGGTGTTAACTTGGAATTTCTGAAGTGAGTATTCCATTTGTATATTGCAGTTCTTTTTGTGTAGTTTTGGGTGGTTCATCGACTGAGTAGTTTCAGTGTTTTATTTACAACTTAGTGACTGTCACGGCTAACAAACACGGAAGGAGCTGATAATCCTTTTTTGTTGCGCTGTAGAAGGTTGGGGTAGGTATTGGACCCTAGCAAACCAACATCTGGGGCCTTTGAGATTGGATGCAGCAGAGCAGGTGAAAGGGGAGGGATTGGCGCCTCTCTTCTTCAATTAGTAAACTCCAGGGAAATCTCTTGTATCGTCTTCTTACGCCTTAATGAGTCTTAATTGACGCCATTTTGGATTTTGTCTTCAACTCGCATCGATCGAACAAAAAAAAAGAACAAAACGAAACCACCAGATCTGTCGCAAGGAGGAGGAGAAATAGAATTCGATGCCGGACTTCATTGGACACACTTAATCCCTAGTAATTCAGTTTACGGTTCAAGATTTACATTTTTAATGAAGAAAACTGTCATTATCTTTACGGGTTCTGCTACTTCAAATCTCCGTTTGATGTTTATAAATGTCTGTTAAGTGAATCTAACACCACAATGAAATAACGCCCCCTCATGTTTTATTAAGTTGTTTCCATTTGCAAACAAGCCGCAATGACTCCTTTTTAAATACAATTAGTTCACCACAGATTCGTTTGGAATAAAGGTTTTCCTCTTATTTTGTTAAAAAGAAGTCGACATCTGTCGAAGTTACTACCAATGTTCTTGTCAAGACTCTTTTTAGATTACTAAACATTCACAGTCCTTAACTTCTGAACACATTGGCGGAAACAACCCAATTAGATTTTTCTCTTCAGCGAATTAGCCAACAGTACTCATCATTAAACAACAATTATTCATGTTATAAAATTTAATTTCAATAAAGGTTCGTATTCTTGAAGTAGATGATTTTTAGCGACCCATGTGGGAGCTATTGTGATAGCGACCAAAATCGTTAGCTATTGCGTTTCCCTCCGTTCGTGTCCGTCCACCCCTAACAACTCCCGAACGGAAGGTCGGATCGACAAACGGATTTCACTAATTTGTGTTCAGAGACCGAGACACCGTAGGAATAGGATAATTTCAGGGACCAACGCCCCCCCCCCCATGTTCGAGATATTTGGCATTATTGTTATTGTATCCCTCTAAAAACTCGAAAGATCGGATCGACAAATGGACTTCATCGTGTTCAGAGGCCCAAACAACGTAAGAATAGGGTAATTTCAGGGCCAACGCCCCCCGATGTTCGAGATATCTTTAAATACTTAGGGTGTACTATAAGTGGTGATATGAACTGCTGCCAAGAAGTCAAGAGGAGGATAGCAATAGCAAAGGAGGCTTTTAATAGGAAAAGGAGCATCTTCTGCGGACCTCTGAAAAAAGAACTAAGGAAGAGACTAGTGAAGTGCTTTGTGTGGAGTGTGGCATTGTATGGGGCAGAAACATGGACATTACGACGCAGTGAAGAGAAACGACTAGAAGCATTTGAAATGTGGATATGGAGAAGAATGGAGCATGTGAAATGGACAGACAAAATAAGAAATGAAGCTGTGCTAGAAAGAGTGGGTGAAGAAAGAATAATGCTGAAACTGATCAGGAAGAGAAAAAGAAACTGGTTGGGTCACTGGCTGAGAAGAAACTCCCTAATGAAGGATGCACTGGAAGGAATGGTGAACGGTAAAAAAGTTCGAGGCAGAAGAAGATTTAAGATGATCGACAACATTATGGTAAATGGATCTTATGTGGAGACGAAGAGGAAGGCAGAAAATAGGAAAGATTGGAGAATGCTGGGTTTGCAGTGAAGGACCTGCCCTTGGTAGAGAACCTTGTATGTATATGTATGTATTCAGTATATCACTGTCAACACACATTTAAATAGTGGAAACAAATTGTGGGAGTAAATCGGTGATTAAATTCCATCAGTAAAGTATCTAAATCCCTTCTTCAAAATGTTCTCATTTCAAACAAAACCCTCGGCAGTGTCTTGAATATATTCTAATGGACAAAACAGTAAAAGCTTCTGAACTTTCTACAGATCATTAATGGGCCGGAACTTCATGAATATTTCATTAATGTACAGTTTAAATTTAGCAACATAGCTTCAAATAAGTATAGAAACATTAATAGAAAAACAAAATATCTAAAAAAATTCTGATTTTTTTAAAATTAATTTGAAAATAAAGGCCTAAAAATATTAAGGTGCATTGTTACTATTAATTATAGATTATTGTAAATAATAAAATTATAATTTGATGGCAATTCAAAAATTGACACAGCACTGAACATCAAATTAGAACTCCAGCAAATTTCCACCATTTTGTACTTTTCATGAGCTTAAAAATGTATATATTTCTTTATTATTTCTATTTTTTTAAAAAAATATTTTTTTTTTAATTGTAATGATACTCTTGTTTTAAGATCCTTTATATTACCGTCATTTTATTATAATACTGTATACATTTTGCAAAACATACATAAAAGTTATCAACGTTAAAATCGTTTGTTTTTACTGCTTTTTAAGCATTTTAAGAAGTAAATAATTGTAAGTTAATGAAAAGAACGAATAGAAGAAAATTAACGCATTGAGTATCCTAAGGAGAATAGAAGGCGAAAGGATCGTTCCAGAATTTTCTCCGTCAGTGATTTAAGTGTTATTTTTCAAACTCTCGCGCCATCAGTAAAGCGGGATGGAAGATCTGTACTTTAATTATTATTTTTATTAATTTTTCCTTATTTTAAAATATGAGAAAACCAAAATTCCTTTTCTTTTCCTTTTCAAAATATCTTAAAAAATTAAAATTAAAATCGTCGAATTTATAAAATAATTATATTTATTCATTAGTTTAATTAATAATAAACCCTTAACTTCACATCGAGGAGTTTTTAAGTTAATACAATCGTATTTTAATAAATAATTAAAAAAAAAAATCTACTTTAATTCCACTTTCAATCTGAACTTTATATTACAGCTATCTATAATTATAGTAAACTTGATAATACATAACAATATTTTAAATTAGTGTTTAAACCTTAAACGAACTATAAACACCTAGCAAACTTTCGGAAAGCTTCCATCTTTCCTTTATCAAAGCTTCATAATTCACACAAATAAATGGTTTTTGAAACAATAATGGATGTCTACTGTATACCCTACAACACAGATTACAATATCCTGGTCTATTCACATTGGATCATTATAACACAAAACAAGTCATTAACAAAGTCATCTTTCATAAATTTGTAAGTAATTTACTCTCGAAAACTTTTTTAGTTTTTTGAGTTCTTTTAGTTAAGTTGTTTTTAACGTGCTCTGTTTCATATTTGTTCGTTGCTTTGTGACCCTTATATTATGTAGAGGCAAAAATAATATTTTTGCCCTCTTATACACCTGATGAAGTTTTTCGAAAAGAAAAACGAAATATTGTGGACATTACAGAATGTTGTTTGTAGGATTTCGAGAATAAACATGTCATTACTTTAAAAACAAACCTTTTTAACAATTTTTTAGCATTTTTTTTAAGCTTATATGTATTATTTCATAATTTTAGTTCTTCAAATGATATAATATTTTTACAATTTGTACAAGATTTTACCAATTCATTTTCTAAAGTAGTTAAATTATCATCTACTTCAATTCCACCATTCCTATTTAAATATGAAGGAAAGAATGGAAGATTTCCGAAAATTTGCTATAAAATATATTTAATAAATAATATATTTTTAATGGAGTCGAGATATTTTAATAATATGATAAGAAGAGAGTTAAGAGAGAAGTATGGAATTAAAACTTATAAACAACTAGTTTCTACAATTATCTTTAAAATCTTTTCAGATAAAAATTTCTTATATCCTAATTAAAAAACAATAAAAGAGAAGAAAGTTCTCAAAAAAATCCCTTAAAAGAAACGTAATATTTACAGGAACCTCCTCCTACTTTAGCATTTCTTCTTCTTTTTTTTGAAGCTTCTGATTTTATAGTTCTGAATTCAAAGGAATTTTGCAAATTGCCAAAAATCTTATTTATCAACCTTTCAAAAGGACTATCTTTTTTTTTCTTCCAGTTTTGGAAAGAATCCAATTGATATTTTAAGACTAAAATGTAGCCAAGAGGTTCCTCTCTCCAACTTTTCCGGTTCTGCCTCTTCAGTCCACCAGGGATTTACCTTATGATGGCGAGACGCATTGCTGTATACCCAAGCCAAAGCAGAACTACCAATGGGGCGTTGACGCCCACCTTACGCGTTTATTTACGAGGAGATTGGATTTATTCTGGATCTAACTACAGTCACCTGACGACGTTCGTCCGCTGCTACAGCAATGGAATAGGAAGCCAAGTCAGCTGGAGTAATAAAAAAACGTTTTCAAAGAAACTAAAGGAAATTGCGACCATAAATGACATAAAATTTCCGTATTTCGAAGCTACTTAACTTCTTCATGAAAATAACTGCAATTTAAATTCGCAAAACATTTTAGAAAAAAAAAAGAACAGCGGCATTCCAGAATGTCTTTTTTTCCCTCCTTTTTATGTATTTTTTTGTTTTAATATACTAACAAGGCGTTCCAACTTCCGAACGCCTACACAAATATAACTCATACTGTGGGTATTAATTTTATTGAACTTTCAAATAATGTTTAGCCAATTAAACATTTTCTGAAGGGTAAGTGAGGATCATCGAATCAGTATGTGTGGGCGTGACTCTCCTCCCCCTTCCTCAATAATAGCTTTTAATCCTGTTGATAGATCTTGAAACTTGGATATGGATTTTCGAGGGCTAGGGATGATCTAACTACGTTATATTTAAAGACTTATCAAATGGGTTCTTAGCAGGCGACGAAAAGTCCCATGAGAAGGAATTGAAAAACTAAACATTCAATCTCTGTGCTATTTCGATTAAAAATTTCATTATCGCAAACAATCACTATTACTCCTTAATCCATTAATCCTTTTTTGTTACTATTAAAATTAATCCTACTAAGTTACGTAAACAACAATGCTGATTTAATTTATTTTATTCAGAAAATAGAAAATTTGTTTGTTTTGTTTTTATTCAATTTGAAAATAAATGTAGGCATTTCGTTCTTTTGTCGATTTAACAGATTTTTTTTTTTTTTTTAAGAAATAGCAACTTAATGAAAGTAGACTAAGTTCTTTAGCTTCTTGTTATTTATTATGAAAGAACCATTAACAAGTTTGTTGTAAATTTGGTTTCTTTTTTTCTTTTTTTTTTGGCGTGAAAGTGCTCTATGCTTAATTTGTTCTCAAATCAAAAAGAGATCACATTCATGTTTTATCTTTGTAAAATCCAGAGTTTTTGAATCATCGTGATTCATCCATATTAATAACTGATACATTTTACTTCCTAGGTCTTTTAACATATATATATATATATATAAAAAAAAAGCCAACAATAAAAATAATAACACTTCAGTTTCCCAGAGTAATCACTTTTTGAGTTATCTAAGGACAGAGGGACATATATATTTCGACTTAATATTTCCCTGGCATACGTAAACGTTTTTCATTCACTAAAATAGATAATTATGATTTCCTTATTCATCGATTGGTGTAAAAATTTTCTTTTTATGAGCTCCATAATTTAAAATTAATGTTTTTTTGGCTTTATTTAGAAAGTGGATGTTTTACTACAAAATCCTAACTTCAGATTTCAAAAGGTTGAATTCTGGCTGAAATGTTAACTGGAAATTCAGCAAAAAGTCGTCGCTGGAGAAGGGACTGCTTTTAGCACAACTCAGTCGTTTGCTGAATTGCTTGGATTCTTCACTTGCGGTCGACACAACCGACCCAAGACACTTCCTTTCTGACCTTCTTTCTGAAAGTATCTTATTTCCTTCTCTTCAAGGGGGATTTTTTTTTATGGGTTTAGAATAAAAAGGGATCTTCCATTGAAGGAAGACCGGACAAAGGAGGTCTCAATATGTACTGGTGCCCTTTCGACCGAATGCAGTCGGAGTTAATACAGCTATGAATGATATACTGCACTGAGAATTCATATGGAAATCAGCAAACAACTGCTCCCGAAGACATGTCTCTAGCGCAAACGTCCGCCTCCAAAACGAAGAAAGGCACCTTCCTGTTTCCCAATGAGAACAGCCTTAAAGCAGACAGATGCCTAGAATCTCAATACTCTAAGAGAATATCTGAAAGCATTGGTAAAAACATCAACTTAAACGGGCTTGTAAGAACTACAGACTACAAACTTTCTTACATAATTCGTAGTTGATTCTTTAAAAGAAAAAAAAAAGTCATCACCAGCTTTAACTAGATACCGCATCTCAATTTAAAGATTGCTGACTTTTTTTATTCCATGCTTCAAATGTTCAACAAAATTTATTAAAGGCTTTGGTGTCTTTTGCCAAAAATAATAGAATTGACATTCCGAGATTGCGTTCAGTTCTGGCAGAGTTTCTAGTAGAAACTGACAAAGAAAAGTCGAATTTAAATAACTTACGGTACTTAAAGGTAATTTTCCAATAATAAACAGCGGGAAATCAACGCTTTATTGGTATTCAATAACCCGTTAGTCTTTTAAACTGTTCAGTCGAATTTTATGAGAACTATAAATAAACACTAAATAATTAACAGTATAACGAAAACATGAAACCCTTTTAACTAATCAGTTTAACCTCGCATAACCATTTACTATTAAATGACTCCATTAAAGAAAAATTACATTTTCGTTTATTAATAGCTATTTATTGAATATCACTAAATTGTAAAAGAAATAGAAGAAAACGAGGATATTACTGGCAACTTAAAACTTTACAGGTCAATTACATACTTTGAAATTCCGCAAATAATGGTCCCGGAGATGTAAAATTGCAATAGTTTACATTAACGATATAATAAATAAGATAATGTCTGATAAACAAGGAAATTTACTTTCTGTTGTTTCTAAATTAAGAATTACTTTATTTGCTGAAAAGTTCGTCTTCAAGTAAATACTACGAAGAACGTATGACTGTATATTATTTTATTAATTTCTTAACACAATAATGACAATAGAGAGAGAATGAATACCTATGACTTCCTAATACATTTTAATTGCTGTAGTTGACAATAAGAAAATAATTATAATGAGATGAAATGTGTAGAAAAGAAAAAAAAATCTTATAAGAGAAAATTCGTTACCGCAAAACTGCAAATTTATATAGCAAACAAATTTTGACACAGAATACTTAGAAGCACACAAATAGAACTTAGCAGGAATCCTGGTGGTCTTACAATACTAATAAGTGATTTCATAATTACAATCTTTGTAAATACTAGTGTTTCATAAATATTAAATATATAATACTTACAAAGCCAATGAAATATTCCCATACTGAAACCAACAATCAAGTTCACATATGAACCACAGAGAGAAGTTTTGAAGGACCTTTGCAGGCTTCGATTGATCGAATAAAACGAATGAAGAAATGCGAAGGAACTGCGATTCAAAGGTATTTTCGAAGAGATGGACGGAGAACGTCGAGAGAATGGAAAAGA
The DNA here is from genome assembly GCA_023159025.1 of Thereuonema tuberculata. Lineage (NCBI taxonomy): Eukaryota > Metazoa > Arthropoda > Chilopoda > Scutigeromorpha > Scutigeridae > Thereuonema > Thereuonema tuberculata. The sequence goes on from JAFIDM010002131.1 coordinate 10,223,478, forward strand.
AAATATCGTCAACGATCTCATTACACTTCAAATCGTCTGGTTGAAAAGATGAAAGAGGAAATGGAGAAGAAAATTTTTACCTTTTATTTAATCCATAAACAAGCTGAAGGAAATATTGGAATTTTACATACAAAAATCTACTTGCTATTTAATCACTAATTGGCTATTTAAAACTGATATCTGCTAACAAGAAAAAAATCATTTTAAAGATTAAAGATGGGGTGAGACTAAAAAAAATTTTGAAAAAAATTTTGAAAAAAATTTTGAAGGTAAAATAGCTATTTATCTTTAATTAAGATTTGGAAGTTTCTTTTTTTTTACTTCTTGTTTAGTATGTTTACTAGCAAACCGGTGATCACGTGATCTTGGATTCTGAGATAATTTTGTCACCACCCAGTCTGCTTTCTTACAACCAGTCTCGGAGACCTCGGAGTCACGTGAAAATATGAGCAGTCTCGGAATGTCCGGTTGACCCACGTAGATAAAAATAAAAATGTGAGCATCCTCAATATTATATCTATTTGCCATCTTATTTGTATTTCTGTGTCTAAGGATGTCGGATGAGATCCGACATTAAGTAATTTATCAAAATTTTATTTAGGTCTATAGCCTCTTCGGCTCTATTTTATCTTAGTGTGTCTTAAACTAAAATTAGATATCATGTTTTAATATTAGCCTGAATTATTGTTCAAAAGGAGATGCTTTTAAAAGAGATGTCTAATTTAAATCGTTTTCTAGTACTTACAATTTAAGACAGACCAGGGAACGATTTTTAGATTTGGTCTAAAATTTAAATCGTGATTGATCAAACTTTAAAAATCCGTAAAAACTGAAAGACAAAATAAAGACAACCCAAAATCTATTCCTAATCGCCTTTCAATTGATTAAATAGTTTTCCATGTGTTTTACCAACTCTTGCTTTTTTATCTTCTTATCCATTTCCTTTTCCATTATCCATCTTTTTTTCTGCTCTTGAGACCCAAAGCCTTGTATACGTCAAGAAGATCTGCCCGGGGCCATCTTGGCAATCATGTTTGAAAGAATTACGTAATTATGAGGTTAAATTAATTGAAGTAACACTCATCAATAAATCCCTTGTTCCAACCCCTTTTAAAAAAACAAACAAGATAACAAAAGCAAATGAGATTATTTTAGACATCTTTAATTTGAAACTATCCTACAAAAAATTCTGAGTGACAGTAAATTCCCTATTTGTGGAGGAAGACTAGGATACGATTTGGACGTCAAAGAGCAGCTTATAATATTTAATAGTAATATTATAAATTCTATTTTTGATATTAATGTTTGCTTCTTCAGCAAAGTACAACGACAAATCAAACAGATTTGTATATATGTGTGTGTGTGTGTGTGTGTGTGTGTGTGTGTGTGTATGTATGTTATAATATATATGTATATATATATATATAAAATCTTAGTTGATTCACAATGATTAATGAAATCTCCTTGTAATTACTGATTTGTGTCCTTCGGATGGTGCAACATATTTCTTGAGTAGCTGCATTTTGGAGATACAAACTTAAACAAAAAAAAAGTCACTTCTCGACTTTCTCTCTTACAATACTGGAATTTAAAATTGAAATTTTAAATGAAAAGTATCAATAATTGGGACAAAGACTAAGAAAATAATTCTTGAATCTCGCTTTCCTTTATGTAAATATCGCTACAAAACAAAATTACAAGACTTTTTCTTACTACCGTATTCTATACCAAAACTGCAAGGCGTGAGTTGAAGGAGTGATCTGCAGAAACAGGCAAGTCACGATGTTGGAGCAATTTCCCGCTGCTTCAAAGGTGTCTTGACATACCTCGAGGAGAAAATGACAACAATCGAACATGACATCTATCAAGACACAATTCAACATTCCTTCACAACGTCTGAAATGGTATTACAAGGTTTTCTTTTTTTATTTCTGTATTTAATTTATAAACGTTTTCTTCTTCCGGCTATCAAGACGTATTCTATTAAAATATTCTAATAAAAAAGCCATAAAACAAAATAAATAAGCAAAACACGAATCTTTAGTTTACGAAAAAAATTTAGTTTTTTTTCCTTTCTATATTTTATAAAATTTCCAAAACGTTGAATAAGGTTTCAGAAATTTTAGAAAATTTGATTTCTTAATTTAAACATTTCCAAATGAATTGATTTACCTTATGAAAGATAAAAACTTTGATAAAAACAGTATCTTTAATGATGTGCATGTCTACATTCTGGATCCAAGGACTAATACATTCGCCTTTTATCTTCGGCTTGAATCAAAAGGAAGAGCCTAATTGAATTAGGGATGAAATTCCCTCCCTCACATTGCTCATTAAACTTACGATCAATGGATAAATTTGAAGTAGTGAAGAAGACTAACATGTACTTTTATCTTGAATGAAAGCGACACTAGAAAATGCCAGAACTAGGAGCCACAGAACATTGGGCTCCTATTCATTAAGTATAATATTAAAGAATACATTTTGAAACTTAATAATCTTTGAATTTATAATTTTTAATTATTTAAAATGAAATTATCGTTAAATAATTAGCATTTTTATCTTCCAACTCATCAACTCAAGAGTTAGGTAAAATTCTACGCAGCATGAAAACTAAAATGGCGGAAAAAAATACAAGTTTTCCTCATCTGGTGAAGAATTTCTTTTCCTTATAAAGTTTTACTTCTAGCTTAGTTAGGGATGACTTTTTAATTTTTCAGTCTGTATTTCGATGAGAAATATTGATAAAAAACACAAACTAAAAGAATTTTTAGGATCTTAGACCATCAATATATATAACTTTACATCAAAAATCATCTTTCTACTCCTCCGTGTCATATTTGCAAAACAATATTTTGCAGGACATCATTGTTCTGCTTTCTAGGCTCTCTACTATACTACAGCTAACTGAACTACATGCTATCTGAATGTAATAAAACTTCCTACATAGCAATATCTTCTGCTGTAATCAACATAATAATGCTTCTCTTTAATTTTACAATCTCATCAAAAGTTATCGTATTGAAGTTTAGTTTGTGTCGTAATATCCATCGAGTAGTTGAATCTACAATTGTATTACGTAACAAATTCAGTTTTATGTTTGCAACTACTTCTATTTCTTTACATCATCGTTTATTTGCACTTTCAATCACATTATCACTGATCACATATGTTGTGCGTCATATTGTCTTTAGCTTCTGCTAACGTCCTCATTCAAATCTTGCAAATTTTTTTTGCAAATTACGGATGAATTTAAATTATTGAGTATAATTCATTAACTTTCATCTCAATGCGAAAAATAAAAGTAAAAAAAGGATTTTGTAAAGACCCACCTACACAAAAGAGGATCAAACGCAGAAGACAATGAATTCGTTCAAAACAAACAAACATTTCAATTAGTAATCGTCAATGTTGACTGAAGCAATATTGATCGAACTAAGGTTGAAATTAAACAATCAGCCAAAAGCATCTTAATGTTAATTCAGAATCATTTTGTTAATTAAGAGATTCTTATTTTAATTTAATCGTTAATTAATCTATCAAATAAAGTGAATAAAAAAATAAATAATCGAGATTATTTCTACTTCGAAGATATTATGTAATCAGGGCAACAACTCCGCCCAAAAATATTAATTCTTATGTATACAAACTGTCAGCATCGTGAAGAGCTTTCTCTTGTCAGAAAGTTTCCACCAGAAAGTCTTCAAAAACAAAGCCTTTGAAAGGATAAAAAGATCTTGTAATTACCTCATGTATATTCTTCTATTGATGGGGTCTTTGTAACTTATGAATATTCTTCAATCTATTTTAATAAACATTATGGAAAACCGTATTAAACCTGGAAAGAAGAAGCGACAGATGTTTATTGGTTTTTCAGTTCTTGGCTCAAGTAGAAGTAGGAACATTTCGGAGTTAGATTTCTATGCAGACTTTATTGTTTATCAGTCTTTGCTAAGTGTAGGACTGGATTTTACTTTTATCAGATAAGCCAGTGCTAGTTGGTTACAAGAGAGGCTCTTAACTATTTCGAACGCAGGCTATCGAGTTTCTTAAGTTCAGGAGATGTCGCAAGAAAGGTAATTTTATTCTTTTATGCGCTAATTTCTCCGTGGAGAACTTTTCAATTTCAAATACGGGAGCCGAATGGGAGGGGTTGTGAGGATTGCATCTGAAAAACAAACAAATCCAGAATCATTTGATGTTGTTTATTGGTTGCATTCGCTTTCTAAACTGCGCCATCCAGAAAAAAAATATTTGTTTTCAGTTGAACATCATGGACCCCTCCCCCCCCCAATGCATTCATTCCACATTCCTGAGCCTAAGAATTCATCTATTCACTAATTCAAAAGTTATTAGAAGACACAAGTTATTATTTTTTTTATGAGCCTCACTTCCATAAGTTGAAAACAACAAATAAAAATTCCTTAAAAATAGATAAAGATTTCAGGAATAAAGATTTATTTAAAGAATCCTTAGATAAAGATTTATTTAAAGGAAGTGTCTTCGAGGCTTTTAAAGCTTTCCCTCAACAGTTTCTTGTCTCCAATTGATTTGTCAGTTGAGATGTACAATTACAGCAAGATTCACGGGTACTTCCTTTGAGAAACAGTGACATAGACGTAAATTGTGTCACGTGTGGCTCCTCCTGCTTTCCCAAAGATCCCACTGAAGTACCGGCTCTTAAGGCAGGAGGATCTGTTTTAGAACGCTATCAAATGATGGAACGAATGTTCTTTCCCACAGCAAAAGAGAAGTTCGTGGGCGATTTCACATGAATTATGGCATTAATAGCTTGGATCACGTGAATCCAAATGCGGATTCAACTTCTCTAGCTATCCATTAGCAAAAATTCATTCGAACATGAAATAGATAATTCTGTTTTAAAAAGGAATGACAATAAACGCAATACAATAAGAAATAAATGCAGCAAGCAATTAAGTATTTCTAGAAAAATCCCTCCATTCAGTTTTCCGAAGATACAGTTTGTATTAATGTTACAGTATTGAAAATGTGAAGACGGTCGTCCTATTATTTGCTACTGCGAATAACTCTTAAACTCTTTATACTCCTTAAATCTAAAAACTAATGTAAACGTACATAAGTAAAAAGTCAAAGTTTGTATATTTGTATGCTCTCTATACAATTTTACATTGTAACGATTTAACGAGAGAATCTTGGCCAAAATTTATTTACATTGTACATTTAAAATTAAGGCCCTGTAGTGCAACGGTACAGGGGCTGCACTGCTGGGCTGGTGGACTCTGATCATTTCCCGGCGGAAGTAGGAGACTTTTCCCTTGAAGTAGGAGACGTTTCTCCCCAGAAGGATCCGAGGATATACCTAGCCCTATGTCAAATGCAAACCTAGTTAAAGCCGGGAAGATTTCAGAAATCCTTGGGACCTACACTGCCAATGCCCCGAAGAGGAGAAGTGGTTTCTTAGATGGAATCACTGTAACATTTAAAATTGTATATTGAAAAAGTCTAAATTTGTGGAAAGTCCTAAATCGTGTTAATCATCGTTATTCAACAGTACTACTTTATTTTTATTTGGATTGTACGTGAAATTCAATAGATGATAGCAGAACAGATTACAATTAGATATTGTAAATTTTTATTCTTCTTAAAACTAAAAAAAAGAGCTCCTTGAATCAGCACAACTGCAACTTATAAGAATTTGATTTCTTATCTTTAAAACTAAACTTGAAAGTATAATTGAAAACTAAATTACCAAAATTGTAAAAATGTGTGTTTTAAATAACAAACAGTTAAATTGAGTTTTTTGGAAAAATTGTAAATTTCTTAGATCCTTTGAGAAATATCTGTTTTAAGATTTATTTTTCTTCTGCACTTTTCGGTAAACAATCTTGCTTACATAAAAGGTTTTCTGTATTTTCGTAACTTTTTTTTTCAAGCTCTTATGTGATCGATCTATTGTTTACCGCGTTCAATCGGAAGACTTCATTGTCTGCTTGTTTTGTAGTTTTTTTTTGCGAGATTGTAGAAAAAGAAGTCCGTAGTGAGTGGCTGATAATTCAACAACAAGTTTTTAAAACAAAGTGACTAAAGTAAAATACAGAATACAGATCCTGTGGATTTTACATCTTGATTCAAATTATTGTTGTAGATTTTTAGATCAAATTAATCAGGGTTACTTTTTAAAAGGTACAAAAAAATTACTAAAAAATTATGAAGTCTACTTTTTCAAACTTTCAATTTCATCGTATTTATTTTTAATTTTTTAATGTCGCGGAAGCGACATAAAGAAAATTTTCCGTGGACTTGAAAATTTAAAATGTACGAACATTTTCATTTTCTAAAACTTTTCTGAATTCTAAAGTTAATTATTCATTCGATTAACTTTAAATCACAACAAAACAAGACGTAAATTCCTTGTGTCGTTTTCTGATGCTTTTTTCGGGCGTTTCTTCGGGCGTAAATTTCTCAACAGGAACCCACAGGGAAACAATTTTGAAATTAAAAGTTAAATTATCTCTTATGCATAAATATACAATCAAAGTTTCAAGAAGATCCATTCCTGGATTCAGAAGTAAATGGAAGACAAACTGAAGGCGACGGATTTCCTAAGCTTCAATACCTTTGGGAAAAAGGAAGAATTTCATGTTTCCTTGCTTTTAATGTAGTTTTTCACCAGGGAAAGAGGAAAAAACGTACGATTTTGGTATTTTGTTTTTTTAAAAAAAGACAATTTTTAAGTTTCCTAATATAATTTGCAATAAAAATTTAATCTTCGATCTATATTTCGTGAAAAAAAGTTGTAGGAATTCGCTACCTTACGTAAGCAGCAAACAAAATAGCTTCTATAAAAGCTTCAATTCTATTTTATTCTATAACAAAACCATTATCATGGATTTATATCATTCTTCGATGTTATATCTGTATTTTCGTGTGTTAACAAATTAGTCTATTTTTCTGTGTTTTAAGTTACGTAATGAATCTTTGAAGTTGCTTTCCGTTCATCTTAGCACAATAAAAAGTTAAGATACAGAGCATCAAATATGTAACTCTTCTAGAAAAGAGAATTATAGAAACAATCATAAAATTGCATGTAAACATATTTGAGTAACGATCTCGATTAAATAACTTTCCAGTAAATGTATAAGACAGTATCAAAGTTGATTTTGCTGTGTTAATCCATTGAGAACAGCTGGAAACTCTTCCAAACGTTCCATATCGAGAAAAGTTTACCACCTTGAACTACATTAAAGAAAGCACTGACCTTACTCTAGTTCAAGTGTTTTTTTTCTCGCTAAGACTTCTTATATACTTTACATATATAAAACAAAATGTATCGTTTACTTGTAAAAAACAAAACAAAAAACAATCACATGAGAACAAAAACCTTAGATAGCTCTGAAACGTTAGCTTCGATGAATATATTTAGGTCATCTTAAATGGGCAAATGAATCCCTGTCCATCGAACGTTAGTAGAGAAGCAAATAAATACATAAATAACTTAGTGGCACTAAAATATCGTCTTGATTACGCTAGCGAAGGTAGAGCTTCAGGAAGAATACAACGGTTGAATGGCTGACAAACAGCTGCAGCTAATGCTACTAAGTGCTCCCACTTGCAGAGAGTGTACAATTGGCATTCGCATGGGAAATCACCACAGAAGCTGCTTCATTTCAGCTGAGAATAAGTGTCTGGAAAAAAAACCGAAGACTTTCTTTGCGTGGGCGTAAGACCTCTTCTGTGACAATAATGGGTAACGTATTTTTCTAAATGCTTTCTCTGTAAATCAGCTGTTATCTGTCTTTTTTATTAAGGTAAAAAAACAAACAACGAAGTTTTAAGCAAAAACAAAATTTCCATCAAGTTTCGGCTAAAATTCTTGAATAATATTTATACATTGCATTGCACATAGAAGTACATTCTTTCGATTTCATGTAAATCTTTCTTATCCATTATCAATTAAAATTTCTTTTAAAATTTTTGAGAAATGATTTTTGAATTTTTCAGTTAATAATTAAGGTTAAACCGTACCACAACAGGCCATGCAGGTCCTGGGGTGCGCGAGAAGTTTAGGCTCCCAGCGATTCTCGACCAACGGGACTAGTTGAGGTCGGACGGTCAGTCCGACGCTTACCTGCCTTTAACCCCCGAATAAGAAACCCGGTGCCCATTCGAAAGAGGACCGATAAACCCTTTAGGGTTCGTCTGGAGGAGAAATAACTGAAAAAAGTGCAGACCACCAGGGCTCCTCCAAAATATTTAGACAACTTCTTTTGAAGTCAGTCAGTCTGTCAATCTATTGTTGTGCATCTATATTATTCAGATTTCTGTAGTGCATCCTAATTCAATACAGTACTAACTCTTAAACATAAAGTAGATAGTTTTTATCTACAGTTTCAGTCTTATTATCACATCGTACATTCTTTTAATATAGATTCATTTCTTTGGACATAGGGATATTTTAATTAAGGAGCCAAAATACTTTTTTTGTATTTATTTTTAATGCAATAATCTTCAAATTGCTCAGAGCACTGTTCAAAAGTTTTTTTCGCAGTTCTTTTGATATTTTCGTTTGAACTTAACAATTAGAAATTCAGTAATTACGTAAGGAGATATCCTATTGTTCCCGCAAGGAAAAGATGTGATAAAGCTCGTGAACGATTGTGTGTGTAAAGAAGTCGTTCTTGAAAGTTAGCCCTTGTAGGATGGTTAACCCGACGGCGTCCGAAAGAACCATAAAATATGAAGATGAGGTTAAAAACTGAAATACTGGGAAAAAGGGATAATATCCAAAAGTTCACGATCGTCTAGATCTTGGAAATCATCTAAGCAAGGAAGTTATCATAATAAATTGAAAATAAAATTTTAAATTGAAATTGAAAATTACGTATTCATCGAAGATTAACATTTATACAATAATAAGGTATGAAATTGAGAACGATTTCCACTAACTTAACTAAAGAATCTCATCCGGACGGAAAAACTATCGTTCGAAGCTGAATCAAGAATAACAAAATAGAACGAAGTAACATTTAACTGAAATGTGTGTGGATGTAAGTGATTAATTCTATGATAAGCATTTATTTTAAACGATGCTAATGATCAGGTATTTCCTAAATGGAAAATTTGTCGCTAGTCTGTATCAACGACTCGTTTATCCGAATTTGATGGGATCGAGCCCGGAATCTATTGTAATAAACATGTACCGAACATTAAAAAAAAATGCAGTGAACATACGGTAGGAGCTAAGACTATTACCGTAGTTACAGTACTGTTGTCAAGATATAACGAGTTTTGAACCCATTTCAATATTGATACACTGTACTGAATAATGTTATTAATGGGAGTTACAGTTACATAATATTAAATATTGGTTACAGCGAATGTTTTTGTGTATTTTTAAAAATGCTAAAAATCGTTTCGGATAAACCAGATTTTCGGATGAACGAGTTTTAGTGGAACACGAAGAACCTATATTGCATTGTAGTTCATTCGCTGATTGGTACTTCATTATTTGCATTCTGATTGGACCAGATCCTTCAGCTACGGGGTTCTCCAAAAAGGGTAGTATCCCATGATTGTTCTTTTTTGGTTTTACTTAGCTGTATAAATAAGGTGCTGTTCCTATTTTGTAAATCACATTGAGAAAGGCTTGTAACTTCGGCAAGCCGAAACGTCTGTGTATTTTGTGTTTTTAATTTTTAATTTTTTAGAAACTGTGTGTTTGGCCTTTTCCAATTGAAACCTTTCTCACACACGTAAAAAATTTTTCCAACCTATATTGTATTATATAATTTATTAGTTGCTTCATCTGTAACATTTTCGGACACTGATTAGATATTTGTTGCCAAGTTTTATGGTCCAGTTTGGAGTCAAAAAGCTCAGTTTAATAGAAAGTCACTAATAATAGAGTAAATTTCAAATGTATTACATTTTGCAAATAATTGCTAATTTTTTTTTCATACAAAAAATACAAAAAAATAATTTAAGAGGTCATGGAAAAATTTATTAAGACGTCGGACGTAAAAGATTATTGTAGCGCAGAATAATTGAATTAATAAGAAAGAAAGAAAGAAAGAAAGGTAATATTATATTGATAAAAGAAGAAAAGCAGACAAAATAATCCTATGTTTATTTTAATAGCCACTTAAAACTTCTATCATTAGACTGTCCATTGGTTAGGATGAAAAATTTCTGGATTACTTATATTATATACTGAAAATGCCTGAAGTTACTGAAGTATTGAGAGAATATTGTTTCACTGTTGTTTACTGTGAAATTAATTCATTAAAATTTTGTTGATGAAAGCATACCAATATATATCTACATGCTGTTAATACTGCATGAGTTGTATACTGCTGTATGTTGTAATGTTACTTCATAAAAGAATTATGATCGTGTCTGGCTTTTCAAATGTTGCTGTAAAATATTAATATAAAGCACACAAAATAAGACAAATCCTTTATATTAAATAAAAGATTATACAAACTGTTAGATTTAGCTTTTGACGGTAGATATCTCTCTCTCATATCCTCCTAGGAAGGAATTGTCTATCAGCTGTCACATGAAGTACGAATCGAACCTTTACGAGACAGCAAACATCATTTTCGTTTCAAAGATAACCTTTCCAAACTCCTGTATTATATTTATGTTCAATTATTGCTGCACCAGGTAATTGGAAAATGTTCGTTTCACGTCGAAGGACGCTTCAGCAACTTCTGATGCCAAGAAAATTAGTTGCCTGTTAAGACTAACGCAGCAGCAATTAAAGACACGTTTAATCTTTTAAAACTATTGATTCTGGAAGAGGGAATAAGCGTTTCTGTGCAGTCATATACTAAAAATCCGGTTTGGCACGGTTGTTTGTTGAGTAATTGTTCGGTTTATATTCGAGCTTAATAGACTGAAGGAAAAATTGCCAATGCGTTCGCACTATTGATTCCCAGTTCACTAAATGAAATCATCCCCTTAATTAATTGATGGCGGAAGTAGCTACGGATGACTGAAGGGTAACCCGATAAATGACATTTGTCCATTGGATTTCTTTTTAGAATTGGGCTAGAATTGATTAAGCAAAATAAAGCCATGATTACCCCAATAGTTTGGAATCTCATTAGCAGAGAGAAGTAATTTCGAGACGAGTAATTCTTCTTCTTACACTACAGCTTCTTACAGAATAACGGTTAGATAGAAATAGAAACTCTTTAGAATTCTGAATGAGGTCTACATCTAAAGAGAAACAAGCAGTCAGTTAATAAGGTTAATTCAGGAAGAAATGAAGAAAAAAAAAAGCTAAGAAACGGAGAACATCTGAGATTGTAACTAGAGATTTTACAGTAGAATTTTTGCTCCTTACATGTTGTACATTTTCTGTCCCATAAATTGTAATCTAGGCAATTAATGAAATAAATATACTCGTACTTCATCTCTTTGAGAAAAATGTTACCGACCAATTTGAGATTGCAGGAAACACTAACAGTAATCACTGAAAATCAATAACAAATCGCCATTGACATTAACCATTAAGATTTTCGTTGGCATCGTCCGTGATCCACAGAAATAACAGATGATAATACTTACAAATAACGTTTTTTTTGTTTTTTTCTTATTTTAAGCAAAATTTTAGAGAAAGTGGATTTTCTTTGAAGATCACTTTCTTTGAAAATAAATAATCTGATAGGACTTTTTAAAATTAAAACATCACGGTGTTTCTAAAGAAATAAAGGCTCGTATAGAGTTGCACGAGTCGACGTTCGAAGACGAGTCGACGTTCGCTGATCTCGGTTCTCACTTGAAACATGGTTTACTGAACCATTAGTGTTATGGAACCAGAAGCTGTCAATCAATGTTCCTCCAGCTTGTAGATAATCTTGAGCATAAATGTATCTTTATGTAAAGATACCCAAGTTTTTTTCTTTTTTTTAATCCTTACCGGTACTTAAAGGATTTGATTAAGGTTTTTGGATCGAATTTTCTTAATCCTTAGAACTACATATAAATGTTGCTAACGACTGTTAAAGCACGAATTAGTTATCTCGGATTTTCAATGCTCTAATAATAATTAGAGGCTACTTAATCCAACAGAAGATAAATTGCATTATTTCAAAAGCTGTGTAGCGAAGTCATCGTACAGCAAAGATTTTTATAGTCAATTTTCCACTTTCTGCGCATCGAATAAAACAAATCATTTAACTTTGTATTTTGCTTTTTTAAATTTTTGCTGTAATGCAAAAGTCACATTTGAAGTCGATGGACTGTCACCGATATTTTAAGAGTCAATTTTAGTCAAAGTGTTTTTGTTAAAACAGCAGAAAATAATAATATTAGGTATAACAAAAAGCCCGACAAACAAAGTGAGAATTAAAAAGTTTAAAACACACTAAAAATACAATAAAATACGACCGGCTTCGATTCTTAACGAATCATTGACGATTAGGTAAAAACTAAAAATTATATGTTTTAAATACAGGAATATTTTTCGTGTGTTATAAACTTAATTTTCACTTTGTGTATCAGGGGTTTTCGTCCTAGTTCCGTATTTGCACACGTTAAATTTCAATTAATTAATAATATTTTTTTACTTATTTCAGTTTTTAGACTACCCGTCAAATATTAGTATCGTTATCGTTAAATGAACAAAGTCAACTTTCTTGCTTACAAAAATTTTCTTTCTTACTTATTTCTTGACGTGATTAGCACTTTCTCTGTTACTACAAAAGGAATCAAAACCCTCCGTTGGAATCCAATTCACTATTTAAAATGACATATTAAATATCAATGGAGGAATAAGAATGTGATAAGAAAATAATAATACGACTATTAAAGAACCTATCAATTACTGTAAAAAATATTTTGTTTGGACTAAGGAACTACTCCCACTATCTAAATCAACTTCTAACTAGACTAATGCAATAACTTCAAGACATTTTACATTGGCTGTGTATCCTAAAATCATATAGTAAATAATAAAATCAAATACATCTAGAAGGTAATATTTAACATCTAGAAGGTGTGCATTAGATCTGAATGAAAGGACGCCGACACACAACGGAAATTAAAAAAATATTTCACCTTTGCAACAAGGTTTCTTCAACTGTTGAAAAAAAAAACCTTGCTGCGGAGGTGAAATCTGGTCCTACTATTTTAATGTTTTAAAACCATTTTTTAATTTCCATTGTGTCCTTTCATTCAAAATACATCTATTTAACAAAATATATCATAAATAAGGTAGTGACAGCGATAGTAAACCAATCACAATGCTTCGCAACGGCTTCTGATACGTATAAGAAAATATAATAATGCTATCTCATAGTTAAACCATAACAGCTTTCAGAACTTGTTGAATTTATGTTGAATTATTGCTTTAATTAACTTATTACTGTAAATGTGATTGCTGCAATGCAAAAGGCGCAATTGTTGCGATTATTGTGATTACTGCTGAGCTCTATTATAAATGTGATTGTTGCGAATTGTTGCGATTATTGTGATTGTTGCGATTGTTGCTAATGCTAATTTAATGATATTTTAATGTACTTGTACACAGACGGACGGACAAAGTCAGGTTATAAGGCTTCTGATCCTTTTCAGAAGCCTAAAATAACAAATCAAATGTATGTTTTTGTTTATTTGTTGTATTTTCTTTTTTTTGACTTTTACGAAGCAAAAATATTCCAATGACTTTGCTCTCTCTATGGAGTCTCTGATGTTATTTTTCTCTTCTTCACTTATTATCGTAATTCTGGATATTCCAAGACACCTTATATGGCTCCTTCTCTTGAAGTGCCCTCTTAAGGTTGATGTACTTCACATTTTCTACGTCTCCGAGGTAAAAGCAACGGTCGTTGGGAGGCAACCAAAGACATCTTCAACATTCAATCGCTCACCTTCGTTTTTTTCTCTTTCTTTTCCTTTTAGAAAGAAAACGAAATTTTAGTAAAGCACCAGGGCATCAAGTTCAGAAGCCTTTCTTTGAAACGCCGAAATAAATAGAAAAAAAGAAATTTCCAAAGTGAAATATAATTCAAATTAAGTATCCTTCCCAACTATACTCAAGGTGTTTATTTTCTGATATTAGTTTGCTGAAATAATATCCAATAAATAAAGGGAAAAAATGCGAATTTAATTATACTACATCCTGCTCATGTTTAGTAGACAGAGGTTTAAGATAAAATCAAAAATCGAATTTGTACTTGAAGCATTAGCACTAAATTATGTTGCTATTTTTTAAATTATATTGCCCATGCGCAAAAGCGATCAAGAACAGATCGTTTGTTGTGATGTAGTTAATCTTTATTGTTCACTAGCTGTATCCGGCATACGTTGCAATGCCACTCAAAGACAGAAAGGGCTCGTGAGAAGGGGCCGTAAATATAAGGTCCCGATGTCGATCGGGGTGGGACACTTAGGCCCTTGTGTCGCCATCCCCAACCAAATGTGGTGGACCTGTCCCCCATAGGAGAGCGAATTTTTCTCTTTTTCCAATTGACTTAGGTGCCCCGAGAAGGGGCCCTAAATATAAGGTCCCGGTGTCGATCGGTGGTGGGACACTTAGGCCCTTGTGTCGCCATCCCCCCACCCAAGTGTGGTGTCCCTGCCCCCGTAGGAGAGTGAAGTTTTCCCTTTTTGCAATTGACTTGGGGGGGGGGGGGCGAGAAAGGGCCCTAAATATAAGGTCCCGATGTCGATCGGGGGTGGGACACTTAGGCCCTTCTGTCGCATCCCCCCACCCAAATGTGGGGTCCCTGCCTCCCATAGGAAAGCGAATTTTTCCTTATTTGCAATTGACTTGGGGGGCCCGAGAAGGGGCCCTAAATATAAGGTCCCGGTGTCGGTCGGGGGTGGGACACTTCAGCCTTTGTGTTGGCTTCTTCCCACCCAAGTGTGGTGTCCCTGCCCCAAATAGGAGAGCGAATTTTTCCTTATTTGCAATTGACTTGGGGGCCCGAGAAGGGGCCCTAAATATAAGGTCCCGGTGTCGATCGGGGTGGGACACTTCAGCCTTTGTGTTGGCTTCCTCCCACCCAAGTGTGGTGTCCCTGCCCCCCATAGGAGAACGAATTTTTCACTTTACACAATATATGTGTAGTTCTTATTTTAACCACCAGGTGGATATTGGATTTTTCAGGGCTTTTACCCCTTTTCAACCCCTTTTGGGGGATGGGTCCGGGTTCTAAAGTAGCCTATCTTTTGCGCAGGGTCCTAAAGAGTAATTCTGCAAAGTTTGGTCCAGATAGGTCAAAGGGCCTAAGAGTGTATAAAGGACAGACAAAGAAAGAAAGAAAGAAAGAAAGAAAGAAAGAAAGATACATTCATTTTTATATATATAGATTGCGTAGATGTTAACAATAGATGTTAAAACTATAATGCAGTTTTTGAATGCTCTCTTATATTCTTTCAAATCCTCAAAAAGAATTGAAGTTAAATTCAGTTTCTATTCTAAAAGACCTTTACAAGATGTCTGTAAACACACAGACATCTATTCCGTGTTGTTCAAATAAACAGTTATTTAGCGTATAAACTGCAGAACCGTTTCCGGTTAATTCCCTATTAGTGAAAATAATATGTAGAAACGAGTACTAAAATTCCAATGTTACAAAAATATACAATGACGTTATATTGTTTGATTAGTAAAGGTTTTTCATTTGGAGAATTAATATTTTCTAGTAATTGTCTGAGTAAATAAAAACCGGATTCTTATCTTTATGACAATCGAAACCTCTATTATATGAAAAGTGTAAATTATTTCAAAAAAATTGTAAAGAAAAAACTTCATTCAACTTAGCTGAATAATATAGAAGTCATCAGCATGGCTTCCTTAAAGATAAAGAAAAGGCAATTTAAAATGATTAAGCAGTTTTTAAGTAATAATTTTGTTTCTCCTCCATTTTCAATTTACTGATTACTTACATAGTCTCCAAATCGATAATCTTCGTTCAATCATGGTCTACACAATATCCTTCTTTAATCATGAAATTTCGTTTTCTTGAATAGAAAACTTCTTCACATTAAACTAAAGACAAGAAAATCTTTTTCTTCTTCCTCAACTGAATTCCTTATGATACATTTAAAAAAAATTGTAATACAATACGTACCAACAATACATGGACCGTCCGTGTTTACAGTACAGAATCTCAATTCTTATACTATTTAGTGACAACTCATATTCAATTTTAATTGTCACTAAATATAAGAATTGAGATTCTGTATTGTAAACACGGACGGTTTATATATTGTTGCCAAGTATATAAATATAAATTTTTTAAATGCATCATAATGAATTCAGTTGAAGAAGAAGAAAAAGATTTCTTGTCCTCAGTTCACCCTGAAGACGTTTTCTATTGAAGAAAATGAAATATCGTGATTAAAGAAGGATTTTCAGTTGTATTGTGTATATCAAGATTGAACGAAGATTATGGATTACTTGTTTTGTACGACTAATTTGTAGTCAGTAAGTTTATCAAGTTTCTATATATTACCTAAACATAGATACATGTCAAAATATTTACTCAAATAATGATTTACCCTGATGAGAATATTTCAGTTTATTCCATTTTAGTAAAAAGTTATTTACATTTTACTATTTTATTCTACGTAGAAATTAAGTCGTCATCAAAGACTAAGAATAACTCACTCTGCTTCTCATGGTTCAATGACGAATTTACTACGATCTCACAATTGAAAAAGATCCAGGTTTTTTGACATTCCATCCAGAGATCATTGGGCTGATGATTTAAACCAGAAATCATCATTTTTATGATTGGACATCATAATTCCCTCGATCAGTCGTTCAGCTAGTGGTAATATGAGGATAGTGATTAAGTTCCTTGGAAATTCATAATCAATCAACAGTTCTATTGAGTAATCATATTTTAAATCAGCTCAATTGCTGAAACTATAAATACTCTATATCTGCTTGGTTGATTAATAAAGATGCAACAGCAACTAAGGCCAGAACAGGTATATTAGTCAAATAATAAATTTAAGAAAAAAAAATATTTAAAAAAATAAATTCTAAGTGATAACTATGTAATGAGCCTATAAACGTAAAAAAATTAAATAACTTAATAATCTTAAAAATAAGCAATTCAAGTAAAAGAAAACTACTGTAATTGTAGGATCCCTAGTAATTAATGTCAAACTTACGGCTTCCAGAAAAAGTTTCAATGCTTCAAAAAATAATAAGGTAGGTCCTTTTCGATGAATTTACGATAACTAAAGGTATAAGGTTTATTCGCGAGCTAATTGGTGGAAATCCTCCAGATATTTTTTTTAATTCTAAGTTAGTTAGACACATCTTCTGCAGGAAAAGTTATGTTTCGGTAATTGAGTAAAATATAAAATCCTCAACAAAATAAGAAAATAGCATAGCATCCAAGTCTTTCTAAACATATTCAAAGTTAATGATGAAAATTCTTATTTAATTTTTATATGAAGCCTATCTTTCAACGCTTTCGTAGCTGCAGTCACTGCACAAAATGTGATGGAAGCAGTAATGAAGTTGTAAAACCTATTTCAAGGACTATTATCTTTTACCATTCTCAGTCAAAAGAAAGACTCTTATTGCCTTTAGCATTCTGCCAAGAAACATTTAGGAAACGTTTATCCTCAGCTCTGCAAATCCATTGACGTGCAGCTACGATAAGAATTGGTTGCCTTGCTTCAAAACATTGTTATATGTCAATAAAATTTCATTACTGTTGATTTAAGGTATTTTCTAATGACAATTATACAACAATAGCAAAGACACAAAACTGATAAATACTTCAAATATATGTAGACACAACCATATAATAATAGACCCTCCGTTCACTGAAATAAAAAGTTAACAAGAAAACGCGCTTCAACCCACAACCTGAAGCAGCTTGAATTTAAGAATACTTTATAAACAGCTTTTAAATTTTCATGTAATATCTTCTGTGAACCTTTTAAACATGTTAAACCTGCATCATAAAAACAAGATAAAAGCAAATCAATTCCTCAAGAAGCACATTTCAAGAAAATAAAGTAAATAGTAAATTCGAGTTTTTGTTGTCTCTTAAATTTTATAGGAATGAGAAATTCCTTCTTGGTTTTAGACTCATTCCCATTTAAAATTTTCCCCAGATACAAGAACATCAAAAGGCAGCTCTGACGAGAATTTCCCAACTGAAAACTAAAGCAGAGAAATTGCGAATTCAGAGTCTAATCTCCCTAAGGTCATAAAATTTCGTCTTCAGTAAAGGAAGGTGAAGTTTTCCTTTTCCTCTGATCTTTTGTAATATTCCCAAACTGAGCACTTTCTATATTAAAATATCTGCTTTACTTAACCCTATTTTAACAGTTTTAATTCTTGAATATATGAATTCGCGAAAAGAACAAAACAGCATTTAATGGATTGTAAGGAATAGTTGTTAATGGCGTGTTAATTAGTTAAGAATCGCAGTTGGAGTGTTTTGATTAAGATCACGGAATAAATATTTCTTTTTACTTTCAGTAACCGGTGTAATTGGCCTGATGCTGGAAAATAAAAATTATTAAAACTAAAAATTACATTTTATATTTTCAACGTAATGGTGTTCATTCCTTATCGTGCAGTAAAACGTTTCCAACACCCTAACGCAAGTTACACTTCTCTTTTGTCTAAAACTGTAGTAAAAACCCGCCTTCGCTCTTCCTCTAATCCCCGGAACAGAGTGACAGGTTTCGGTGGCATTCAGACCAAATTGAGCGGATTGCCAAACGCACCAAAAAACCTATCTAAAATTTTAATAATTTTCTTTTTTTTTTATTTCTCGAGATTTATTTCCCGTGTCTATACGTTTTCTCAGTGATATCGGGTTTTGAAACACGCATTTGAAGGAGATTTAAACTATGCTGAATTTTTTAAAAGCTGATAGATTACTAATGAGGTCTTCTCTAGACTTTCCCTACTTTGGAGGATTCCCTTAAAAATATTTAAGGGAAGTACTTATATTTGAGATATATATGAGACCTAAATTCAGAACAGTCAGGTTTCATGAAATTATCTCCAAATGAACATATCAACGAAGAATTTATTCACGAAAATAAAACTCATTCGAGGCACAATTTTTTTTTTTTTTTTAGTAGAGTAAATGATTCAAATATTTTTGATGTAATTTTAGAAAAATTATCCAAGGCATTATTTAAATTTATCTTTCATATCCGGTAGGAAAGATTTTTGTTAATGGTAATGAGAAAGCTTTTTTTAATACTTTAAGATGATTCAAATTAAAATTTGAGCTAGATCAAAAGTAACAAATGAATATATATGAATTAATATCTATTTCTAACCAGGTATCCCAGTGATGCGGCCCAATTGGCCCACTGTACAATTATGGAGATAGAAATCATTTAATCAAAGACAACTAAAACAACGAGAATGAATAGTTCTGAAATCCATCCAGCTCAGTAACCGAGTTGTCAGGATGCCGCCTAAAAGACTCGGATACGCCTGGATGGCTAAGCTTTCTTAAATTATTCCTTTAAACTATTAAACATATTAACTAACTTTCGGATTACAACTTTCTCATCCCAGAGCATCAACTCGTTTTATTTGTGATCTTTCATTTCCGACGAGAAATTCAGGAATCCTTCGTAAACCTTCACTACAATGTGCAAGGAGTTGTAGTTTGCTGATCAACAAGATGACGAAGCAACCGAGATTAGGCTTATTTCGGTGGCAACAGCAGTTCCTCTTTACGGGAAAAATTCTCTGACAACTCGCAGGCGATAATCATCCGCGCGGAATTCATGAAACCGCTGCGAGGAGGAGGAGGAGGAGAACGGACTCGCTTTCGGTGCGAAGTTTGCTTCAATCGATTTGGTCTTCCATCCTAAAGCCTGTTCGTTACGCTCTTGTTACCAGACAACGCCATTTCATATCAGCCAAGGCTTCGGGATTTGAAGATAAACAGCAAAAAAGAGTTAATTGTAATTGGTTAATTCAGACATGAGTTTCTAAAAGATATCTCGTTTCAAGTAATTCCAGTTAACTTTTTTAACTGATTATTTTAAAATCTGTCGCTCCTTCAAAATGGTCTTAGGAAATGACGTTGTCTAATAATAAGATTTTTTTTCTTTTTGAATGAAAATGTCTTCTTTCTGTATTTTTTTTTTTAATTTTTCTATGCTAGTTGTCGTGATAAGATTACAGACAGTTTTATCTGAAAAAAAAAAAAAAAACAAATCTCAGACTATCTATTGAAGATGAACAGTATAAATAATTAATCCTATAATTAGTAATTAAGGCCACCACACGAATATAAATAAAAATATTTACACACATTAAAAATTACAAACGTTTTCGAAACATCCTGCGTTTCGTTATCGAGGACTCGATAACGAACGTTAACTATTATATAAGTTCTGGAAAAAATAGGGGAAGAGAAGTTTATTAAAGAATATTAGAAGAAGAAAAAGGAACTGGATTGGTCATGTGCTGAGAGGTGAAAATCTCATGAAGAAAGTATTGGAGGGGAAGATTGAAGGAAAGAGACCAAGAGGAAGAAAGAGAAAAATGATCGTGGATGACCTATTGACTACAAGTGGATATCAAGGCCTGAAGGAAGAGGCAAGAGATAGAAAGACTTGGAGAAAGAGATATTGCTGACCTTATTTGCTGCTTGCCATTGGATCTGTCTACGACAGAACACTGATGGTAATGATTAACTATTATATAAATTCTTTTTTTCTGAAAAAAAAAAATAAATTTACAAGTACTTAACTCCAATTGTTTTTAGTCAAATCAAAGCATGCGCAAACGAAGTCGATTTTAAAAAAAAATAGATTATCCGCCTTGTTAGACGTAGACCTATTTGCTGATTTTCTGTAGGAATTTTTATCAATTCCTCTCATAAGGAAAAATCACGAGGAATCACAAGGAAAAAAAAAATCAAATACAAAAGTTTAGATAGTTTCTTATTTATAAATACGAATTTTTGAGAAGATCCCTTCACTGGCGCAAAACGTTTTAGATAAAATCTGACATACACATATACAGACTGACTGATTTCATTACCTTTCATGTCTTAAGAAAGTAGAAAAATAAAAATTGCCGTAATCAAAAGGAAGCAGCCATTCGTTTTTTTTTTCCGGGTTTAAGTGAAATATTTAAAATAATATTAATATTATAACAACATTAAAAAAAATATTTTAAAAATTTGCGAGCTTTATAAATATTTTATTAAAATACTTTTATATTTTTCGTTGTACATCTTTCATTTATATATTAATTTCGTTCATTAAAAACAAGTTTAGTTTTCTAGGTATGTGTAAGTTAATAAGCTACAAGATTTATAATTTACTTTTGTAGTTGAAGAAAAAATTGAAATTGAAATTGACAACTTTGTTTTTAATAAAACGATAAGTTTCCAATTAATTTAACGTTTCTTAATAAAACCAAGCCAAACTCTGAAATTAGCAGGACTTAAAATACCAAAACTATTGGAACAGGAAATTTTTGGAAAAACATACGCGTTACATTAATCTAACATAAATAACACAAGTGAAGAAAATTTAGCTAATAGTGGTGGTGCTTAAATTATTATTGATAAATTCTGCAGAAGGTAATACGTCATAATTGGCTTTCATAATGTTGATAATTAAAAAAGAAAAAAATAATCAACAAAGAAAAACATAACCGCACAAAGGTTTTCTTTCGCACCCCCAAGCCATCATCGATGGGAATTTTGGACGGCCATTTCGTCCTTTTTGGAACTCTTCAGCCAGTTACGAATCTCTCTTCCGCTCCCAGAAGTGAGGACTCCCAAAAAGCAAACATCCAAAAAAGAGAATTATTCTAAGTTGATAATGCATTTATTTTGGATGTTTGCTTTCTGGGGTACTAGTAAGCAAACAAAATCTTATTGAATTATTCTAAGTTGATAATGCATTTAAAGATAAATAGACTACATTCTTTCAAAATGAAAGAAAGATGACAGAACTGATCTCCTTCAAATTCATTCTACAAAACGTGTCAGAAAGTAGGAGATTGTAAAAAAAAAGATAATGTAAATGATATAAAAAACAATTTTCATTTAAATAACGACATAACTATAGAAAATTACAAGTATTCACCAATTAAAAAGCAATCGGTTTCACTAAGGGACCTTCGCTTTATCAAGCGATTGGGATTATAAAAAGATCAAGGTAATTTTCATAATCCCAATCGCTTGATGACGCTAAGATCCTGAAATGAGACCGGTTGTTTTTTTAATTTATGAATACATGTAATTTTCTAAAGTTTACAAGTGTGTTAAGGTCGTTTTTTTTCAAGTAAATTACCCCACACACGTAAAAGGTTTTCTCAACAATTTTCTTATTTATTTTTGCAATTACCTTCATTGTTTTTGAAATGTCATTTTATTTGAATCCTGTCCGATTGAATTCACGGCCTGAATATTTTTATTCCGGATAGGAACTTGGAAATCAGCTCATTTCAATTAAACAAATATCAATGTGGAATTCACTTATTGCTTCTTTCAATTTGATAAATTCTCATTTCAGCTAAATGAGCTACTGAAAATACATTTAAAATCCTTATTTATTAAGTTTATTTTAATGAGGCAAAAGGTAAGAGTCATTTTATTTACATATGTCTATTTACATACGCTGTTTTTGCACAATATCTGTGGTGGCTCTAAAGAATTTCAACATCACAAGTCCTTCGTTTCGAGATAGAAGTGGGTGACTGAAACCATCAACTTCAATCTCGAATTGAAGAGGTAGGAAGACTAATCTAATACAAACAAGACCGTGGAAGCGAAACAGGACATGAATCTTAAAAACAAATATTCTAATATATTAAAATGCATTCAGAACATTGAACAACTACCACCACACCGACTCACATGACGGAAAAAAAAAATCATTGTCTTTTTCGCCTACAGGCTGTAAGATTTGCATCACAAGAAGTCTCGAAAACAATACACTACAAAATAATGAGATTCGAAAAAAAGGATCATCCAGAATCCTTTAGTCCCTCTAGTTATTCGAAAGAGATAAAACCAATTGTTTAAAACTAGAAGACACATTAAGTATGATTAACATTACATTATTAACTACTGCCATTCAGCTAAATATCTTGCAGATTGACGTTCACAAGTGCGGAAACAAACAAACACCCTTAATAGCATATCAAAGTTGCAAGTTAAATCATGATTTTAGTTACAAAATTGTTAAATTCTTAACATATCGAGATTCTCGGTTTAAAAGTATTGAAAGGTTTAAAAGTATACAAAGTCTTAAGAGCTGTTCTTTCCTTTAAATCAGAATTAAAATTTATATTTGTGGGAAAACCCCACAATCACGGAAAACTGAAAGACGTAAATGAAATTGTACTACGAGAATATTCTCGATTACGTCTATGGAGGGAAAGTTGTTCTGATTTCCCAGATGAAAATTCCATTATTGTCTTTCATTCTGCAGAAGGAAGTCTTTGGATTTGTAACGTTGATATCAGAGGAGAGTCAAAACTTTTTTTTTTCCGTGACATTCTAAATTGGCAACAGGCGACTGCAAAACTTATACTACCATTATTCGGTTCTTGGCCATTTGCCGAATTTCTTACTTCCGGGAGTGTGGATGAGTTCTATCACCATATGAGCAACAATATCGACACATAGACTATATATTTAAAGAAAACAACTTAAAAAAAACGCACTTAACCAATTAAGATTTTGAAGTATTAAGGTACCCTGCCCAAATAACGCCACCTTAACATTTAAATTACTGTAAGTCTGGAAGTAAGGTGTATCGAAACACGAAAATTATGACCAAGAAAGTTTAATCTTCTGTTTGAAGCATACCATAATGAAACATATGATAACTTTTTCCGGAGAAGTATGAGAACTCACATAAAAAAACTTTGCAAACTGGCATTATTAGGAACACCTGTTCCAATTAACGCCACCTACTTTCTAGTAACTTAACTTATTTAAAATTAAGAATTATTCCATCATTGTAAACATTATTTGTACAAAATTACAGTAAAAAGCAACTAAATTTGACTTTCTGTAAAAAATAATAAAAAAATCACTTGAAAGTAACACAGTCTTTCTAATCTGTAGCTAAAACAAAAGAGGAAATGTAAAAATTAATTAATTTCGGCATTTTCAGATTATAAAAGCAAAATAATAAATAACATAAAAATCTAAATTTTCAAGAAACATATTAGAAACTTATAAATGTCGTACGCAACCTAAAATCATATATGTAGACCATTAACACCACCATGGCGTTAAAGTGCTACTGAGCACATGGATCACGTGATACACTTGTTTGTCTACAATTTCCGAATTTTAAAAATTACAGTTAACTTATCTACGTAAAAGAATCTTCAAGAATAAAGAAAATATATAGTTTTATATACAGTGAAACCTCTCTGAGCGGCCACCCCACAGTACCGAGAATATTAGGCCGCTCAGAGGGGGTGGCCGCTCTGAAGAGTTTTATTTACTATTATAAGATAATTGCTATAATGCGTAATATAAACAAGTCTGACATATATTCCTTATTTAAAATGAAATTTAAAGCTTATCTAAAGAGAAAATAGTACAGTACTTTATTTCATGCTTTCTTATATTTTTTAAAAAAAGGCTACAATTTGTGTCTGTTTTAAGTTTTTATTTTTCTCTATAACAACCATTTTTTCAAGTTCGTTTTCAAGTAGAATTTCCCGAAAAATGAAATGGGCGATCCCACTCGGTGACCGTTTAGAGGGGGTCGGATGGTCGCTGATACAGGTTATTTTAACATTAGGTCTATGAGTCGAAAAATCCGTGCCATGAAAAATTGGCCGTTTAGAAGGGTTGCCGCTATACAGGGGTGGCCGCTCGGAGAAGTTTCACTGTAGTTAATCTTTGCTGAACATTAAATTTTTTTTATTTTTTCTTACGTTGATATAATAGCAGCCTTTCAGAATCAGTCCTGACACAAAAAGGTGGAAATATAATTTCACTGGAAAATGTTGGCGGTCTGCTAGTAACTCACTTCAACACTAGACGGCATGTCAATGCAAACTACTTTAGTGCAGTACCGCCATCTCTTATATTTATGAAGAAATAATTGGCGTTAAAGGTATACATGGCGTTATATGGCTGAGGTACATTATAAAGTGACGAAGACTAAACAGAAATTTTTTGTTTTTTCTTTATCGAAAAAGTTTCACTCAGTCGATTTCCGTATTTCAAACAATACACTTAGTAAAATAATATTTACAAATCTGAATCCCAAGGATGTAGTATGTATAGTGATTAAAAAAAAAGTTATGAAAATTTTATAAAAAATAATCAGGAGAAAATAATATTTTGAATTTCTCAAACTAAAGAAAAATCTAAAGGATGTTATTAATTAATCCTACTAAATTTAAGTTATCTAATAACAATAAATAAACGAAATTATATTGATCGTTACTATACAGTGTGATCTGGAAGTTCCCGTACCCCTTCATTGGTAGTCATATTTTAAGAAAATATTTGCACATTAAGTTCCAATGCGTCTGTGGGTTCGCCATCATGCTATACACACAAGTTCTTAGGCCGCGCCGCTACGTCCTACTTGACATTTTTTGGAGCATTTCCGGTGTGATGGTTCGAAATATGTCCTCAACTGCCTTGCGCAATTCCTCATTTACAGCATAACGACGCGACGTTCAGACACGAAGGTCTTGATGATTCCTCACAATGAATTGTCAGGCGTAGTGAGGTCAGAACTTCGTGGTGGTTATTTCAGTGGAGCTGGCGATGCTGGACTACCGCGACCAATCCAGCGTCCTGGAAAATGTTCATGAAGAACCTGGCGCACACTAAGAGCGAAGTGTGCAGGTGCCCCGTCGTGCTGTAGCCATACGAGTTCCTTGATATCCGTCTTCTAGCTGTGGGATTAACCATGTTTGTAACATGTGTAAAAAAACTTTCGCCATTAACATGACCATCAAATAAATATGGTCCAAACAAATGACGTGATGTCATCGCAGCCCATATCATTACGTGAGGGGGATTCCTCTCCAACTCCAGTGTGGAATGAGGTTCTCTTTCGCCCAAAAGACAACATTTCCAACACCCACACATTCTAGTGTCAACGATTGAAATAACATTCAATACTAAATATTTACATTTATTACTATACAATAGGGAACTTCCTGGTAACACTAATGTGCAAATTCTACATTTGTACACACATAATTACGACTGTACATTAAAATTTTCTTTTAAATGTAGATGAATATGCAGTGTATGATCTGTTATTTATTGATTTTCGTTCTTTTGACTGTAGTAGGTACATAACTAGTATCTAACTAGTAGATACATATTTTTTTAAAAAGGCAATTCAAAGATTGGAAAATAAAACCTACCAATCAAATACAATAAGATACGATCACGACCTAAAATAAGGATTGTTATTTTACGCCATCAGATGTTTTTGTAAAATCCTGTAGTACAGGTTTGAAGAAAGAAACTGTTAAGAACATATTTTAAATTAAGAAAACTGGCCAAAACTTTTTATAAATTTTGTATTTTTTCATTTTGATTTATGAAAATGATTAAAGCAAGAGTTCCTCAATTTTCACTAGTCCAAATCTGAGACTTCAAATTTCTTAACTTATAATAGTTTTCTCTGTAGTGATAATATATTCAGATATGTGATATTTGCTAATGATAATGATATTGTTTAAAACTAAAAAAGAATACATGATAAACGTTGCAGATTACGTAAATTCCTTCAATTTTCTTTATCCAATAACAGACACCAGATAGAACCACAGTGGTTCTAGATAGTTCTTTATGATCATTCAATTACAGTAGTTTTGAAAGTTTTATGGGAAAATAAATTGATGGCTTTGAATTTTCATCTCGATAAAGATTAATTGTTCTATTAAGGGAGAATTAGCATCTTGGAAAGAGAGTATTGATCATATGGCCATTAATAAGATGATAAAATTTGGGACTGGTCGTGGATCTCACTAAATATTAAGTTTCTTGAATCCAGTAGGAATCGAGTCGTTTCACATCTATAAACAAACAGATCGTCGACGAAAGTGATTTCCTCGTCGTTTAAGTATGAATATGCCAAAGGCCAACTTACAGGTATAATTTCAAATCACGATGTACATTAAAAGTTCGTTTTCTGTGATGGTGAACCTTAACCAATCTTTCTTTCAGCAGAGATTATCTTAAATTGTAAAAGAAATCTGGTTCCAAATTCATTTTTAAGACATTTAATGGTTGTATCATAGCAAATGATTGAAAATAGCTACCTTTTATCCGCACGCCCAAAGATGAACCTCCCAGAATGCAACGCATATTATAGATTTTCCTTTCCTGGCCTGTCGGTCATTCAAATGTAAGAGAAAATGGCGGTCGTTGATTCACATTCAACATTTCGACGAGGAAAAGGTCTCAAAAATAAAGTAGGGAAATTATTCTTAACGTTGCTCGTCGATTTCAAGATGTATGTGAGATTTTTGATATTTCCTATTTTTGATAATTGAGATTGATATTTTCTGCTGAGCTAATGGCATTGATCCTGGAGAAATTAGTCAATGATAATGTGTTTGCGGGTCCAACTTTCGCCGCGACGATAATAGTACATGCTTCCAGGTTGATTATTTTCAATTGGTTATTTTGTACTGTTGGTTTCTGTTCAAATATTACTTCATCACGTGGTTAACAACCTAAAGAAAAGTGACAAAATTGGAGATTCTTAATGTAAAAAGATTGAGTTTTCCTAAACCCTTCTATGAAAACATGGAACTGCAGCTTTTTTTTTTTTTTTTTTTTTTACATCTCACGATTTTTACTGAGATATCAGACAAAATTAAGTTTTGCTTCGTACTTCCGTATTTGTGGGTCTTCCTAATTCAAGTGGCAGACGTATTTATCTACTGAATGGGCTAAAAGCGGCCCAAGGTTCACGTAAACCGTTCCCCATCAGTCCAATGTCTTCCTGATACTAAATGTGCGAGAAATGTTGCTGTGTTGATCAGTGCCTAAACAGGAATTCCGATTACGTTACTTCTTATCATCGTTTTAATATCGTAAACAAAAGCGGTGGCAAAATTACTGTTCGATAACAAGTCAATTATTTGCTACCGTTTAATGCAGCAATTTTCTAAAATTATTGAAAAAATAATAATTTTTAACCTAACAGTAATATTAAGAAGCTATAAAAAAAGCTAATTAAATATAATCAGACAGGCGTGTTCTTCCGCGCCGGAATCCAATGAATTACACACTGTATACGTTTTAATATCTTCAGGCAGTATCGTATTTAGGCCTAGGGCGGCACTCTCATAGGGGTGGCATGCATTTTGTATTGTATTTTGTAGTTTTCTTTTTTTTTATTACAAATTATATCAATAAATAAATATGACCGGCATGTATTTATATGTTTACAGGGGCGAAGCCCAGTTATATGTACACATACAGTACCTTTTATGTGGGTGTGTTTTTTCACAGCATAAATGGGAGAATTTTATGCATGGGCGGCAAAAACAGCGCTGCCTAGGGATGGTCAAAATCCGTCCCTGCCTTCAAGTGTTCTAAATGTATCGTTAGCTTCACCAATGATTTTTGTAAACTGAGCACAGCGGAAACCTGGCTTTTTTAAATTAAAAAACTAGCTTCCCCTTTGCCACCTCTCCTGTACATTATTTCTTCTTTCATGTTTCTTGAAACTCTGTATTAACTATGTGTAAGTAATCTTAGCCGCATATTTTAATTCCTCGTTGAGGAAAGCTTCCTTTTATTACGGCTACAACTGCTAATTGCTTACATCAATTTGAATTTAAATTAGCAAGTTCCAAACCACAGCTGCAGATGTTGTTCCAGGTCCATTAGTTTTAGTTTCAAAAAGTCTTTTGAACAAACCTCATTATCGAATTATGGGACGATTTGATTAATGGGTATAAAATCCTGCTATTTGGACGAGTGCACAAGTAACTTGAAGTTTCAAAATAATAATTAGCAATCATTCATAATGAAATTACAATGAAAATCTTTATCAGTGTCTCGTTATTACCAACATTAAATGGTAAGCATTTCCTGTCAGATTAAACGCCACTTACAAACATTAGCAACTTGCAATTAGATATTGCTGTAAATTAATGGCTTCTTTTTTTATACTTTACTTGTGGTACTGTGACAGATACTGTCATCTAGACATAGAAGCTAGTAATGAACGAGCAAAAGTTTCGTAGAATCCTGAATCAATAAAGGCAGACTAATTTCTAAATTTTGTTTAGTAAGCAAGATTAATAAAATAAAAATATTCTTAAGAAACGTTTTTGCTGTTATCGCTGCAAAATATGAACAAGCAAAAAATAATACACGATTGATAAATGAATAATACTTATTAAAAATGTCTTCCATTGAGAGAGCGGTGTTAGCAATGAATTTGTTAACAATTTTTATATTGAGATAACTATAGAGTAATTCCTATTTCAACTCTAACTACTTATGAACTTTAATTCATTAGAGCTTAAAGTCTTTTTTATCTTTAAATGAGCAACTGGCAATCGACAGATTCAAGCTGAAGTGGAAAATATCTACACATTCATCACCACGTTAATTTTAATATCATCAATTTCTAATTTAGTAATAAGCTTTGAAGTCGACTTCATACTTGATATGCCTTTGTCGGTAGATGTATTGTAGTTGATATCAACTACAATATCTACGATAGCTGGCAGCATCAATCATTGAATGGAATTTAATAATTTTTGTTATTTGAATATTGAAACTATTTTATAATGCATTAGAACATTGAAAGGTCATCTATTATCGTAATTCTTTCATTATTTGTATGTATTGAATTTTAGGAAATTTTAAAAAATCAGAGCAATTTCAAAATTATTAATTCTAAAAATTAAATGAGTAAAATTGATAGTGTGCACTTTCATATAAAAAACGCTTGTCGATTCGACCTTCCGTTCGGAGTTGTTGTTGGGGGGGGGGGCAAGTACAACACTACCAAATATCTCGAACATGGCTCCTTAAAATGCCCTATTCCTACGGTTTTGGGCTTCTCAACACGATGGTGAAGTACGTTTCCCGATCCGACCTTCCGTTTGGGAGTTGTTAGGGCACAGACACGGACGGACGAAAGGACGGACAGGACAAACGCAATAACTACCTTTTGGTCGCTATAACATTAACTTCCAAATGGGTCGCTAAAAATACGGTCTCATTTAATCTCCCAGACGATTGAAGAACGGAGAATAAAAATGCTATTCTCCGAGAACGACCGAGAAGATTGAATGGTAGCCAAAGGCATTTATCTAACCTTGCTTATTCTTTTTTTGGGAACTTATTTTATGAGCTGTGTGGAATAGCATTTTTACAAACTGTAAAATCAAGATCACTTGAAATTTTCTTACGAAAATTGGGAAGAGTTGTGTAAAATAGACCAATATGCAGCATTTATTACAATAAAAAGAAGTTAAAGATTGCATTAACTGAGAATTTAGAAGCGAAATATTAGAAGGAAACTAAAAATACTTCAGTTTTCCTCAAGGAAACCACAATATGTTGACAGGGAACACAAAGGAAAGCAAGGTTCACTTCATGTGAAAGTCTCTGACAATGTTTCCTGAGGGAAAGGAAACAGTAGTTTTATTTACTTGTTTTTGTTTAAATTTCCCCTTTGAAAAATCTTAGAAAGATTGCAATATTGATTGGGAAATGTTGTTACGATACGAAAGATTTATCTTAAAGAAATATTGGGAAATAAAAACTGTCGAATCTCTCTCCACGACAAATATTGGGAAAATTCACTGCTGTATAAAGAGAAAAATAAGACGAAATCGAAAACAATGTGATTTTTTTTTTCTCTTCTATCTTTCTTCGCGTTATCTGAGAGACACGATGTGTGATATCGCTTCTATTA
>JAFIDM010002131.1:10259335-10277071 GCA_023159025.1 Thereuonema tuberculata
GAAAAGTTCAATAGGAAATTGACCAGGTCATGTGATTGTTGCGACTGGTTACAAAATTAACCGGGTCCAACTGAGACACCCTGTATATTTAACTACTCTCTCAGATCTATATTCTAAAAAAATGTCCTTATCACTGTTTAAAAGAAAAAATTCTAAAAGATAGTTGACGTCAAACTTTTTAATATTAGCAAAAAAGCCTCCGAATCACCGAGATTAATGAAAGGTTTCTGGAACATTCAGAGAAAGATTAGAATCTCTGTTAACTTAAAATATTACACTGCGGAGAACCTGTAATAGAATAAATGAATAGAATTACATCATGAAAATGTAATAGATTGGAAATAGAATGAAATAATTAGAATGTAATAGAATAAAGAACCTGTAATAGAATGAAAACCGTAATAGAATGAGAAGTTAATTTTCAGATTCTAATCTCTGCTAAATATAAATCGAACGAGTTTTTGAAAAAAAGCAAAACAAAAACCAATTAAATTAAATCCACATTGAAGTTATCGAAATCGGATTATCTTTAATCTTTCCGAACCGGGCTTATTGTTGGATGATCTAAAAGGGGATTTAAATTTATTGTTTAAAAGAAGGAAGTATTAAAAGAAATAGAAATCCTTTGTTTAGATTTCAATGCTTTCTTTTTGTCTCCTCGCGCTATTTTCTAGACGAAGAAACATTTGAAAAAGATTCAAATATAAAAAGTAGATAGTTAGGCCTATTTCAGGACTAGAAACTATGGTTCCAGAAGATTCCTTGAGATCGATTTGATTTGATAAGTCTCTCTTTCCTAGGTTAAAATGAAAATGTGACGAATTCGACTTAGATACACACACACACACACACACACACACACACACATATCCTTTCCCGTTCCACCAACTGTGGGTCTAGGAATTAACTAGGCCTCTCCACCTTTTAAATTAACTATTTCAACACAACTGAAATAATCGAAAAATAATCGATTAATACAGAACAATCTGATGTAAGAAGAACGAAAAAAATTCCAGGTTTTATTCAGGAAATGTAAAGCCAGGCTTACGTTAATAACAAGTTGTTAATGGTAATTGTATAGTTCCGCCAACGACTTGTAAAAATAACGGCCGATAGCACGCACAAAACTCTGGTTCTGGTGCTGTTTCAGTCGCCTGTTCTCATTTTGGCAATTATCCACAAATGACCGGCTTTAGTTATGTTGATGCCGCCTACCAGTGTTTAATAACTGTAAAATGAACGCCAAAAATAGTAATTTACCTCGAAATGACAGCAACACTTTGTAATTCCTAGACAGCTGAGAATTAAAAGAAGGGAATAAATATATTTTATTCATCATTATTTCCAACCTTTTTTAATTCACTACTTTTTTTTTAATCATTCTTTTTCTATTTCGGTGAAGTTAGCCTTAATTTGAATTTTAAACTTTCCATAATAGAAAAACCAGATATTAGTAATTTTGTTATAAAGTTCTTATGTATTCAGTATAAAAGGATTTAAAAATTACTTTTTTTTTCTACATGTTTTCTTTTAAAGTGATATTCTTGTCTTTAATGCAATGTTTTTCAGAAACTATTCAGAGAGAGACACTGGTGTTACTGAAGCAAGCTTGAAGTTTTCCACTGGAAGTGGTTAATGTTTAAAACGTAATTTACTTATAATCCTAAAATAAGTGATAACTCACGATGTCAAATAAAATGCAACTATTAAAGTATTTCTTATGCAAATATAAGAACATGAGGTTTACGTGAACTGCATAACATTGGAAGGTTGACTTGATAAGGTCGCCTCTCGATGGCGAAACGTTGTGTAAACTTTTTAAATTGTATAAACATGTCATTTATTTTACGCAGGTGTATGGCTCTATTATTGCTTCCAATGTTTCTTGTGAATATGCTACTTTAATGACTATTATAATCAAAATCATGTTTGCAAAAGAAATGGACGAAAAAAAAAAAAAAGTTTGTAGAAATGTACAAAAACAAAGTTTTATGTTATCAAATAGGTATCTGTTTAAAGATTTATTTCTTGATATAATTTTTATAGAATGTCGTTGAATTGTAATAAATACTGTATTCGTTTATATCCGAGCGTTCCAACAATCGGGAAAAGTTGAAAAACACTGCTTCCAAGTATCTATGTTTGGAAATCAATATAGTATCGCCAAGATTAAAAAATAAACAACAGTAAAACAACAATTCAAGGTACGTTGAGAAATTATGTGTCAGCCTTTCACAGGACTCCACGGAATTTTACCACAAGTTTTACCAAACTTGGCGTACCATATCGATTGCCAAGATTGTTTCTATTAACCTCTGACTGAGATGCGTCTGCTTACTGGTGATCACCAAAGAGCATGAAACATCTATTCTATCATGTCTCTTAGTAAGCGACACCTGTTCACGAATTGGCATTACCTATTCATGTTTAAGAAATCAACGTTTGATGATGTTTTATCGCCTAAAAGCTCGCCCATTGAAAAATTTATTCTTTTTTGTCTTGTTTAAATGATGTTTATCGAAGAAATAAAAATTCATATTTAAAAAAGTCTATTCTAAAAAAAAGTCTAATCACAATGTAGGGTTGCTGAAATAAATATTTTGAGGAATCGAAATAATTTCTACATTTGACATTCAAAATATTTTCAATTTCGTCCAAACCCAGGGAAAACTCACTAGGTTTCCTGAGAAAATATTTCCATGACAACAGTTCTTAACAATACTAAGTCTAAATTTCCGGTGGAAGAAAAAATACCTTAGTAACCAGGTCGATTTTCAAGATGAAAGTTAGGACTTCGAAATACCTGTTAAAGAAAAGATTAGCAATAATTTTTTAAAAGCGTTTAGACGATATCGAAAATATTCAGGAAACGTTTTTATTTTAGTCAGTCGGTATCACCTTGATTTCCAATGCGGTCATTGTAAGGTGATTTTAACAAGTTTGAATTTTAAAGATTATTATTATTAAGAATTGATAAGCGGACAATGTAAACAAGCACTTTAATCAAAAGTACAATTCTAGAAGAATTATTGCGGAGAATTTTTTTTATGATGTTAACATGGTTCTCTACTTCTAAATCTAATCATAAATTAAGTAATTTTCTAGCCTTTGTTATATTTTTTTTGATAATTTCGGAAATTGATAATTTAACATCATCTGTAGCTCTGGTTCTTTGAATTGCATTCATTCCCATACAATTCGAACTATGGCGCTATTTGTTGCGGAGTAATCTTCCAGGATGCTACTATTTTGTATTTTTTTTTTTTTTTTTTTTTTAAGAATATTTTTTTATTATCTTTTTTTTTTTTAAACCCTAATTTTTAACCAAATATTCGAGAAGAAAAATTAGTTGTCCAATAAGAATATTTCTGTTCAGGATATTGCATCTTTGATGATGATATATCTCACTTCAGAATTTGCCAGAGCACAGCAAGAAGTCATTCAGTTTTAATGGAATTTTAAAAATGCTCTTCAAATTCTCAAAACTGATTTTAAACAATTAATTACGAACATATTGGTTCATGTATTTCACCACATGAAATTAGCTCGGTTATATGCAATGTCAAACATTTCCTCGCTTCATGTAGTTGACAAATAGGGAAAAAAAAGCAAGAAGATTAGTTTTAGTAATAGATTTCGGAAACCATGTGTGTTCAATTTTGTTTTTGGTCTTTGTAGACAACAGTTAACTTCCGTATCACATCTTCGGATAAAATGTCTGAACCTAAGTCATCTGTCCCTTAATTCTTCTTCTGAATAGCAATCAGATTCATCATAACTAGAGAAATGTCCAACCATCTGACGCAAGGTCTCAAAGATGGCAGTTACCCGCAAATAACTTATAAGCGCATAGAGATATGATATCAGTTTCCTGTTTGTTTTCTAACTCGCTGACGCCACTGGAAGAGAATTTCAAGACAAATTGTATGAGAAAATTTCAGGAAGTCTACGTCTTCTTGT
The DNA here is from genome assembly GCA_023159025.1 of Thereuonema tuberculata. Taxonomy (NCBI): domain Eukaryota; kingdom Metazoa; phylum Arthropoda; class Chilopoda; order Scutigeromorpha; family Scutigeridae; genus Thereuonema; species Thereuonema tuberculata. The sequence goes on from JAFIDM010002131.1 coordinate 10,263,296, forward strand.
CCACAAAGAAAGACAAGGGTGCAATTAAGTGATTGGTCACCATCTAACTAACTTGGGGTAGAAACATTTAGAAGGAGTTCTCTTACAGGCAAGTCAAGATTCAGTCTGAAATCTGATTCTAGTAGAATTTTTATATGTAGATATCAGTCATATAAAATTGGACAAATCTATCACTTTAAGAGATGTAGGTCCTTCTGGTATTGATAGGGATTGCTTAGATCTCCGTATCCTTGACAGAGTCGAATTGAATCAGGAATATTATAAAGATAAAATCCTTTACAGGTGCTGATGCACTGTGGCCAATGAGTTTTTTGCTGATGGATCGTAATGCCCTCCCATGCAGGCAACATCTCAACAACCTATATCTTCAGAATAGAGAATGAATTGGCCAGCCACTTTTCCTGAACTGAATCCGATTGAGCAAGCATGGGATACACTTATTGCTCCTCCTAGAAGTCTGGTTTAGCTTATGAGCTTTTTTTTTTTTCGTGAATAGTCATTAATACCATCATTAACACTATCAATGTTTGATAACCTTTTGGTCTAAATGAAAAGGCGCTTTCATATTTGCATTGCTATCCGAGGTGATTAAAAAAAAATGTTGATCATTTTGATTATTTTTAATTTATTGCCGTATTTTTTTTAAAGGTGAAAGCAGTGCTTTAAGTATATATTCTCGCTTAACGTATTGCGTTCAAATTCATAACTTTCATTGTAATTCTTTTTAATTTTTTCAAGAAATCTTGTTTATGTGTTGTAACTTAACTTTTACCCTTCAGTGTAATTGTCCTTTTCTTAACCTAGATGTAGATTTTATATAATGCTTTAGTTTTTCTCTTTTCTTGAAACTACTTTATAATCAGTAGAGTGTTGAACAAAATTCTTATTCTGACTCGGAAACATCTTCTTAGATGTTGTTCACTATTCCACAAAAAACAAGTTTGGAAAATTAATTACTCTGTTTTCATTTGAACGACAACGTAACTGAATAAACAACGAATCCAACTAACATCCAGGAAACAAATAGATTTTAATTACACATAGAACTAACTGAAACTATGAGGAAATTCTACTTTAAAGTCTCGATTTAGTTGAAGAAAATAAGCACTGTATATGCAAACATCTCTAATAAAATTTACATTTGAAATAGTCAGCGATACAATTTGTTTAGATTTCATCCAATTAAAAGAAGAAAATGCAAAAAAGTAGAGAAAAAATTAATTAACTTTCAGCTTAATTTAACTTTAATTTTGAATCTTAGTCTAGAGTAAATTAATGATGTAAGGTAAGTGCGACTTTTAAACTTTATCAGCTTGTTTGCAACAAATGATTCCTAGAAGTATAAATGTCGGTGTGTCTTTGAATTCTTCGATACAATTTTCAGTAAAAATGTTAAAAGGTGAACAAAGTTATGAAAGAAGCACTGATACACGAATTTACTCATATTTTTTGTGCAAATGAAACACGAGTTTAGATTATTTCATTTTATTTAACTGGAATTTTTTTTTTAAAATAGTAGTTATCTGCGGTGTAGAATAATTATTGATAAATCTGATTTCATACTTGACCTCATAAAATTGGCGATTTCTTTTCCAATCTCCCCCACTCACATTCCTACACTTTCTTTTATCGATTCCGATCATTTGGATAACCTCTTAATCGATTATATTAAGATTATTTGTATGATGTAGCTAATATCCACAGATTATATGAATTATATCTCATAGAAAGACATAACTTCAATTCAGTTTAATTCAATTATAGATAAAACATGTTTATTTGTCTTATTAGTTTAAAAAAAAATACCTTTCCAAAATCACCTCCGCAAATATATCCTCCTTATATTTGTTGATTTGTCGTTATTTTTGGAATACGAAATTAAATGAATGGAAACTATTTGAATGGTGGTTAAAAAACAACAACAAAAAAACTAAACTTTTAACTTAGGCTAAAGGTTAGTAAAACTTTATAGGATCTATTTTTATTTTAGAGCTGCAGAAGCTTCGACTCTTAAGTCCATCTCCCCCAACTCGCATTTAAGAGGTTCCGAAATGTGGACGAAAATAGAGAAAGGATCTCAGATTATGAGCATAAAAAAGAAAGGAGTCAACCCAAAAAATTCAGAGCAACAACAGACCTTTCAAAACAACGTAAGTTCTAATAATGAAGCGTCATATCCACTAGATTAACATTGAATAGAAATTGGATAATGAGAAGGAGAGATTCTCCTAGTAGCTTGTGATCGTTGGAAGCACACACCTCGCCGTTTAAACAATCAATTAATAAAGTATTGTTTGATGAATTGGCTTTGTGATTGTATCTTTCTTGATACAATTAATCTTTGTTGGATAACAATGTTATATGTAATATAAGGCATACATTTCAGTTTATTTGTAACGTATTGTATCGTTGTTATATCATCATGTGAATCCCATTGTCTATAATTTTTCAGATTTTAGGCTTGAAAAAGGAATGATGAATAAAATTCCGAAAATTTGCCACTATTTGAAGTCATATTTTCTTTTATTATGGTGGAAAGGTAAGAAGAAGTTATTTATATATTATGAACTCTAGGAGAAAGCCTGTTATCCTTAAACAATTAGTGTATAATGCACGTGACTGATTGTTATGATAATTCATGTGTAAAACACAGGACATAGCTTTTTATTTTTAAACAATACAATGGTAGTGTCGCTCGTTTTTGCTCCGGAGGAAAAGTAAGTTTTGTTGTAAGTAGGCATAAGAAGTATTTACATACAGGGTGTCCCAGGAGGAAAGGTCAATATTTTGGGAGGTGAAAGCATCGGTCCTTTTAAGCAAAAAAGTTCCTATGAACGAGTGTCCTACTCCGAAGGGCTTCCGAGATCGAATGTACGGTTTCAAAACGTTCCTTTATGGCGTTCCTTTATGCTCGCAAAAGCATCCATTATGTGAACTAGCAATTCGTCTCATGCATTCACTTTACGTCTGTAAATTTCACTCTTCATCCAACCTCATGAACAGAAATCCAAGGGGGTTAGGTCTGGAGATCTTAGCGCCGTGCGGTGGAAGAGAAGGAAAACAACGGCCAGCAGGAGCAGTGACAATTGAACGACAAATTTCCATTATCTCTGAAACCATTCGGAATAAGACACTCTCGTTCATAGGAACTTTTTTGATTAAAATGGGCGATACTATCACCTCCTAAAGTATTGACCGTTCCTCCTGGGACAGCCTGTATATAAATACTGACTCACATTATTCTTAGTCGCAGGTTCATAGGACAATAAATATGTTAACGACTGACAACTAACGAACGGTGTGATAGCAATAATAGTGAAAGAGGACTTTAATTTCGTGTTACTTGGACATTGCTATGGGAACACTGATGGACATGGCGCCCAACGATGATCATGATCTACCGTTTACAAGACTAATAATTGCACAGAAGAAAACTACAATTAAAGATAAGTGATTTCATAAATAAACTATTTTGGTGTTATCTGAAATGTAATATTATTTATTACGGATTATTTGTAATATGGGATATGTGAAGTAAACTACTTTGTTAATGATTAATGCACTTTGCTTTATTCACTATTTAATAATAAAAATACACTTCGCTAATGCATAAAATTAAAAAAAAAATTCTATGGTTCTCCCAAGGTTTTTAAAACTCAGTTTGGGTAATGCGCCAGTTAAGTTATAGAACCACAAATAGTATTCATACTTTTTGGTATTTTTTTTTTAATTTTAAAGTTCAAGCGATTAATCCAGTAGATATTTGAAAGTTTGAATTAATCTAACCTTTCATCCGTTTAAATAACTGCGACACTCCCCTCAAAAATAAACAAAGTTTAAAACATGAATAGCATCGACTAATTCACTAAAAACATCATAAAACATCCGTTAACACTCAATATATCAATTTAAGCCCCCGCCTTATGAGTTAGACGACTGGTCCATCATCAAAAAAATGCATGTAATGGAGCAATAAGTGCCAAATAACAACAGGAGTCCTGCGATGAAAACACTTTATCACATTACACTAAATGGATTTGTTGTTCAACCTCCCACCAACTAATAACTACAATCACTTACCAAGAAATTAGGTCATTATTTATCCAAAACAGAACCATCAACAGTTGATATAAATTCACCAAAAGTTACTTACACTGCAGTCCACAAAATAACAGTAACGCAGTGCAGTCATTTTCGCGATTTTAGAAGAATAAAAATTAAAAAAAAGACTATTATAATTAAAACAAAGTGAAGTAGTCTATCATCAACTTTTGATAGACTTAGTAATTAATATTGACCAGAAAAATTACTCTCAAACTTCAAAGCTGCTCAGAAAATAATCATTTCATGAGGTCTGTATTTTTCTGATTTTCCTATATATTTTTTTCCTCTGTATTTTTCTGATTTTCCTATATATTTTTTTCCTCGCAAAAAAAAATCGACATAATCTTACCATATTATTTTTATTTAAAAGCATATCTATTTATTTAGAAGTTTTGTTTGCTTTTACCTTCATTGATCTCCTTACAGAATTCATTTTTATTGGGAAATTTTCCCCACAGAATTTCCCACGACATGATTAACTTAAAAACAAATTTGATTACCAAGTTAATAATTAAAATTGCCATTCATATTCTCATTGAAAGAATTATTACTCCACTTGTAACATCATAAACTTTAAAACTGAAAGTCTTACTTTTTCCCTTAGGAATTAATATCCACACACAAGGAATTGTTTCCTAGACAGTGTGAGTAATTAAAGCTCATTCAATTACATTTGAATCTCAATTTATAATTGCTGTGGGTTTTCGATGTCTTTGGAGGAAGTTCTGTTTTAATTCGAACAAATGAAGCAAATAGAGAATACATTAAAAGCAATAGAAGTTGTTTGAAATTCCACGGTTTTAATTTATTCAGCTTCCCGCTGTCAAATTGTGGGAAATTTTGACAGTTTCTCCAGGAAGAATGTCGGTGTTTCTCAGTCCACGATTTCACTGTCCTATCATTATGGTGAAGAAAAAGCGTCACTTCAAAATACCTTTGATCAAAGCGTACAAGTGTCATAAGAAAAGCCTTCGCATTCTAAACTTCAGTTGTCCAATTCTTTTGCAATGCTTGAGAAAGAAAAAAGAATAAAAACGTTAACACTTTTACTATCATTAGAAAAAAAAAGAAAATCCGGAAAGAATTTGAAACTTATTTTTCATTAAACTTTGCATTTTTCCCCTATTTTGTTTAATGCTGTAGGAATAAAATAAAAGAAGTAGTAAAAAAAAAATTCTGTTTTTTTTAAAATTTAATACCTGTCGGATATTAATATCTTCGAAACTTTTATTTTCTGAAAATTAATTAAATCCGCAAATACTGATTTACGTTGCCTACTTTTAATCATACCAAAGCACGCGCACGTGGATTACTTAGTGCATTCTTAAGCATCGATAGGAATTCCCTGTTTCCCTTCTGTTTCTTTAGGATTTTCTTTGTTTTATTACCTTCTCGCGCGACAGCGACTTGCATAGAATTATTTATTTATTTATTTATTTAATTAATTAATTAATTAATTATTATTTATTTTATTTTTTTAATATAAAAATTAGAGCTTGTCTTTGTAAGTATTGTAAGTATTTGTAAGTATTATGCAAGAATATCCGATTTGATACAGTTATGCACAAACTGACTCACTTTAAAAGCCTCGATTTATTACAGAAAATAATCTGAAAATAATATCAAGAAGTTTCTGAACGAATTCAACATCTACTTTTTTTAAAATTATTATCCTTTATTATTTCGTTTTATTTTTAAAGTCGTGAAAAGAAACGAAAGCCTTCGTCTATTTTTATATTATATCTAATGAATACAAACAATTTTTTGATTAATTTTAATTCTATCAAATCTCGAGCAAATTAAATAATTATCTCCCATTGTTTAAAACACGAGAGAATTCTATTGTTGAGGTTCTAACAGAAGGGAATTTGTGTTCGTCTTCTCTCGCTAAATTCTCAACAAGGCAAACTTAGAAAAGTTTTTTAAAAATTTAAGAATATATATTTAAGGACTAGAAATTATTTATATTCAAAAGAAAAACCTATTCAGTGATTTAAAAGTTATTAGATAGGACCTATTCACAAATATACTTTAAGATACGAACTCGTCACCGATAGACTATTTTATAATTTTTTAATTTTTTTTTATTAAACAACTAATAACTCCTGTTACAGATGCTTCTGAGGACTTAAGAATGTAAAATACAACCAGTTTTAATCAAAAAAGTAAAACAGATTCAACAGCACTAACACTTTGAATCATTAACAATGGAACAACATTGCACGATTCTTCATACTTCAATAATTTCGGACAGATCTGGAGCCAAAAAAATTTTTAGTTTTTCAGCATGAAACCTTGAATATAAAATAAATTATCGTCACATCGTAGAAACTATTCAATGTAACTATATATTAAAAAATAAAATTGAACGTAATTCACTTCACGCCAAGTGAACTACAGTATGTAATACAATATTACTGGGCTTATATTGTTACTTATTTCAGTGCATGTTTATTTGATTAAATATTAAGACTAGGACATATACTAATCCAAGGGCTCAAAAATCTAAAAGATGAACGAAGAATTCTTAAATAAGAAGTTTCATATTGATCAGATTTTTTGAAATTCATAAAGGCACAGTTTTTTTTCAGTTCTACAGTCAGTAGAATCGTATGTGATTTAATTTTAATAAGACTAAAACAAAAATCAACATAGTTGCATCACATCAGTTATATAATCTTTATTGATAATTATATTCAGCTAAAAGAAACTTGACCCATTATAAAAAATGACTTATAAAAAGTGATCTATAAATACCCCAACCTGTACAGATTTAGACAACTTAAATATTGGTAAAGTTTTTCCTTTTATATTTGAAGTAACATCTTCTCATCTATATACACAGATAAACACAAACAGACTGATTTATGATAATCTCTTAATCGAAAATATTCCTGTTCCATTTTCACAAAAAAAATCACAAGTTTTAGGGACCTATTAAAGTGAAACAGGATTTTGTAGGATTTATCTTATGCTTAATTGTAATAAATTCAAAAACATCAGAAACAATAACAGAAAAAAAATATTGTATTTCTCCGGTAGGAATTACTATATGTTGTTCCTTTAATGTATACAGTAATCCTTTACAACTTTTGTTTTTTACAATTAACAAAAAAAAGATAAATTAAATGGACAACAGGTAAACATTCGAGTGGGCTGTGGGGCATTGATCCCTTCCTCGAAATTCTCGAATAAATACAGATCAATGAAACTAAGATCTAGCCTATCAAATAAAATTGTAAAATAATCTACGGAAAATAATAGATTTGCGTTGTCAAAAGTTTCTAAAAACTTTGGTTAAATACCGTTATTCTATTTTGTTATGAAGGAATGTTCTAATTAATTTAAATTTGTAATTCGATTTAAATGTCAACTGGAATGAAGGAGTCATTTGCAGAATCTCATTTGCATCTAAATAGACGAAGAGAATAATGATTTGGGCCAATGCAGATCCAATGAACTGCTAAAAGTCTTTTGATGCTTTCAGCCAAAATTCTTTGAAGGGAGGCTATTAACGAGACGAGGACAGTAAAAGGACACTGATGGCAGACGACCCTACCTGCGTCGCAGCTTCCTTAATCCCCATGAATAATGCATCGGGTGAGAAAGGGATCAGATTTATAGACGGTTTATCGATCCACCAGCAGCTCCTCATAAATCACCTGAGGGAAATTGAGCTTCGTCGAATATCTACCAAGAAATTTATCTAAAATGCCAATGCTACAATACAAGGCAGCCCAACCATTGTTGAGGGGGAGGGAAAAAAACCCGCATTCAGAACGAGTAACGCAAATAGGTCTCGATATCTAGATTCCAAAAAGAGATAGTTTACACAATTATCATAAAACTAGAATAAATTCTATCTCGGTTGCTTTTAAAAAGTGAACTAGAAATATTTATTAATCGCTCACGATTCAAAAGGACTTATAATAACCTCGTGCATTTTAATGAAAAATTAGTGGAAGAGTTATGAAATGGTAATTTTTTTTAAAAAAGATTGTTCTAAGAAACGTTAAATAGAATCAGATATGTTTCCTTAAATGTAAATAAAGTTTCTTCTACAAGATGTCATTATTTATGTTCGTTGATAAGATATATGATTTATTCTTAAAATGTCAAAGAGCAAAATAATAAATAAAACAAGTCAGTGTTACTGTGCTTCGAACTAAGTGAAACAACATGATTGCGTAAATCCCACACAACGCGAAGTGTGGGCAGTGATGAAAAATAAGAATGTACTGAAGTGTTCGTGGCAACGAATCAACAAGGAAGGTTAGGTCACGAGAACCTGAAAGTTACGATGCCGACGAATTGGGGAAAAGTGACTGAATTTAGACGATTCAATCGCAATTAAATAACTAAACGTCCTAGCTTCTAAACCAAAATAGAAACCATAAAAAAGGCTATATGGTTTCATAAAATAAAGGATATCGCAGAGACCAGACGCATTGATGACGCAGATAACTTCTTAAATCCAAGTTTCAACGTGTGTCCCAGTTAGGACATCCTGACGAAATAGAAGGTGGAAACAGCATCCCTGACGAGTTTATATTAATCCCACAATTCGAGTAACAGGTAATATGACTTCATATATTTAACTCGACGCGGAATTTAAACATCTAAAACATTCACCAGAACACAATAGTTTGGGATTTAGGACTTCTAAGATGTTGGACATTTTCCATGTTTAAAGAACTGTAAATATTGAAGTCAATACATATAATCCAGTTTGTTTTTAAAGTGCCATATACTAGAAGAGAATCCATTTATTGATTGATTTGCTTCAATTAAAATTTGTTCCCGTTATTCAACGTTACTTCGTTAGGTTTATCATTTACCGGTCTTTAATAGCTCTACTTCGATCTTGTATATATCCATCCACTAACTAAGTTTTGGATTTACACACAGAATAAGAATTAAATAAAATGATTACTACAAGGCATTTTCTTTACATTGTGTGTGTTAATTTCCAGAAGTTCTGCATTTGATTCTTCTCAAAGTATTTTGAACATTAAATACATTCATTCTATTCATTGTTCATCATTGTTCATATTTTGCAGCGTGACTTAAGAGTTTTGGATACAGTAAACAAGAAAATTTTCACGTAAGCGTTAATTGACGTTTACGTATTAAAAATAATAGTGTTTTTGCCCAGCCCGCTATTCTAGACGGTAGCGCTAAAGTCAAATGACTGGTATTCTGCGCATGCATCACTGTCCCGTAGAGGAAATACCGTGATACGTTAACTTTCCTCGAATAGCGTATCGCTTTACAGTAGGAAACATGAGTTTCGATAAACCTTAGAGAATTAGATTTAACATGAATGACGACTTGATACTCTTGCGCGAAGTTTCATTTCATTTTCAATTATTGCTGATAAATTTAAGCTAATTGCTAGTCGCTGTACATCGTTTTTTTCGAAACGGAAATACAATCGACAATCCTCATCATTCATTTCATTTAAACTCAACCTTGGATGTTCCTCTTCTCGAACCTGAATGTTTCTTTCTCTCAGGATATTGTGTAAAACTAGATCCTAAAACAAATCATCGTCAATGCCTCCAAATGCACCGATCTGAAGTATATCTTCCATCTTGTTTACTAGCTTACCGTGTCCACTGACACGTTATGGCAAAAACTCTCTTCAATGTCAGAGCCCGCTATTGTGGTTACCGTATTCGTTCACGTGACATTTGCGTTTCCCGTATGTAAATCACGTTATGGCAAGGATTTTTTAAAAGTATTAGTTTTCGTATAATCGAATAGAAAAATGTAAATGGCCGTTTATTTTTTTTGCATCTGGTTTTCGTATTTTGAAGTAGAATGTCTCAATGAGTGTCTCGCTTTCCTCAAGCCTGAAAAAAATATTCCACAAACTCAAGCGCCGCGAAGACAATAAAGTTAGACAAATAAACGTCGTCAAAGGTGAAGTTTATAGTTTAGTAAAAGATACATATTGTTAAATCTCACAAAATTACCAAGAATACAATTATTGAATTCATAAGTTAGCAAATTTTTGTAGATAAGTTAATGTAATCCACGGAAATTAAAAATGCTCGTCTTTTATTTATATTTTTGTAATTCCTGTAATAAATAAGATTTTGTATAAATATATATGCTACGCCAATAGTGAAATTCGTCATTTAATGAATTGGGCAAATTTTTGCCCATTCCCTGAACTGGCGTTTTCGTTTGTCCATTACACGGATCTGGCAAAAACTCGACCAATTATGAATTGAGTTGCGCTTAAGAGTTGCCTAGTTAATGAAGTGAATAGTTATGAGAAGTCAACATGAATGAATGATTCATGCCAGCAGCAAAATGTTGGTGTAGTGAGTTTTATATAACATTAATTTGCCATGTTGAAATTATGTGAAGTTCTCTGTTGCAGTGGTGAGTGTATAAGATGTTCAATGATAATGTTTGTTTTAATACTAAATTCTCATTTTTTATTATCCACTTTATGAAATGAACAAGAGCTCCGGTAAACTTTGACCAATTCATAAAATGATCAAGAGAAGAGGTCAGTTCACAAAATGGGCAGAAACTTACCCAATTCTGAAATAGGCCCCTTCACGAATTCCAAGTATTCTTAGAAGAGAAAATGTTGTTGTCCAAGGGTTGTTTGAGTCTCTCCAGGGGCATCCCTGCAGAGACTCAAACAACCCTTGGACAACAACATTTTCTTCCTCATTCAAAGGAATGTTTAGAAATCTTCCAAGTTCACATCTTTCAAAACTAAAACAAATATTGAAATCCGAAAGCTAAGTTGCTAATTTAGAGGGGGGGGGGGGGGGGGGGGTTACAGCTCTCTTATGCCTCCAAAGTTTCTTAAAAGTTCTTTGTAATTTACAAAATTTACCCAAGCAACCCTAGCTTACTATAAAGAAATTGTGATCAGTTTTAATTCACTCTAAGAAATCCTCTACCTTTATTCAATAGATGGGTTAAAGAAATTGACACTTATTTACTTCTGTTCTTTCCATTTCGTGACACAAGGCCTCAGAAACCGCAATATGATTCTTGAGAATTATGCTGCTTCATTCTAAGCTTTCTTTCGTTCTTGCTATTCTGCTTTCTTTCGTTCTTATTCTCCTGCTTTCTTCTGTGCTTCAGAAGAAATAGTTCAGTAAGACGCTCGTACAGAATTTTCAAATAGTTTTATTTAAAATCTATGAATTGCTAATATTTTAATTACAGATGAACTGAGGAAAACAGCCCACAATGCAAATATAAAGATTAAAGTAATTGAAATATGCAACGAGATATTTCAATGACGTGACCATGTCGTCATCTTCAATCACGTGATTCTAAAGTGATGTGTTACAAGAATCATTTGGGTGAACAAGATTAAGCCACAACTTATCGAAGTGTCTCATTAAAAATATTTCAGATAGTTTTAAATGTATTATAAGTGGTTTTATCTCAGTAAACTTTGTAAAATTACATTTGTGAGCAAAACTGAAGAATCAAAAACAATCTTAAGAAAAAAAAAATCTGTAATTATTCATAAATATCTTTTAAAAATTCCCTATTAAATAATTTCTAAAGATTTCAGTTTTGTAGACTTGGGCTGTGGATGAAACATTTCCCGTCAGTTCCTTTTATCTTCCGTAGCGAAATCCTTGCCACCAACTCAGAGTTGTTTATCTCCAGAGACTGTTTGGTTCTAATTCCAATACCTTAGATTTCCCTGAGGATTTCCATCTTGACACACAATTCATCACAAGTTCATTGAAATCGGTGACACAAAAAACAAGGGAAAGAAAACAGCAATAATTTAGGCCTTCTCTCAAATGTTGACTTCTACATTGAAACATTAATAAAAATCTGAAAAAGATCTTTAAGCCTATATTTTTCTTACAGCTTAAGGAAAGTTATACAAAAAATGAACTGAATATTGACGTAAATTATTATCTACCTCATAAAAAAATTTCCGAAAATAATTAAGGAAATCTTTATTATCAAGTTTTTTAAATCCAAATGATTTTAATTATGTAGTAGCATATGAAGATGAAAATGGATTATTAAATGGCTTATCTACTGTTTCGGTTTTAATGGCGTTACAGAAGAGCTTTTGTCATGCCCTTGTATCTTGGGGATGTTTTCATTCTCTTAATTTTTAATTACAGAATCATCCTCTTTTGCAAGAATATTTACAGATAAAATAAGATCTAGAATTTTTCATGTGGGTCCAAAAGAAGGAGTTGACAAAATTCCTATAGATAAACGTCTACAGAACCTTTCATTTCTGTGAGCATTCTATTAATGTCTATCACACCTTTTTTTTGCTCTTGGTTGTTACTTTTATTTGCGAAAACTTTGATATGAATAAAAGTGTTAAGTAAACGCTTTTATTACTTAAGTAAACCTAAGTTAATGTGGATTCAATTAGTTTTCAGCAACTGGCATATTGGAATGAAGGGTTTGTCTCTTGTAGATAATATAAAGTAAAATCTGCAGGTTACTTTTCCGTTTTATTCACTTTTAGGATTTAAAAAAAAATGAGTAATACAGAACATTCCTCATCTTTATTTTGTATGATAGTAAATAAAACATTGCACATGTTAAACTTTCATATGAGTTTTACTGAAAAATCCTCATTCCTTGTAAATGTTATCGGCTAAGACGTCAACTACTGTCTCAGAGTCGACTGCTTCGTCACCATGGCAACGCCGCACGCTTCACTAAATGCCTTTCCTCGTTTTTCACCTAACGCCCAGCGGCCAAATGTTGAATTTGATTTCCCCAAGAAGACATCACTTAACTCACCTGACATCTAGTGACCAATGCTAAAACTGGCTCCTTCCCATGTCTTTCCTTATTTGGTCATTTCCTGAACTATCGATTCTCATTGGTCGACAAACATCACATTCTCTTCAGTCATATATATTTGTACAGGAAGATATTTATTAGAATTTGGAATGATGAAGATGACTGAATGAATTTTTACGTACAGATTGTATTATATGTCCACAAAGGTTTGCTCCATTGATTCTCAATTTGGAAATATTCTAGTTTTATTTTAGAGACAAAAAAAAGCGCATCTATTTCCACTTCCCCCCATTAACAAACATCATCCTACTTCATAATGCTCTAATCATGTCTTATCATTTCCCAGATGTCCTGAGAGAAACCCTAGACGATCCCAACGTCTCGACTGCTCCGTTGAATTTGCTTGGATTCTGCACAATTTGAAATTTATATACAATTCCGTAACCGTTAAGTTTTCACTGATCTTTTCTTCAATACCTTACAAAATAGGATCATCCTTGCAGATTGAATATTTTAACTCTTTCACGCTGGTTGATTGGGGCTCTACAATCTACGGACCGTCGGTAAAGCTTTGATTAAAAGTGTAGAGGTCCATTTAAAATACAGTATTTCTAAGATAAATTGTTTTTTGCCAATTTTTAAATATAATGGAAATATAAAACGTATTGAACAGAAAAATGAAGCACGGAACTCATATTAAGCTGAATTTTAATGTTTACATGATTTGATTTAGAAAAACACGAAATTTCATTTCCTTAATTCATAAAGAAAAACAATTTTATATATAAAAAAAAAATATTGTAGTCTCATTAAAACTGCTACTCTTTTTCTTGATTGAGTTTTTTTAAACGATTGCAATCGACTTATTAGTTTTTGAGAAAAATTTAATAAATTTAA
>JAFIDM010002131.1:10277471-10307953 GCA_023159025.1 Thereuonema tuberculata
AACAAAAAAAAAAAAAAAAAGAAATTCCGTCGAGGAACTACGATAGAACTACGAGGAAGAGCCATTTTTATCTACACATTTTTTTTCGTATATATAAATAGATATTTCCTTTTTTTAAAGTCTTTCTGAGGGAATTTCATTTTTTGTAAAATTTCTTTTAGAAGTGACCAAATGTAAATGTACGGCACTCGAATGGTTTTGAGTTTGAAACCACTCGATTAAGCTACAGGAAACGAAAACAAATCATAGTTTCTATTCACGTTCATAGGAAAATTAAGATTAATATTTCTATATCTTAAGTTTATTTAAATTACGACAAAGGTGAAGACTCGGAGAAGTTTTGTTTGATGTCTATTAAAAAGTTTTATTGTTTTGAAAAGATTTATTGATACCATTCCCGACTGAAGCATTAATTTCTTTGTTTTTTAGATATTAAGTCACATCTTTTGAACTGACTAATTAAAATTGAGTCTGAAAATGAACTGAGTTCTGTGTGTAATTACAGCTGAAAAATCCTTATCTCAAAATTCCATTTTTTATTTGAAATCCTCCACAAATCAGAAAGATTAAACGACCACTTAAAGCTTTGTTTTTCTTCCGCTTTTTTCCTTCCGAACTCATAAATCAATGGTAGCAAGATAAATAGTCACCCAAAGCCATAGCACAAGAGCTAACAGCTGATGGATGATCGCTTTTTGCCAGCAAAGCTATTGTTCATGTTCTACTAATCAGAGAGAACGGTTCAATCCAATCCTCAAGTAGCTGGATTTTTTTTTATCCTGTTAGTGTGAACATCCTTTCAGAAAAAACAGGAACAAGGAAAAATAGGAAATGTAACCCCTTTTACTATGTTGTCTCTAAAAAAGATTAGTTAACAATTAGAAATACAGGTAATGTTCATTAAGAATTGTGGATTGTATCCTCTTGGAGGGTCATCCAGTCAAGTCAAGTTGAAGACGCAGGCCAGGTAGAGAATAAAAACGGCAAAAACCTGACATTTTTTAAACCCTACCATTCTATCTTTCCATTCGTCGTTTTTTAGTTGATTATAATATATTCAAAACATTTTCTCCTAATATATGAATTAAGGAGTTTTTTTTTTTTTTTTTTTTTTTTTTTATATATATATTGAGTTCCTAAGTCAATTCTACACATCCAAGTTACAAACGATGAAAACACATTATTTTAAGGCAAAGAAAAACTGTTCATACAATAATGATGTCATTTATTCGAAAATAAGTTAAAAAAAAACAACTTTATCCTATTAGCTTTCGTCCATTCATCATGGAAGACATTAACATAAAGATTCTATTAAATTCCGAATATTAAAATTAAGTTATTTTTCTATTTAATATTCTTTGATTAAGTATGAAAACATCAAAACTTCTTTTAATTAAAAGAAAGAGGAATATAGCAGAAAATTCTGAAGAAGTGATGAACAAAATTAAGTGCACACTATAGCATGTCCTTCGTAGGAGTGACTTTAGAACGATCCAATAAGTAACTATCAAAGCTCCAAGTATTTCCAAAGATGTAAAATAAAAAGACACAACTACTCGACCATCAATCTTTTCTATGATCGGAACCTTCTAAATGATAATTAGTTTATTTTATTGTTAAATTAGAACAACATTCTATTAAATGAGATCTTTTTATTTTACAAAGATCTCATTTAATAGAATGTTGTTCTAATTTAACAATAAAATAAACTAATTATCATTTAGAAGGTTCCGATCATAGAAAAGATTGATAGTCGAGTAGTTGTGTTTCCAAGCACTAAATAAGATAATAAATCAAAAACATTTAAAATATAACTACATTTTTTACCGAATTAGAACAAATCAAAATTCATAGTTTTATTATCAACGCTAATCAAGCGACGCCGTACAACTGCAATCTTATCAAACGCTTCCCTTGTTAAAAGTGACACAACTATTGATCGGCGCGCAAAACTCACTTATGCCAGCCGTTGTAATTCAAGGATCAAGTACAAATTTCCATCGGTACACCATCACCATACAAACGGGCTTGCAGGAGAGGTGTTGCCGCCCAAGTGAAAGCGACGTCCACATTGACTTCATTTCGTATGTTGAACCCTACGATGGAGCCTTGAATAAACCATCAGTTAACATTTTGAGCCGAGGATATTGTTTTCGTTCTCAAGATTGTCGGTTCAATGTAGATAGGCCCAATTCTGTCCAATTATCCCACCATTTTCCTGATCAGTGGCCATCCAAAAACGGAAGTAGCCTGGACAGGAAACAGGATTTCCCCCATACCTCCAGGCCATGGGGAGTCTGACTCGTGCGGCTCCGACTTCCGTTTGGCCTAAGGAGGAAGCGGCTGCTGCCTATTAGAATGTAACCCTAATAACTCCCCTTTTCTGCTCTGTATGGGATGTTTTTACGAGAAAAGAGAAAGAAAATATGGAAAATGTTTATAATTTTCATATTCATATCTAATATTCATAAAAGATGTATAATCTAATATTGTATCTGGTTTTTTTTTAAAGGAAGGGGTTACTGTCAAATTAAATACACGAAAATTTATCTTAGTGGACAAATTGTTTCTTGTCTTTACTATACTTTAATGTAATAGTTGCAAAATAAGATCTTTATAAAAACGAAACGAAAAAAGTTAATCCCAGCCCTATGAGTTTGATTTCCCTAATAAGTGATTTGTAGTATTAAATACTAAATAAAGGAAAAACTCGTTCCTTTGAAGAATTGCAAAATTCTCTAAAATTACTAAAAGTTGTTTTTTTGTTAATTTTTGGAAAATAAGGATATGTTGGTACTAGTCCTTGGGATTTTAGAAAAAAGTACATACGAGTTAAAATTAATCATGAAAATTGTAAAATGTAAAAATTCATAGATTTCAATATTCTTTATAATCCTACTACCAATTTTTAAAGTGGTTTTATTTTCTGATTAATGCAACAGAACAAATTCAGCCAAAGACATTAAATTGGCAACAATCCATTGGCGTCTCTGTTTGTCGTTCTGATTCAAATGCTGAACGAGGCTCAGGAGGAATCCACACAAACAGAATCCTTCGAATAGTTTCCCTATTAAATGACTGTCGAAGTGGCAAGATCAACGTAAACAACAATTTTCACCACGTACTTCATTCTTCGCTTTTATTCTTTTCAGAAAGCTGGAATTCAACAACAAAATATTTCACAATTGATGTGGGTTTAGATTTCGTTAGGTAAAGAAAATGAAATTAAAAAATAAAAGCAATTTTTAATAGCATTTGCTGTAATTTGCTTTGATTGGCTGGTATTCCACTTCAAGATTTGTCCTGAATACATTACTATGAACTGCATTTTCATTTGAAATAAACCTTAATTAAATTAAAGGAAAATAAATATGTCCACTAAGTTCAGAATAATACGGGTAACGTAATTTAAAAGAAAGAGAATATAGTTTGGTCCTGAAGGAGGAGTGAGACATGATACGGTGGTCGCAATTGTGGCGGTTACTCGGTTAACCGGTGGCTCGGAATAAACAACATGAGTAACTTATCCGAGAAACTAACGACGGAATTTGTTAGTTCTGCGCTCACCTTTATGTGATTGATTTTATACATCTCCCGAAGAAGGCCCGAGGCACCGGGCCGCAAAATCTCGTCCCGGAGTTAGGAAATCCCTCAAAAAAAGGACCTGTACAGTAGAAAGAGAATGCAAGAACAAAAAACAATGCAGTGAAAAATAATTAAGTTTCATTATGAAGTATAAGGCTAATAAAATTCTATGAAGTTCTTATAATTTTGAATTAATATAAATGCTGTGTATAGGTAAACATTTACATAAAACTATAATAATTTATAACAAGTATGTACATGAATCGCTTTCATTCCCGAAAATAATAGTAAAGTATATTATGTAACAAAAGAGCTAAGTACCATTTTCGCCTTGACTCGTTGTTCACAAGTTAAATGACTGGTGATCAACAAGATTAAGAGTCACTTAAAATTAGTTTTCAAACTAATCTACTTACATCCGTTGATTTTAAGTATGATAAACAGGTTGAGATATTGGGATCCAGTACTGATAGTTGGAAAGCTACTTCATAAAGTCATTCTGATTTACCATGTGTGCGTCAAACAATCAAGTCTCTACAGATAAAATTTCGATTAAAAAAAAAAAAAAAAAAAAAAAATAAAAAAACATATTAAGGATTAGCTTCAATGTAGCAGTGTTTCTTCAACTGTGGTGAATTCATAAAGCTGAACAGAATGATTATGAGACAAATCCTAGCAGTGTTCGTATATCCTCAGCATAGTAATGAAAATGATAAGAAAGCTGAATCTTATCCTATATTAAGTTTATTATCGCCAACATAATGATGTAGCCACAAATCCTTAAAGTTTGGTTCCAAACCTTTTCTATCCTTGTCTGTTCGAAGGCTAGGGATTATCTGGAATTCTGAAATTCTAGCATTTTAATATTTTGTTTTGTAAAATTAAAATATTAAAAAGAAATTTCTTTTCAATATCCCATTAAAAATTGAATTAATCTTTTCTTTCAAAAAATGTACAACTAAAGCGTCATACTGTATCTTAATTTATTTCCTAAGGAATCAGACAAGTTGTTAAACCTTAGACTTGAAAGATAAAAATCACAAGTCTTAAAGGAAAACAAGACAGTTGAGAGGATGTTGGTGATAGGCTTTTCCATGAAAGAAGAAAACCTTTCGTTGTTCTAATCATCTCTGTCTGAGAAATCTCCAGCGCAAGCGCATCCCTCCTTTTATTACTTTCCGATAAACTTCTCTCTGGGAATTGTCCCTAACGATTTCCTAAGATGTTGGGAAACGTCCTCTGTCAGTGCAGATGCGCCTTCCAAGGACCGTAATTCCATTTCTCTCTCTCTCTCCAGGAATCTGGCTTTGCTTGGCAGAAAAGAAAAAGAAGAATTAAATGGTTTATCCAGATCTAACGATTTATCATAACTGACTAAAAACCTACGAAGAAAGTCAAAGGAAGTTTTCTTTCTTCATCCAAAATTATTCAAATTTGCAACAGACTCTTTTGACATGTTTTGAATTTGTTTTTATCCAAATAAGAGAAAATCTTTGTTCCACAGGGGAATACGAAAAATGAGGGTGGGTGGGGAATCTGATGAAAATTCAGGATACCATGTAAATAAAGAAGACTTGTAGAAGTAGAAATTTAACGTGCGTGAAATTAATGGTGTAGTTTTTTTTAAAAAAAGGCCACACACACACACAATAATTAAAAATATAAAAAAAAAAAACATTGACAAGAATGTTAATCTATATTTGCTGATTTTATAAAACATGAACATACTTATTTTACCCATCGTATATGAATGATTGCAAAAATGTGATTTGAGGGCAAAAATGTATATGTGGAACAAAACCATATTTTTTTTGTTTTCCGCTAAAATCCCTTCATTATCCTTCACCCATTTCTAATCTGCTCAAACATTCGTTGATCTTCCAATGTTGGCTAATTATCGCTTCTAAATTGCCGAATTAAAAGACGTTATCATTTTGGAATTTGTGTCCTTGTGCATAAAAACAAAGACAAATCTTTTTATATCTCATTATATTGTACTAAATCTTGTTAATATGAATAGAAACGTTTTTTAATGAAAACTAAATTATTGATCAGATAATAATGTCGAAGAAATGTGTTCTCGGAATCACTGCTTTGGACCTTTTCAGTCCCTTATTTAAATGAATGCTATTGAGCAAATCAAAATTACTGAAAGATAATAGTTGTTCTCTCATTATCCTGACTGAAAGGTTTTACGTAAACATAATGGAGACAAACCTTTAAATTGAAACCTGGTTCAATCAGATATATTTCGTATTTTAAACAAATGAAAGTTGTTCAATCTGTAATTAATGGCTAAAATCCTTAAAATTGTCGATGTTTCCTTTAACAAAAGAAAAAGCTTTTGATTTTCACGATAATTATAACTACCAAAAATAATAGAGAATATTATAAATATTAATTTTAAATGGCTACGATGCATATAACGAAAACGTTTTAAATTGTCGTTTTACTCGAAATAAGTTTCATCCTGTGTATGTCTGTAGCTATTTATTGAAGAAAGTTGAAACATTAGTGGCTGTCAATGCCTTTATTCATTTTGGTGCTTAGAGGATCTGGGAGAAACAGAGCTCTGAAACTAAACACAACCTATTGCAAGCTGCCCTTTAAACTGATTTAAGTTTAAATTTTCTACCTTAAAAAGAGAAGACACTGGGAATAACATTTTAAATAATGACAACTTCTTATTGACTAAGCTATTATTCAAATTGGGTCCGTATTTTAAAAGTGTAAAATTACCGTTTTTAAAAATTGCTGTTACAGTCACAATAATAAAAAACAAAATCTTTACTGAAGTGTAAGAATTTGAAGTGTTATTCTTTCTAATTTCTGAGATATTGTCTTCCTTCAATTCATACTTGCCTAAATTGCTAAAAACAATTGAATCGGTGAGTGCAGAAACGTAAAATTTTTAAGGGGAGCAAAAAAAAAAACCTGTACCATCTCCAGAAATGAATGCGATTAATGAGTGTAAGCTTAAAAGGCTAACTATGTGAATAGATTATCAGTCATTTGTTTATTTTCAAACTCACTGTGTTTATAAAATGCAAAAACTGAAGCGGGCTTATGTTGTTTCTGCACTCATTGAATAACTAAGTGTGATTTATTAATTGTTTTCTTCAAGTAATGTTTGTCTTTAGCTTTAGGGCTGAACAACATGAAAGCACTAGGCATGTAACGTACTTTATTTCTGAAAGTAGGAAATCAATTGAATTTTGTACAAAAAAAAGCAACGGAATTTTTGGTAACAGAACCAAAAAGAAAACAAGATAAACACGTTAAACAACTGCAGTACTAAAAAATCTTCTAAAATGACAAAATTAAGAGGAAACAATGAAAATTTTTATTCAAGATTCAAAAAATGTCTCCTACAACCACAACATCCTTGTCCGTATTAGTTCAGTTGGCCAGTGGGATAATTTTTGGTAGAAATACTGAAACTCCGGGGATATGTATTGATCGATCTTCTTAACGTCCTCCTTTATTTATAGATACTTTACCTGCTGGATAATAATAAAAGCGAGACAGACAGATAGTCGCTCATGTGGTTTTTTTTAAGTTGAAGATGTGTTTAACCAATCTGTCGATGAAACAGACAGTCACGATTCCTGGTTGTGCTGAATCAATGTTGCGAGTTGGAGCGAATTTCACTTTTTGGTCTTGTGGAATGGCTCTATCACGCGATTGCTGGCTCATTGGCTCCATTGTGCGTTTCACAATGGACGCTCGAGAGAGCTCCTGGGGGCAGCGGTAGCTATCTAGCAACTATATAAGTCTCGTTGTTTCTGCATCAAACACTTTTCTAGGATCCTATATCTGTTACATCATAAAGCCCGGGATTGATGTGGTTTCTTCATCCAATATGAGGCTACCCCACATAAGCCCATTCCACGCAAAAAGTCACTTTTTGTGACTTACGTGGTTTCTATACTCACCGATTCAATTTACAAAGAGCATTCTTTAGTCAGACCACTTTTGTTCTTGAATTAAATCTCCCTATTGACGTTGTGAAGAACCAGGCTCATGACAGATACGATTACACACTTAGAAACTTCGCTTCCTTTCGATTATGTTTGAACTTTCTACCTAACTTAGTATCGACAATTTTATTTCGTAATCCTCTTTTCGATAAAAAGTGATTTCTTTTACAATAAATATTAATGACAACTGTCGTTAATTAATATACTTTTAAAACTTTGATACTTTTTGTAAAGATTCATTACTGAAATTTCAATTGTTTAACATAAAGACGAAGTTGATTTAGAATCGACAGGAGCCTTAAAGGAACGCAACTGCGAAACTGATTTTCAAGTTTGCTGAGATGTACAAGTCAACGCGAAGTCATGTTGTGGTTTTTCCCTGACATTCACGAGGCGTTCTACCACAAGATACAAACCACTTCTGGCTTTCAAGATGAAAAAAAAACCCACCGTTTTTTCTTTTTTTTTAATTCCCCTATTTTGTTTAATTAAGCAACGTCAAAGGCTTTTCACATTTCCCAAACCAAGGATTTAGCCTTCCAGGAAAAAACAGCGCTTGTCTTTGCTATTAAGCCAGCCTTAGTTTACGATACATAAACCTAAATCACAGCCGACCAACATTCAGCCAAAACGCCCCCTGCAGTCTAATGAAGGAGGTAAGAGGCTTTTGACTGCAGGTTTCCTCCGAACGTGAAAGCACTCCTGCAAAAGGGTGATTAAACTTTGATCTTTCTGTTGCCTCAACGATAGTTTGAAGATTCAGATCTGGCGATAATCCTGTTTGTCTCTGAGATGCATTCTTATGACGCTTTCAAATTTTCACTGACCAATTTACATTAGAAGCAAATGTCAGACTGAAGTGGAATGCTTCGTGTAATTACTGAGCATCAAATTTAAACAAGTTCAAAAGATGAAAATTTTAGTCTTGGGATCTTTCTTCGTTTATAGAGAGATAATTTCAACTCTTTGCCCAATTTTAGCCTTACCTGAAGATTTACACTGAAAAATAGTCTTCATTTTCTCATAGTTCAAAAGATTCTTAACTTCTAATTAAATCACAGTTTTTAGCAAACCTACAACTACAGAAGGTTTTTGTATTTTGCATCTCATTACTTTAATACAAATTGAAAAATCTTTTCAATAAGATCAATTCAATGATTCATTTAATAACTTACTGTTTTTAGCCTTTGTAATATTCGACAGACTTTCTTCGGCATATACGTCTGAATTACATTTTAAAGAATTTCTTTATAGTTATTGAGTGGTTTACTACATTTATTTATTTTATTGCTAAGTAGACCTTATAATATAAACAATCTTTAATATAAACAATTAAAAAAATAAGGTCTATTTTAATTAAAACAATTATTACAATTGTAATTGGTTGATTAATTATTATTGTTATATTAGGTTAAAAATACATTGCCTTCATTAGAGGATAAAGACAAGACACTTTTTTGATCAACAGCTACCTTTACCCTAAGAAGTATTTGCTTATTTCTATAGTCTTCACTTGGCAACAGCGATTAATTGTATTTTTCTTTCTAGAACTTTTTGAATTTTAAATTTAAACACATGTCAGTTAAAACAAAACAAAAATATATCTTTTGTTTTAAGTTATTCCTTTTGCATAATACAGGAGAAAAATTGACCTAAACTCTCTTCTTAAGGAAAGTTGAACTTTTCAAAGCCTATTAACTTTTAAAGAATACTTTTCATAATATTCTTTTTATTTAAACATCATCAAAGAAGGGATTCATTAGTCGAGACCAGCTTTTAAAGAACTCTGTTTACGAAGTAAAAACAAAATATTTGCGCTAATTATCAATTGAGGAAATAAACCTGAACAACGACCTGCATCCAGAATAAATAAACACTTTTTGAATACTGACAAAAACGTCAACAAGTTTCTTAACATTTTTTCAGGTTCCAAGGCAATAATTGCACCGTAATTGTTTAAAGAAGAAAACATGTAATTCAAAATTTCTTAAAAAACTAGGAAACTGTTTCAAAATTACAAAAAAAAAAAATCGGCAAATATCATTGAATATTATTGCCAATTTAATGCGATCTCATTGACTTCTTAACAAAGTAAAAATTTTGAAATATTTTGAAGAATTTACACTGCGTCAATGCTGTACGGAGACCAGGTAACAGCTCTTTTCAGCTGGTAGTTCGTCACCGCCGAACTACCACGGTTAAAAGGAAGACAAGTGCCAAAAATAATCAATGCGCCGTATTACTGGAACACTCTAAAGCGAGATGCATTAGATTTGGGAATGAGATGGGTGCGTTGTTTGGTTGATTAGAGGATTACTTTTCTGCGCAGTAGCAAAAGTGGCAATACTCCATGAAAGATAAACCAATACAGACGACCATTAACACAAAGATAAAACAAAGGCTACTGTTAAAATTATTGCATCTCAATCCTTAAAGATTAAGTCAAATTAAAGGATATATTTAAATACATCAAGTTTCCTTAACCTACTTTTCTTTCTTTGTTTCCCCCCTCATTAGATCTTATGCAATGCAAAATTCAAATCTTTCGAAGATTTACCAAAACTTTTTTTTTAAGTATAAAAGAATTCATTTAATAGTTGTTTTTGTTCCCTTGCTTAAAATTAATTTGCCTGAGGCAATTGTGCAAATTTTTAATAAAATTGAAGATTTTTTTTGTTTTATAGCCCAGAATCTTCGAGAAAAAGATTTAGTAGTTAGTTCCCTTAAGTTTGCTTACAGTCAGTTTAAAATAAGGAATTGAATGACCGATGATTGGAAATGACCTCATTTCAATTTCCCATTAGGAGTATCGACTGCACTGTCTCAACCAAAGCCCTCTGTTGCTCCCAATGGAAGCAAAACTATAAGGCTGCTTTTAATCTATTGAAATAACAAATACAAATTTATGATAAAAGAATACTTGAAATATTCAGTATCTTCATTTTAATTATGCTGTGCTCGAAACAGCATTATTAGCTTTTTATTTTAAACAGTACGGCACAGGCTTAAGAGTTTTAACATCCATGTTGAGTGATGATACAGTGGATGTCCGATATATTTACTTAAAAAAAAAGTAATTATTTACTGTATTCAAGCCACATTTTTCTTTCAAATATTTATTCTAAGTTTGTTGTAAGCACAAGCTAATGAATCAACACTATCAGAATTATACGAAACCAGTTCCTTAACGGTGTTTGCTGATATTGAAATGCTAAGACATTAATGGTGGATGAAAAGGAGATGTTTTATAGTAGAAGGATGAGGTGACATCATTTGTAATAATACTGAAGAATGAAACCTAACTTCTAACAGATCATTAAAAATGTATCCCATTACAGACCCTATGTGACCGTGAAAAGGCTCCTAGCGTTTCCAGACCAAAGGGACTCAATTGAAGTCGAATGGTCAACCCAACTCTTATCCTTCGCGAAAGAAACCCGGATTCTTCAGAGTAATAGATGGACCCTAGGATCCTTTTGGAGGAGAATACAGCGTGGGAAAAATCCTCGACATCGGCCGGGGATTGGTTCCTTTGGTCTGAAGTGAAGTGCTTTAGCAGTTGACTATCTACAGATCATCACTATTCATTATTAACAATGACAGTAGAAAAAACATGCTTACGTGTACCCCACTTGGCTATCAATTTTAAAAATAGTCAAAGATTGTTTATATAGTATTTGGTTATATCTTTCTCATCACAGAGGCATTTTACCAGCTGAAAAGATAATCTGAGATTAATCATACTTTAAATTTAGGCTTATTGGGATTAGGTTTTACCCATTGAGTCCAGACTGGATTTGTTCCTAGAAGGAATTAACACTCATTTTTCTGGTCTAAATAGATAATTGATTGATTTTTACGAAGCTTTCGGAGTATATTGTTTTACCAGAAGACAACTTCTACAGAACGTAAACATTCCTAACAGATTTCCCAGTTGCTGTGCGTTGTTTCTTGGTGACTCCGTTCATCAACCAATGATGGATCGTCTCATAAAGATGAAATCTTTGAAGATTTTTCCTTTTCCCCAATTCGGAATTCCGCGCAAATGATTTCAAACTTGATAAAAATTGGAATGATGGAGTAATTGATCCGTAATGAATTGGATGAATGTCGAGTGGAGACTTCAAATTAATGACCTGGCTTCAATGCGGCGGTTTTCTTTCAGAGAATACTCCGTGTTTGGCCGCAATGACGGCAAATGTTATTGCAGGCTTTCAGAACAGCGCTTCTGCGCGCACCGGGTCTAAAGCAGCAATGCCTAGCACTTGTGTATACGTTTTTAACAACCCCTTACCAGGTTCAACGAAATACATTACATTTCTCTCTTCTTTGCTAAAATGTAATTATTGAAAAATAGATACTTTTACATGTTTAATTATTTGCTAAGATGTTTTCTGTTAAAAAAAAACAGATTCAAATGCATCCTGTTTTTAGTTACTGGAGTAATTACACATGCTAATTTATTTCCTAAGCTTTCTTTATTATTTTTATTGTTAAGCTTTTTTTAATATTATAATTCATTAAAATTGTTTTTCCTTTTCATAATATAATAAATTGAAAAAAAAAATGAATTTTATGAAAAATGAAGTGATGTTAAAATTTACAATATCATTCTAAATATATTAAAATGATCATGATCTATTTCTAACTCACAAGTAACGATTCTTGCTACAAAACTGTAAACTGAAGTTACTGGAAAAAATACGGGTCTGACCTAAACATTTCTTGCTGTAAAGACTAGATCGAACTATTGTTATTACAATAATAAACAATTGTATTACTTACAACTAAGTCCTGGTCTCTTCTCCGTTTGTCAGTTAAGAGGGCATAAATTACTAAGTTTTTCTAAAATGTTAGAAAATGTTTTGATCTACAGAAAATAACTTCAAATTTAAACTTGTCTGAATGAAAAAAATGCTGAATTTCTAAGTGATGATATAAGTTTCACAAAGACGAAACTTTACAGAGAATAAATATGAAATAACGGTGTGGAAAAAAATCGCGAAGCAGTTACAGTCCTCCAAATGAGAGTTGGCCGGCGGAAGTTTGAACTGCGCAGCCCTTCCGGTAGCTGATGAATTATGTTTTCCTGTGAAAATGGACGACGGCGTCTGTTCTCACTGAGAAAGTATAGTTAACTTATAATAGGTTAAGGTTTAATTATCGGAGAAGTTCTAATTTAGAAAAATACTTGTTTATTTAGAGAATTTCATTTATAAATTATGTCTCTTAGATTTTAGGTTTTGAAAGTATCCCTTCACAGAGGCAAGTATTTCTCTTGCTTGACGACGAAGAGTGCTTCCAGGCTATTTTTCTCCGCTGACATGTTGTTAACGCACAATAAAACTTCTCTAATATTTAACATTATTTCAATACTAATCACTAATAATAAATATTTTAATGATTTATAAATACAATTCCCTTTTGATAAGTAATCAGCGATTAGCAGAATGGCGGATTCCCGACAGAAGATCAGACGGAAGTGTCTGACCAGACTAATCGATGCTACATCCGCAGATCTCACAAAAACAGGGCGGCCACCTCTCATTTGGAGGACTGTACTAATATGAAGCAAGAATAGCAATGTCGTTTTTACAAATGAATCCTTGTTCGGTTTTCTCCAGTTAGAATGCTTTTTTTTTTTTTTTTGTTAATCGTTAAACTGAACAGATATTTTAGATTCGAATTTTGAAAATTCGAATAAAAAAAAAATAATTTTTTTTAAAAAATCGTATAAAAATAAAATGACGAAATGTACCACAAATGAAAATGAAAATACAAAACAAATTAAAATTTTATTATTATTTTTTTTTTTATTGTAAAACTGGTGTACTCATTAAGGTACTATCGGCGAGTCACAATCGCCTTATTTCAGACTGTTCATTACACAACTTGACAGAACAGGAGCAATCTATATATTCAAGGTCATTGTGACATTTCAGATATTTGAGCCGCCATGTTGTTTCATTTGCACTGCATCGTTCTGTCGTTGCTATTTGGGATTCCTATTAAGTGACAAATCGATAAAATTTTATGTAAAAACAAAAAACAAAAAAGAAACTATTTTTTTTTTTTATTTATCACTTTTTTTTTTTATTTTGAAATTCCATTTATTGTGATTGATAGTTTCGTTTTTCAGTTTTTAGTTCACGAACTATATAGTTCATAAATTCAAAGTCAAAATGTAAATTAACAAGTTGAAAACTAAAATGTAATAAAATCATTGTTCGCTGTATTAAATAACACTAAAAATAAATTTTAGATTTTTCCTATTAATTTAAAAATTGTCATCAAAATAATTCAAAATATAAAAGTCCCTCATTTATAAAGTTAATTATAAATAAAATTACTGTAGTCCTAATTTTTCTGGTTTGGCGAATGCCTGTCTCCTAATTATCAGTTTGGTTAGTTTTCAGACAGGTATCTCATGTTCATTATGACAGATTATAATTGAAATCAATAACTTTCACAACCGAAATTTATTGGAGTGTGAAAAGCCATGTTTTCGCTGCAAAATTCATTCTTCACAATTATTGTTAAAAAAAAAAAAGTATTTAAAATATTTAAGAAAAAACTTCCTAAAAGACTTATGGGCTTTAGTAACTAACTTAACTAAAAGGGCACGAAGAACCTTTACTATTAAAATCTTTTTTGTTAGATTTACAAATCCGTTTGCACGAGCATCCTGTGAAGACTGATAGACTGACTTATTTTTTTACTTGAAATACTTTATCCTTATTTATGGGTCAACGTAAAATTGGTTAGGATTAATTGGTTGAGATCCTCTTCCCATTCCACAAAAAATATAAATAAATAAATCTGATAATTTCCTATTGTTGATTCTCAATTACTGAACATTTAATACATGAACATTTATCTGGTAACAATCATTATTCAACTCCACGAAAGCAGCAAATGAAAGAAGCCTAGAAGTGCATAGTTCGTTCATTTATGGCCTTGGAATTGATATTAATGTTCAAAATCATGTCAATTGCTTAAATGAAAGGCTTCGGAAGTATGACATTCTGTTTAACTACGGTACGACTATGTTACTAGGTCTGGTAATCAAGTTGTAATTTACTTGATTGCGAGCTAGAAAAGCCGATTTCTATCCAGGCAAATTAAATTATCCTCCTTCTAACGTCCACTCAGCCTTCTGTACAATAGTTACCGATTTCTTACCCAAGCATTGACTGATCAATCGATCTCTACTTATTCCCGTTATTTAAGAAATTCCGAGAGTTTTACCTCCCGCGACTCTTAAGGGCTACAAAGGCCTACAATGTACATTTCATTTCATCTAATGTTAAAATGTTAATTTATTTCTGATATTGAATTTTTCTATCTAATGAATCAGTCGGTTTTACACTATTAGCATTTTAGTCCTCAGAATTGGTGTCGTCTATGAATTACATTATCTTCCCAATTAAACAATACAAGAATTTAGCGATAAGTGTTACACCAAGTTAGAATTTTGAATTAATTACTATACTGTTCTCTGTTTAACACACAGACCTTGCTCTGTCTCCTCTTAAAGCGTTGCTCAAAGGCAAATATTGGCTTCTCTTTTAGCTGCCGTGTCTTGCAGAAAAGCAAAGACAGGCGGTGTTTTTCTACGAAAATTTAAAAACTGGAAAGTAATTTTTGTGACTAGAAAAATAAGAAAACAAAAAAATTATCAAATAAAAAATTCGTATATGAAACCTAAGAGAATTTTTTTAGTAAATTGCAAAAGTTATTTTGGACTTCAGAATTAAAAGGTATTCTAAAGTATGTGGCGTGAGTATTTATGAGACCACTAAAAGTCGTACGGTTATATTCAAACGATCAAATTCTATTTACTTTACTTAAATTTCATAATTGTTAGTGAAATCGTTTATTTTAAATGTCCGACAAAAATTTCAATCCTCAATAGTCTAAAAAATCAAGATCGCTGTTAGGATATCTGAATTGATTTTTAAAATACCGTATGCCATGTGAAGCATTGAAGTTCATTCAATAAAAACAATTAGGTAAGTAATTTTAAACAGTATTGTGGTGAGGCTAAATTTGTTTCAACAATTAAAAAAAAAAAAGTCTAGAATACACACAAACTGACTAAAATAAAAATAAAAATAAAAAACAAAGTTTAAAAAGACAAGTGTCACGTTTCGGGGCCGTTACAGGTTCACCACCGGACTGGGAATAAAAATAAGTAACTCCTGACTTTAAATACATGGATGAAGGACAGAGGCATTAAAAATAATAATACTCAATATCAAACTGCTACCCATTGCCAAAGAACTAACCACCAAATAGACACTAGCTCCTTTACAATCATGTAACCTTTTTAAACGTCTCATCACTGAATCATATTTCATCTCATCCAATCCATGTTCATCCATATTATAATACTAAAACCTATTTAGTTAAAAATAACCAATCTATACAATAATTATTAAATTTAATTTTTTCCTCCCCCCCCCCCTATCTTAATGCACTTTCCTCAACCTTCCTCCCCACACTCCAACATCGATTGTCCCACTACACCATTCGCATGCGCAGTAACATCCCTCATCCACACCTTTAAAGTTAGGAGTTACTTATTTTTATTCCCAGTCCGACGAATGACCCGTAATGGCCCCGATACGTGTCACTTGTCTTTTTAAACTTTGTTTTTTATTTTTATTTTAGTCAATTTGTGTGTTTTCTTAGGCTTTTTTAATGATTTTTTACACGTTAAAATTCGCACACAATTAAAAAGAAACTTGATGCAATGCCAAAACACTTCAAAATTTAAGGATTCCATGTATTAAACGTAAAACGTCCAATAACTAAAAAAAATGAAATGTTTCATATTATTTATGAACTGGATTAAAACTGCACATTTAGGCAGATTACAGTAAATCCCACATTTTATAAAATAGGAGTAATAATACCTTCAGAAAAATATAAGGATTAGATCTATGTAATTTTTCGATCGTTAATATTTAAAGTAATTACAAAAACTTGTTTTTTTTTTACCTTATTTTTTATCTTTGGTAAAGAAAATATCCGGTACTTACCTAAGGAATAAAGAAAAGAAATATGTAAGTTTTTATACATGAAATTCAAAATACAAAGTAATCTATTTTACCAAGAGTACAGAAAAAAATTAAATTAAAAAAATCCCCTCATAATTTTTAATAACTATTCTAATTCTAAAAAGAATTTAGAAGTTTCTATTACATTAAGCCTAAATATCACAAGTTAAAAAACAAAACGAAAGCAATGTCATTTGAAACTTTTTTAAAGATAAACAGTCTTAGCTTAGAGACTTGTATTTAATCATTCAACAATGTTATAATTTTATATAATTGTTATAATGTTTCTTATTTACATTTTTTACAAATTTTTTTGTTATTTATTTTGAAGTTTGTTTTTGTCGTATATTTACCTTAATAATGGCTGACAGGAAATGACGGAAAAATTATAATAATTATTTTCTGCTTTTATTTAGGCGTATTTCATATTTCCATCATTGCACTGTAATTTTATTTAATTGATTTTTCTTTTTAAATATGTTGATTCGGTACATTCAATTATTTACCTAAATTTTAATGGCATTTTAATTTTATTGTATTTTAGAGAAGAAACGTTCAGAAAATGATAAAAATTAAAAATGATTATCCATTGTCTTTTTCCTTTTTTTTTTTTTGCCTTTGCTGTAACGGGTAAATATTTTTTTTTCTTAATTTCACCCCCATATTCTGGAACGAGATAAGTCGGTGGAATAAGTGCTTGTCCAAAGTCAAATAATGCTAATACATTTTAAAAATTAGTTATTGTGTGATATAAGTAATCCTTTACGTAAAGAAATATTTTGAAAAGATATAATTGCGAATTATATCTTGTATAATATTGCGAATTTATTACAGCGAAGTATTTTTCAAATATTGAATTTAATTCTTTCTCTCGTCGTCTTATTTCTTTTCCCCCTCATTTCACACTTTAAACTTTTTTTAAAGAATGTTTGATATCTTTACTTAATTCGTTACTTAATCTTTTTTGTTTTGGTTGAATGAGCACTTCTGTTTTATTAACGTTCCTTCTCCTGTATTGTAAGTACTTCTATCCTGCAAGTCCTACTAATACGGTACCAATCGCTTCTTACGTCCAATGTAGTCAATTAGAAATTCTCTAAGCTTGTTTGATTGTTATTTCCTGCATTTAAACTGTTTGTGTTCTCCTTCATATTCTGTGGCAACTAATCATTTACAACTGTAATAAAAAACGAGATGTCACTTACAAGTGATAGTTTCTGTAAGTATAGGCTACATATTTTTAGTAGACCATCATATCAGAGCCATTACTTATTTTTTTACTACATCTGTACTCGATGCTGTGAATACTTTCATGTAATTGACTTTCTTTATCAAAAGAGGAGATGCATAACAGCAGGTCAGCAGCTTGAGTTCGGATAAGCCAATAATCACAAGCTCAATACGCAAAGAGTTATCTATATTTCTCCTAGTACGCGTAAAACAAAACTTAATACCAAACACACAAATGAAAGGCATGATGATTTCGCGAATATCATTCATCATCAATAAGCCTACAAAATGTGGCGTTTTATTCTTTATGAAACTTTAGATGAATAACACTGCAACAGCAGCACTTTGTACTCTAGGGCGTTTATGGGCAGTCATTTTTGGTTGTGTATGCGCACTCATTTTAGTTTTAGCTTTCTCAATTATTCAGCAACTACTGGAATATAGTTTCCATGAACCACATCCTAAGTTGTCGCACAAACCACGGATTTGAAGATTAAAAAGAAGAAATTATTCTGGATGAATTTCATGTCTACGCAGACTTATTCGGGTTTATTTTAAACACCATCCAAGTTCGTTCATTCGCAAACGTTTTAATCTTAAGACTTGCATTAGAATATCTTGATTTCAGAACTTTTTTCTTATGATCTTTGTTAGTAATTTATAGTTTTTAATTTTTAAAAATTAAACAATGTAGAGCGATAAAGGATTTCTTTTAAATTGAATCTCGAAAATCGTAGACGAAAACTACTTAAGAGTTGCAATGATACATATTTAACTCTTTCCTATTTAAAATTTCATATTTTTATCGGCTTAGTAAAAAAGAGATTATGATAACTTAGAAATACCTCGGCTTTATTTTAAGTTGCTTAAAAAAAATATCGATTATTTATTAAGTAAAATAAAAAACCTAAGTTAACAACCTTAACTTGACAACTCATAACTTATTTCCGTTGTTTTTAGAAAATTCTTTTGTTGTTCGAAACAATAATGAATAAAAAAAGTTTCCTTTGCTGGAAACTTTCCCGGAAACACAAGTAACTTCAATAGATATTCGGAAAAAAAGTAAGATCTTTCAGAACTATTATTCCGGAAATTTGTTCCTCTTGACGATTTTTCTTCTTTCCGGTTCTCTAATATATAAGAGATAGAATTACACAAGGTCCCACACTGAGCAGAATTTCTCTTCAAAAACCGTTCCTAGGCTGAGTATCATGCGAGTCATAAGATTCATCAGAACTGCCATTACAGCCGAGAAGTTGAAAGGTTTTGGGGAGAACTGGGTTTTATTGCCGACCCCTTTCAAGTTTTATGATTATTACTTTTGTTGATGAAAGGAAATATTAATATAAAGAATTATTTTGTTGAGCTCTGTGCATTCCTTCGTATTGCTTTACAGTCATAGTTTCATAAATATCTACCATAGGATATTGTAGGTTGAATCTAATTTTTTAATGCCTCTTAGTGTGTATAGGAGAGATGAAAGAACCAAAAACAGTATTAAGAGTGCAATTTTAAGTCGAAATATGCATATCCTTACATCTGGAGTAAACACACTCCTAGGAAGCTGAAATTTTAGATGTGAGTTACTATAAAGAAGTCCTATTAATTTTGGTACACATCCGACAAACAGATAAGAAGTTATGAGTAAAAATTACTAAAATACGCTATTGTTAAAAGAGTAATAACATTGTTTCCATAAACATTGTTAAAAATGCCTTTAAGACAATAAATAAAAACAAATTACTTAGCACTAGGAGCACTACGATTTATCAGTAGAGAATTAATAAGATAAATTTATGGTGATTCATTAACTGATATTATAATACATGATACCTTATTACGTAGTAGCCCATCTTCATTATGTTCTTTCTACAGAAGCAGTATTCGCTATCTTAGGAGGAATTTTTCTTGGGTTTTCTTTATTCTTAGGAATTCTATAACCCAATGGGCTGAAAATAAGGATTCTAGTTGTGCAATGGTTTTTTGTAAACCCGTTTGTTCAATGGTTCTACCTTAACAGCCCTAAACCCCTGCTTTCACTTAGAAACTTTCCAACGATTTAGATTGAATGCTTGGCTGTGATTTTTTGATTCAGATGAAGGACATTGTAAGCTCTGGTTCGAAACATGTAGATTTTACTACTCTTTAATTATTGTTTTAAATTTTAAAGCTTTAAAGTTTTTAAATTAGTGAGTCCAAGCCTCAGTGATACTGTGGCGCACGTCATATTTTTCTAATTGGATCAAAAATTTCATTTATTCCGTTTTATTCTTATCTTATAAAACAACTATGTTATATCAACGCTATCTATCATTGCTTATTATCATTGTCTTTTTGCTCGTATCATGAGGGTAAGAGAAAATTAGCACATCAACTATATTTTCTATTTACGTTGAATGGAAAATAATAAAGTCCTTAACTATAAATAAAACGTACTTAACGGAAATTTAATTATACACTTTTAATGCATAATTTTTTTTTAGAAATTTAGCACAGAACATTCTCACATTTTTTTTTTCTTCCAGATCATTTAGTATAAAGTAAAATATTAATAATATATTTCTGCTTCGATGTAAATTAGTAATTACATCGGATTTAAAACAATAAGTTTTAAAAAACGATTATTATCTGAGTTTTTAGATTCTTCTGCAGGAAAAGCTAGAGTTTCCAAAGTCATTAAAGAGATTGATGTTGAGAAATTTCCGTTACAGACCCGGGAAATCCGACTTTTAAAGAGAACTAATTCACACAGAGCACTTTATCAATAGATAATTATTTATTTTTAATGCAAATAATTATTTTTTAAATAAAGACAGTAAAATAAGTAAAAAAAAATTAACAAAAAGTTATCCGGTTAACTAAAATATTGTATTCTTTCTCTCTATATATACTGATTCGAAGTTGGAGGAGGCATTTAAAATCTTCGTGTTATCCTATTTGTTAATTTCAGATCGAAACTGAAATTTTTTTATTGATGTTTTATGCGACTTTCAGCTGTCCCAGTGCCCAAGAGATCTGAGGCTAGTGTCGTTCTCAAGAGCGGAAATAACTGCGACCATTTGCCGCCTAACGATTCTGTTTTCGCGATGGGACCATCTGAGGTTACGACCGGAACAGCAACAAAATGGCTGCCATTTAAGAAGGCTGTCCAAATGCCTATATTTTGTATGCAAAATATTCCGCATAACAAAAATCCTTCTCTTGCTGGAAATTCTTGCTGTTTTAAAGTAGGAGAGAAGATACAAATGGCGTACCAATTTTCGAAGAATCAACTTCATTACAAAACCGAAAACTAACTGTAATGAAGACAGAGTGTCTCAACATAGAAACACTCAAACATTATTGCTAATTATTTTTATCGTCGTTTTCAAAGCAGGTCAGTTTATCTGTGAATCGATTGGAGTTTGTTTGGGTCTATTTTTTTTTTATCAGAATCAACAGACACCACAAAATGTTATCTTTATTAAAATTTCGAAAACCTTTCTAATTTTTTTTAATTTATCGTTTTACTATCACAATGCGATTTTAATGGCAGTATTTTGTCTCCAGCTCCCTTATCTATCGATTGGATAGGCAGTAAAATCAGCAGGGGTTTTTGTTTGATTAATCTACATATGAAGAGTTTTCCTACAGTTTATACATTGAGTTACCTTCGACACTAAAGGACGGACATATTTTTTTCCTAACCCATTATTTTCCCAATGCAAATTAAGTTTACTACTAAGGTAAGATCCACTGTGTAATAGTCTGTACGCAGGAAACAGAGCCTTTTATGCAAATAAGAAACTATTGCAAAATAAGATTCTTTCCATTAAATCCAAACTTAAAATATATTGGATACTTATTAGACCTATTGTAACATATGCTTGTGAAACTTGGGTTTTAAAAGATAATCTTTCCCAAAAGTTATTAATTTTTGAAAGAAAAATATTGCGTAAGATATTTGGACCTTTGGAAAATTAAAACTAATGAAGAATTAGATAAACTAATAAATAATAAAAATATTATTCGATTTGTAAAAGCTCAAAGATTAAACTGGATGGGTCATATCGAAAGAAGGCCTGATGAAAGAAATATCAAAAAAATTTTAAATTTTAAAATTTTAAAAGATTTCTCTTTTGCTATGAGACCTACTGGAAGACCTAAATTAAGATGGAGAGATGATGTAATGAATGATATTAGAATGATGAAGATAGTAAATTGGAGAAAGTGTGTACAGGATAGACGACAATGGAAGTCTATTGTTGAGCAGGCCAAGACTCAGAGTTGTAGCGCCTTTTAAGAAGAAGAATACTCTGTATAATACCGTACTATGCACATGTAAAGTAATTGATTGGGTCTTAAAAAAATACACTAATTATCAGGCGTATATGTACTTATACAGTAAAACGTCATCTGTCCGATTGGACAGTCATCCTTGTTGATTGAGAATGAGTCCGGATAATTCAAAAATACAGTTAATCCAAATTACGTTTTATTGGGTTAAATACATAAAAAACTTTAGAAACACAAGATAAACATTCTTTTTGTATCTAAATACAAAACTGAATATAATGCAATATTACGTGCAATGTTATTTACACTGTGATGATTCTGTTATTTAACGATCCCAGTTGCACACAGAATTTAAAAATAAATGAAATTTTATATGTAGTGTAGAGGATCACGGCTAATCTGATCCCACGGATGTTGATCTCGAAATAATCGGAGTTTTATATATATAGGCCCAAGCGGCCTTGGAAATTGCATCACCTTTAAACTCCTACCGTAGTTATTATACAGTATTACAAGAGAGCTTTGACTCTTTACAACATCCTTAGCCCTCACCTGCACAAACCTTAATCCCGGGTGCGTCACTGGCTCCTGTGTATATATTGTGGCGATTTCTGTTGGTGTCTCTGGCTTGTGTAAAGAAATAGATTAGACTTAAGTTGGATCTATCTGGGTTCCCTGTGTTCTGTTTATTCAGGGAGAGCAAGGGCTTTTATAGAGTAT
This sequence comes from Thereuonema tuberculata, assembly GCA_023159025.1. NCBI lineage: Eukaryota > Metazoa > Arthropoda > Chilopoda > Scutigeromorpha > Scutigeridae > Thereuonema > Thereuonema tuberculata. Next base: position 10,300,324 of record JAFIDM010002131.1, read on the forward strand.
TTACAATGATCGGTCATTGGCTGAGGGCTTTAACAGTTCATTGGGTGATTTAAAATAACATGTGATTCGTAACTGGAATTAACTGAAGATTTTAAATTACAGGGAATTATGGGAACCCTTAGCCATTGAAATTCAAAAGTAAACAAAACAGGAAAAGATCGCTAACGGTCAGAATTTGAAATTTACAACTGATATACAAATTTCTACTGATGTACTATGATTTAGACTCTTAGTTTATATTTCATTATTTTCAATAAATTAGTAAAGGAACAGTTTGAAAACCACATCTAATATTGAATCACTTGACAAGATTTCTGTTTAATAATGTTAACTGAAGGAGGAACAATCGATAACACATCATCGCCAATCATAAGAAAAAAAAGAAATCAGGCAAAAATATGCAACACTGAAATACAACAAAGAAACGTTCCTAAATTTAATTACCTGAACACTGGTTGCTAGGATACCCCGCAAATGCCTGTAGGATCAGTCTTAGGTCACTTAGTCTCATTGATGGTATCCGAAGAGGACCTAATGAGATGTCCGATTCATTTAGCCATTGCCTTGATGATAGCACCGCTGGCGGCTATTTTAGCTTCCATTTATCGTAAACTGAATTAAGGCCTAACGAACTGTTAGTTATTGTTCTGCCACGTTAACTAGATTCAGTATGTTGTTTTGTTTTTCCACCTATGGTTATATTACAGAATGAAAAATGCGCACTTCTGCAAATTTATGATCCTGTGCGATTTTGTATTTGTTTTTTTGTTTGTTTTTTTTGATAAAAACCATACAACATTATTTGTGCCAGTAGTAAAGAAAATTTGAAATGAGCCTGACTGGTAACTGCAAATAGCTGAGTTTACGATTGTGTATCGCAGCACATAAATGATAACGTTACGTATTCAGATTTATTTATGCAAATGGTATCAATCTGTTTCCATTTTAATGGAGACATCCGAGGAAAACTGTAGGTGTTATTAATGTACTCTCGTCATTCTTACTGCAGAAAAGGAATTTTATTAATAAAAATAAGTTTCACCCAAATCGTGTCATCCAAATTTCATCCAAATCGTCCAAATCGTGTCATCTTGCGACAGCACACATCCAAATCGTTTCTTTGCACAAAACTTTACTTATTCAGATATTGGTTCTCAAACGATTACAATACAGATGTTTAAACTAAATGACGCTCATCACTTAACATCAACCCCATTTTTGAAAATAGCATTTTTTTACAAATTTAAGAAAATAAAATAATTGAAAGTAATCATGCACTATTGATGTTTTTCTTGCTTTTTATTTTATAATTAAATTCCTTCCTTTCAACGAAAGGACAAGGGTTTAATGCTGTGGATTTCACGGGTTTATTTTTTAGCGACCCATTTGGGAGCTATTGTGATACCGATCAAAATCGGTAGGTGTTGTGTTTGTGCTGTCCATCCGTCCGTCCGTGTCTGTCCACCCGTAACAAAAGTCGGATCGACAAACGGATTTCACCATCATTTTCGTAGGCTCAAACACCGAAGGAATAGAACATGTCCACCCATGTTCGATATATTTGGTATTGTTGTCATTGTATCCCCTAAAAACTACCGAACGAAAGGTAAGACTGAATTTTATTTTTCATTTTTAGTTGTAGTTTGTATTAACTGATGTCATGGGATTTTACAATGTTGGTTTCCATTCATTCACTGGAATCACGTTATATATACGAGGCTTAACTCAGCGAAGCGACGAGTAGCCGTCTAATATTAAAAAAAAAATGTTGTAGTTATAACAATTAAAATTGCAAAAAACTTTAAACAAATTACCATAAAACAGAATTGATTATTTTTCCTTTATATTCCCTTCCTACGTGGCAGATTTTCAGCTGAAAATAACCTTGCAGTATTCCGGAAGTCGAAACCGTTCTGTTTGATAATGTGTTTATTATTTTGGTCTTTATAAATAAGTAAAACTGAAAAAAATAGAATATTTTGTAAGTATTAATATGGCTTTTGATTTTTCCTGTACTGATCAGAATAAATAAATAAATATTTACTAGACGTCGGCTTAAATTTTGACCGGAAAACCCTCCATATTTGCGAAAAGATAACTTATAAATATTAAACAAGTACAAACGGAATGAATTTATAATTAGTGTAAATTTATAAAAAAAAGAAGGAAATAAGTTAAGCATAACATGCTATTCATGCAGGAAGTTTCTAATAAACAAAATTTAAATAAGCGATGTTTTTATAGTAAACAAAATAAAATGTAGTCCACCTATCTTAATTCTTAAGATAAAACATTTAAAATTCTTTCTAATCTTCAGATTCGCATATGAAGCTACAGTTGTATTGAGTATTGCAGGTCATTTCTTGTAACTACTTTTATTTTCTCCTCCTTTGTATTATGTTCGAAGGAATCTGAATATAAATTTTCTAAAACATTTAAAATGTGAATGTTAGCCCGTCCGTCCGTCCATAATAAAGATAATCTAAAACCACTGCCAATTTACCAATTGTATTTTTTTTTTTTATAAAGGACGAAAACAACAGGAAAAAGATCACATACCTTGGCTTTCAATTCTAACACCACAATACTAATCAAAAAAACTAAACAAAAACAGGAAGTAAATTTCGCTTTTCTGTAACACATTCAACTTCTTAATCTATGAATTTTTGCTTTTTCAAACTTTCTTTAGATTCCAAATAGCTTTTAATTAAAATGAAACAATATGAACTAAAAACGACTTTTTTCTGTTGTGATCTTACTATGCAGGCATCCGAAAATTGACATGTCAACTATATCCTGTTTTTTTACATGCTCACAAAAAATATATAATGAAAACATTTACCCAGATCAACATAATGAAAACTATGAGATTGCACTATAATATTATTTAAACATTTATTAAGGGAACTTAGGAACAGGAAACACATTTTAATCTTATTTCTTTGACTTTTTTTATTTCTTTAGCGATCGAGAACAGAAGATTGTAGCTAAAGATTCTCCTGTTTCTCTTTTGTCTACGAGGAACCGGGACTGGAACCTGACACAATCGCTCCACTACAGTCAACATAGAATTCATTAAATAATCACACCTGATCTGTCTTCCTGCATTCGGACATCACACAATTTATTGCTGCTGACAACAGCTGTGCAGTAATAATTCATCAACGATGTAGATTATTGTGACACAGAACGGCAGTATTCATTCAGGTCAATCGTACATTGCATAAACGTGCGAATACAATAGTGTTAAGTAGTTCATTCATCATACATAAGAAACAGTGAATTCTTAATTCGAAAGGTGAATTATATTTAGGATGTATTAAGTGATATTAAAGTGTTGTTGTAGTTTTTCGAATGGAACCAACCATTGCAATGTTTTCCGTTGGCAAAGTTACAACTTGGCAAAGAGAAGCCAACTTTTCTTGTGCGACCGGATTTTTTTTTTATGATTTCTGGGCGTATTTTTACAGACTATAAAATTAGGCAAATGGCCTTTTACTTTTGGTCATCTGGACAGTGTATCAGATTCTTCGTTATACAAAAAGATTGGATTGTAAATACTCAAATACAGAATGAAAATATATTGGAAGAAAATTTAAGTTTCATATAAACGTGAGAAAACATTTCAACCCCGATGTAAAATAAAAACACAGTAATGTATCATAAAATATTTCATTCAATCTTTTCATTTCAATTATAAATTTTTATTAACAAAGGTTTATTCTTATTATTTTTATTATCTTACTCATAAAAATGTTATTTTGCTTAACTACATTTTCCTGTTACTAAAACGTGAAATGTTAATCATAGAATATTTTGTTGACTATAAAAGTAAGAAAATAGCTTAACGTTGGAGAATTAGCAGTTTTATAGTTTAATTGCTGTTCAATAGTGAAATCAAAGACTTTATTGTAGTTTCCATCTTAAGTCTTACTACTTTTCCAATTACAGTTGAATCTTATCCGATCACTGTGGCACCGGATCCCTTGCCGATTAATCCGAAAAAACATTCCCGTTACCTTTCCAGGGATAAAAATTGAAAACAAAAAATATCTTTTCATCTGTTTGGTAAAATAAAAGAATTATATACACGTATATTTAAAAAATGTAATATTTAAATGTACATTTAAAAAATTTAAAAAATGTATATTTAAAAATGTAATAAAAAAAGAACTATTTTGTACATAAAGGGATCAAATAAGACGGCGAACAAATTATAGGATTTTTATCTAGTTACCTAGACTACAAGGAATATAATGTGATTCACCCTCTGGAGAAACACTCGATAAAGAGACAATAAGAGGGACTGGACTATATTTCGAATACATAGGAAGAACAAAAAATTTTCATTCATACAATTTTAAAACCTAAAAGTAATACTAAGGTTTAAGTTTAATAATTGAAGTAAATACTATTTTAATTTTATAAATAACTAAAGGTTGTTGATCCGTTTTACATAAAATTTATAAGTTTCGGTTCCTGCAGTTTAAATTTGGAAGTTCTTGTATAGATAAAGCTCATGGAAAAACTCAACTAGTTAATTGACATTAGTATTCATTATGTTATGATAATAAATAAAAAAAATACGTTTAAATTTAAGATAATTTTTAAATTTAAAATTGACATTTTCTTCTCAGTTTTATTAAAGCGCAACTAGTCACCCATTTTGTCAAATATGATAAAAATATGATATTTAAAAATATAATATATATTTGCGATATTTGTACGATAAAGATGAATGCCGCTTTTATAAGGTAAAAAAAAAAAAAAATACTAGAGACCCACAACATGATCCTCATTCATTTCTTATCATAAGATTATGTCTTGAAAGTAATTTTCCTTTAAAATAGATGATGCTTGATGATTAAAAAAAATGCAAATAGGGAACGTAAATTTTCCTAATTATCATTTTCTTTATGTATTCTGTATTTATCATGCAATTATATATTTTTAAAAATTAATATACTAATATAAGAATGTCTACATAAAAATCAAACTTTAAAATCGCTATTAAAAGCCTAGAGATCACATCAGTTTTTAAAATTATAATGTATATTTTATAAAGCTTTATTCAATAATTAAACACATACTTTTGTGTCCTTTTATTTTAATATTCAACAAAAATTACTAATCCAGTATTTCATGAAGAACTTTTTAGAGTATAGGGCGTAGAGCAATTTACTTATTTCTGTAAGTAAAATTAAGCTTTTTGCAAAGCTTTCAAAGAAACAACAGTGATGTCTTAACTTCTTCCAATAAGTCCGTATTGTTCTCGACTTAGTTATCGGCTTAAATGCATTCGAAATGAGAGTCGAGACATAGGAATTCTCGGTGGTTCCATCTGAGCTCGATCTCTTCTCTCAAACGATCCCATTAGTTACAAGCATCGGCCATTACAGTCGCATAAACTAATGGCTGACTGATGCAGACCCTACTCCTGACAGCGACGCTAGAGACATCTATGGGCAGTTCCAAGAACCAGAAAACAATGTTTACTCACAATTGGACGCGGCTTTTTTTGTTTGTTGTTGTTGCTGGCAAAGTTCCCGCAAGTTTGTTGGAGCGAAAAGGTCGGTACTTTAGACTCCCTCCCTCCTCCACCTTTTTTTTTTTTTTAATAAATGGATGTGGTTATGAGCAAATGCTTTATTATTGGTTGGTTTGCTTTAAGCAGTTTAAACTCAGCAAATACTACTTTCCAAAAGTATGAAAGTTGTACATCAAAACGCTTAAATTATTATTCTTTTTATTTCCTTTTTTAATGGCATTTTAATCCGTTCAATTAATCACATTAAAGATTAAGGAATTTCACAAAAAAAAAAATTGCTTTTAATACATTTAAATAAGCAATTAGTAAGTAAATTCTCTTTGTAGGCCTAACTCATTTTAATGAAATTCTTAATTTTTTTTTTCTATCTTCGAAATCCAACTTTTAAATTAAATTTTAAAACTTAAACATGAAAACTAAACGAAATCATATTTCATAAAATAAACAGGAATAAGGAAGAAGATACGAAACAAGTAACTCATTACAGAATCTGAACCTATCTTCAATGATTTCTTTAATTGTAATGTCAACTATTCTTTCGACGTAGATGTGGATTTTGTAACAATTCTTATGGTGCCTATACATACCAAAACCTGTCATTCTAACGTAGGCATTTTTTATATTTAAAATTCTTCAATCGAAGTATATGTTTATGATCCATCTATAAGCTGAGACTATGCAGAAATATAGTCTTAAGAATTCTAAACCAGCAGGCAATAGAGTAAAATCGATGTATTCTAAGCTAAAGAAACTTAAAACACATCATTAATGTTGTATTTCGAAACACTTGTTCTGGAAGCTTAAAGACCTTGGGACTTTAAAGGCGCTTCTAGATTTGATTCTCAAAGAAAAATGTTTCTTTTATGGAGATAAATATTCAAAGAAATCAAAGCGTAATGAATTCATTGTGTAAATCTGATTGTGTTTACATTTGTTTAAATGTCATTCTTTGTAATCTATCTAAACTTCTTATTTAATCATCTAATTGAAATGTAAATATAGCTTCTTTTTTTTTTTAGATTTAACTTTACTGGTATCTTGGACTGAGTCTTGGAATTTGTTCCTAAATTCATAACATATTTTATGTTTATAAGAAGGAAGAAAGCCATAACATCTCTTATGGATATCGTTTGACGTTGAATTGCCCTATTATTCAAACAAATAAACTATCTTCCAATGAAATAGTATTTATAAACTACATGTAATTACTTCTTATACTGTTATTTACAATATTAGAAATAATAGTAGAGAGACAATAAACCGTACAGCATTTGAAAGACCTTTGACAATCAACAATGAACATTTACTTTGATCTGGTTGCTTTGACTTTTATTAATTGTAGTTAATGATACACTTCGGTCTTATTAATTAAACTAATCATTTAAATGTTATTTGTGAATAAGATCAATGATGGAGCGATTGGCTTAGTACAAAAACATTAAAATAAACGAAGGTTGGAAGTGAAGCAATTATTAGCTCAGCACTTTCAAACATCCTCATTTAATTGTTATTTGTGTTAATAACTGAACTATATTACAGAGCCTTGTACGTTAGAAACGCTAAACGTTCAATGAAATGGATGAAAAGAAAAGAAATGTTCTCTATCGAATATATTTATCGATTCATTCGTCGCTTTCTTTCTGCAGTTGTAGAATCCATTAGTATTTCAGTCCTGGTCTTCTCATTCCATAAAGCCTTTGGCAGCGGACTTTCTGGTCAGTGAAGCATAACACCATTGCAGTCAACGCTACAATCATTCGTGTCAAATACATCGATCCATTGCTGGCTGTGGTGTCCTGTCTAACTCAGCATCCAAACAAAAATGGCTGCTTGCTAAGTAGAGGATCTTTAGAGGTCAAGGGTTATCAAGGCTTGGCGTAGACACAATCCGTTCCCAGATGTGGAAGCGGTCGACCGGATTAGATGAACTCTAATCCGGATTTACTCTGTCTCGATTTTGAAAGCAATCCAAACTATTAATACATTCCTTGTACCGCCTTTGAAAGAGGATTAGCATTAATGAGAAAACGTTTCCTTTATGCTTTAGTTCCAGAAGTTTCTGCAGATATTTTTAGAAAATCA
>JAFIDM010002131.1:10322953-10340336 GCA_023159025.1 Thereuonema tuberculata
TCCAAGAACTAACATTCCCAGGAGCCAATTCGTTCAAAACAAAAGAATAAATCACGTGCTATTCTAATTAGAAAAAGATTCACTTGACGAGGGTAAGTGTCTGAAAGAACTTGCCCAAAAACACTCCGAAAGTAGTTTGGAAGTTAGTTTAAAACTTACTTAAAATTCATTTCTACCATTCATTTATTTGTTTTCAAAAAAAAAAAAAACAAACAAACAATTTCTTCGGATTCTTTTCACTATTTTAACATTTTCTTGTGACTAATAGAACAAATAAAACAAAATTATTGAAATGTTACTGCAACGTCCAAAATGCCGCGAATGCAATAGCACATATGAATAAGAGTAAATCCCAGACAACTTATTTACTGCACATGCGTAGTCTCACTATTCATTTTTTTGTCTGCGTATCACAACCTTATTATGGTTCAACTTAAAAAATGAGTTTGGTATTTAAGAATCCCTCTCCTCGAAATGGGCCCTAAGGTTGTATGCGATAGAAAGCTGAACGTATGGATGAAGTTTACTCGATATTGTTTAATATCTAGTAAAAATGTTTAAATAGAACAGTAAGAATTCGTATGTTCAGTAAATTATATATTTTCATTCTAAATTTTGACTGATTTTAAAATGCAATTATAGTACATTTCGTAAGAAATTGAAGAAAAAATTAATTAATGCAATATTAATTAAATAAATCAAACTAAATTTATAAGAGTAAACTTCATTAAATTAATTGAAATTGGGCCATGAAGCATATTTATCACAACACAAATAATTTCACGTTTAAAATAACAACGACGTTTCAGGGCTCAGGTTTCGTATCTTGAGCCCTGAAACGTCTTTGTTATTTTAAATATGAAATTGTTTCTATAAATATTGTTGCAAATGTGCTTCATGGCGTCAATTTTAATTAAGACATTAATGCTGCACGTTAAATAATATTTTTGAAGTAAACTTTATTATTATTTTAAACGCTTAAACAAAAGAAAGCCTGATTATATGAATCAACATTATAAAAATGAAACAGTAGAAGATATAGAATATAAAAAAAAATACGCGTTAGTCTTTATGTACACACATACAATTTGTAAAATGTGAAATTTTCAAAGGTAGATCTACATACAGAAGTTTAAGTATTTGCCATTTTTTAAAATAACTAAAAAAAAAAAAAAAAATCTCTTAAGCAATGCGAAAGAAAAACTCAATTTCTTTTGAGAACTAAAGACTGCTATAATGTTCACCATTAATCACCTGTATCCACATTGTGGAAATCCTATCGTCGACTTCGATTAAGCGACTGCAAAGCAACTTGATTCCATAACGAATTACGGACATCGGCTTCTCAGAAGAGGACTTAGGGAGGGAGAATACTGACATTACAGAACTCATTCCAAATCTAACAGAATGGACGACTGTTGATTCACTACTGCTTTAAGGAATGTAACAAGAAAGGCCTATAAGCACGTCATATTTGAAGATAAAACAGGAGGTCTTTTTACTTCATCCTCAGACTCCACACTTTATTTTTTTCTTGTCAAATCAAAATATTAAGCTCCAATTCAATAAAAGACATTGCACCTACTTTTAAATCATTTTAATTCTAATTTTTACAATACAGATAGTAAGCCAAGCTTCGGTGCTTTAATCGTAATCAAAAAACCCTGTAGTCGACGTATTTTAATCAAATGGTTATTGTTAGAGAAATTCAACCACTTTCTCTAGTCAAAAATATAATAGTCAAAGAAGTTGGTGAAATCTATTACATTTACTTATGATCTTATCAATACAAATTATCTAAGGCTTGTCTTCATTTTGTTTTTGTTCAAAAAGTCGTTTTTTCCTTTCTTTGTTTTTTTTAATTACTAAATTTAGTAAAAAGAAAATATTTTGGATTGTTTAATGAATTAATTAAAATTTTAGAATAAATTCTTAAAAAGTAAGTAAAGAAAAGCCAACTCAAAGCAAAAGATGAATTATCGTATTTATTAACTCTGCTGTTGTCTTACTACTACATTTCAAGATCTTTGTTCGCCCCTTTTTCTTATGTTTGTTCATTTGTCTGAATCTCTATAAAATGAATGGACAGATTACATAAAATTTGGTACGTTGCTTACCAACGATCCAACTTAATACGCAAGACATTTATTTGTTGTCTCCATCCCTCCTATTCCTCAAAAATAACCCCAAACTCTAACTCCAGAACGGCTATTTGGATTTCTTTGAAACTTGATGAGATGCATAGTTCCACAACTAAAATGACTAAAACTTAAAATACAAGCACCATAATTTTGATTTCCATTGCTTTCCCCTCCTAGTGTCCATAAAACTTGTTAATTAAGCGCTCACCATATCCAACATATAGTGGAGGTTGATAAGGAAAGTGCGTGACCTCGAACGCTCAGAACCACACAAAAATGTGCTTAGAATATAAATCGCTCATGCCAAAAACAGTGATATGTGTCATTCTTTTGCAAAACTACGCGTCTTACACGAGAAACATTTGAATGATCACCTATTGAAGGTCCAAGAAAGGTAACGCGAAGAAACAAAATATCGATATAGAACCAAAAAAAACACATATTTCAATATCGTGACTATATTGCTATTAGGCTTAAAATAATTACGCTATCTGTACAACAAACTTTTCCTACTGACCTGATAAGTGTTGCACAGCTCTTCAGTCTTCAAAGTGCGCTAGCAGACAACAGCTGAGTTTTACATGGGAATGACTCATAACACTGTTGTTTGGGATGAGCGATTTATATTCTAAGCACATTTTCGTGCGGTTCTCAGCGTTCGAGGTCACGCACTTCCTTGTAAGTGGAGGGTTTAGTTTTGACGACTGGAGAGGAGGGGTCGATTTCAAAGTAATTAAGAGTCAAAACTTAAGTTGGATCATATAAGTTTTATACCAAATTTCAAAGAAATCAGTTCACCTTATTTTGCAAGAAATTTTAAATGTGATTTTTTTGAAGGGTGGAAACCAAACAAAATGTATACATTAATTGTACAACGTAAGAAGTTTTATGAAAATCCTCCTAGCCGTTTTAACGTACTGCGCTTACAAACAGAAAAAAAAGAAAAATGTTCAAGTAGAATAGCAAGCAGTGTCAGTGAATGATACCGGTAACTGCCTCCATTTAATTTTTAACTATAATTTTAATTAAGATATAAGAGGGATTTTTTTCTTTAACTATTAAATTTCTACATCTTATTTATAGCTTTTTTAATATCAACAGATTGACATTCAAGTAGAAGCAAATGCTTACTTTCTTTGAACAGTTGCCAAATAATCACTCGCAGCAAATACAAAACTATTTTCTACTAATTCCAAATTATTAATTGAAAAACAGCAGGAAGGAGAATTCTAATCAAAACTCTTAAGTCTAACTGATGGAATTAAGATGTTGTGGAAAGAGAACATTTCTTTTTCTGTGGTGAAAGTATTAAAATCAATATCTCTAAGTCTGTGGATTTGGCAGACAGCCTACTGTCGGTGTAATAAAAAAGAACGGAAATTTCTGGAAGCATCTGAAGAAAGCATCTACAGATCTAGAAAAGAAACACCTGGGATCTTTGTAAGTTAGCAAATGTTGTCAATATTTCGTGATACGTAAGATAAGAAATATGCTTTGGTCTTCAAAATAAATCTGATTTTACGATAGTTTACGAATGCTTTAGTTCAGTTATTTATTGGTTCAATTTTTCCTTTGCATTGTTTTTACGTAATGCGTAATGTAAAAATCATTAGGAATTCTTTCAAACTGACTGAATTCGAAACTCGAGACTGAAAGACAGTGAGAATCAGAATTTACATTTATCCGCTCCTATATTCAACTCCATCAAAATTAATGGAATTAATAACTTCTCATTCACGCTTTAAGTTACAATCAACGTCTTAATGCATTCTCAATATTTATCCTTTTTGCACGTCTTTTCGTGCAAACTCCCCTATTTAAGAGAATATGGTCCTTGTCTAGTTTTTTCTTTTAATTAAATGTCTTTTGTGCCTCGTACTTACCTATCCAAGGTTCTGATTCTATATTGATTGTAGTGATTTTCTTATTGTAGTTTGTTTTTGGGAGGGAGCTAGATCTAATGGTCTTTCACACCTTTGATCAGGATACTTACATAACAGGATACAAACCGGATATCCTATATCTGCGAAAACAGGGTTATACGATATTTACTTCTACTTCATAACTTCTGAAAGAAGTTAACAATACATGAAATTAATTGCATGAGAAACCGAAAGAGTATATCAAGAACATTCTCTATCATGATGATTAGTTTTGTATTCCCTTATTTTCCAGAATAAGAGTCGATTTTTTAAGTGAAATCGATTCAACGAAAACCTAAATTGTATCAAGTAAAATTCGTACAACATATCTGTACTGCTATTAAAAATTGTCTTACTTATTTGTATTTAATTTCGTAAAACATTAATCACTAATTATCCTTAGATCTAATTTAAGTTATTAATGAAAAGATTACAAAAAGAAAAAGGCACAGAGAATGAAAAACTAAATTCTATGGATGTAGTTTATAAACTTTAGAAATTGTAACAATGTTTATGATGGAAACACCGGAAGGAAAAATACTGCAACACGTAGGAGAGAATAAAAATACCAGAAGACACAAGATTGGGCGGATCAGTGCCAAGAAACTAAATTCAATGTATTCTTTACTAATGTATTATTTTCAGCATAAAATTGTTTCTAAGAATAGAAAGAAATAAGAGTACAAATTTCTTTTCGAAATACAGAAGTTCATTTTAAAACAGTTTCATTTACTTCTTCGTTGCTTCATAAAAAGTAGATATTCAGTAGTTCCAGGTGTATAAACAACAATCCTAGTAAATTTAGCAAATACTGGTCTTTTCATCTTGGCATTAAAATTCTTTGGTCTCGCTCTTTACGAATTTTTAAGTGACTGGAGCTTAGATAATCACCAATTAATTAGTAATTTGAAGAAAAGTGAATTCAAGTGTAAAACCAAGGGTCTTTCTGTCGAAGCGCCGTTAAATGATGTCCCATCTTGGGACTCATTATACTGAATGTCAATCCCATCATTACGGTAAGTCATTTCCGAGGCGACTCATTCCTAGGAAGAACAATGAAGTTGAAGCTTAAAGAGCCGATTGGTTGGTGCTAAAATTCCCACAGAGACAAATTAAGGGCTAGTCTGAGACAGCACACGAATACCAAAACAACTCCATAGAATAAGAAAAAAAAAAACCAGGCTTAATGGTACTTCAATTAAAACTACTTCATTATTGAAAATTGTAGTCCATAAAACAAACAAAAAAACAAAAAATATAAAACAATCTGAAAAATAAATGAAATTTTAACGTGTGCATTTGAACATACAAAGTAGACACAGATACAAAATTTAAAAAGGTAAAAAATTTTAACACATTAAAAATACGAAGTCGAAAAAGCCTAGTAGCAAAGGCGAAACCGGTCCCTCTGTATTTTTAATTTGTTAAAACTTTTAACTTCTTAAATTTTGTATGTCAGTGTCTACTTTGTGTGTAATCTGAAAAATATCTTTTAAAATTAAAAAAAAAATACAGAAACGCAATTGCTTGAGAAAAACATTATTACGAAAACTACTGTTGTAAGGCACAAAAGAGTATTTAACTCAGAAATAAAAACTCATTCACAAAATATAGAAACTCCTTCAATAGAACTGAAAAACTTTGAATTTAGTAACATTATTTTTTTAGAAACGAAATGCAGGGTTGATTCAAATTTTGTAATTTTTCTTTTGTAATTTAAAATTTACTTCTTTACTCGATGTTCAATTAAAAAAAGAAACATCATTGAAGATAAATGAAGATATTGAGGCAAGGGTAAACTTCGAATCGAAGATCTTTAGGAATCTTCACTTCCAGAAATGATGCCTTTCTGGATTCTCAGAAAAATTTCCAGTTCCCTGCTCACCTTGTTTCTATACAGCATCAAATAAAAACAAATTACAAAAAAGAATCTAATACTGTAGTGAACTTATCTTACAGTAATGACAACTTAAAAAAAGAAAAATACATGAAATTTCCGAAGACGTCTAAAGCTAACAGCGCTAACCGAACTGGATCACCAAAATTTCATTACTTTAAGCTGTGATAATATATTAATCAGAAACTGAAGTATCAATAATTGCTCAAAGCACAAATAACTTCCAATTTCTGAAAAGCCTAGTTAATTAGAGGTTCACGATTACTATTAATTGTTTTTTATATTACAGACTGATTAATATTAAAATAACGGATGAAATAATTAATGTTTGTTAAATGTTTTTGATCTTGGATTAAATAAACCTTGTAATAGATTTGTAATATCCACTTTTAAAATTATGTTTGTCAAATGAACACCTAGAAATAATAAAGGTAATAATTTTTCAGAAAGATAATTTTTGAAGTAAATATTTAAAAGAAAATTGTTACCAAATAACAAATGAGAAATCCCAATTATTGATTAATTTAGTTTTCATTCAAGCGCCCTGTTTAATTATCTTGAATTGTGAACTATCTTTCTACGAAGCCTTACTTCTTCAAACACCATAAGTAAAAATCGAAATAAAGTAAATAGCTTTTGGAATCCAAACACAAGTTAAGTAATGTTGTAAATGTTTTGAAACATTGCTATAGGTAATGTTAAATTTAAACCTGCATTAATTTATACTTGATATTTCTTCTGACCCCCCCCCCCTGTGTGTCTTCTGTATGTCTGAGACTGAGGCAAGATGATGTAAACTGAACTCAAAGATTTCCATTTGGTTCGATTTGGAAATTTAAAGTCTTTTCCGAAGAAAGAATAAAAACACATTAATTTAAAACTGCTAAAATAGCAACATTAAATCTTGAATAACATCAGAATACACTAGTAAACATGTTTTCTTAATTCCCCATAATTTTCGAGGCTAACGAAGTAACTGTGGGTCAACAGGAATAATTTTTTCCAGTACAGCTGCAAAAGTTACTGGGCAAACTCGGCATTTAGTCTTCCATATTGTTATTTTCCTGGAAGTTGTTCTACCATCACTGGAAACAATTGAAGTTTCATTTCAGCGCTTACTAGGAAACCCAGGCTTTTTTATTCCCGGTAATAATTTAGTATGAAATGATTATCTTTAAGTGGACTGAAGCAGTAAATGAATACAATGACAAAAGACACTTTGGATGAAGACTTTCTGCAGAAAACGTCATTCACGATAGCATAAATACATTGATTAATAATCAAGTGTCAAAATAAACAATATATTTTCTTATAATATTTAGAGTGCATTTGCTGTTTCGTACTTCAAACAAATGACTACCATTTATTAGCCCACTTCCATAACGAAGTGAAGGAAGTTGCTGTATTTACGGCGTCTCCCCCTTAACACCACTGGAATCAATAAATGGGTCTTCTTCAAAGTTGGTAAGCATAATTATGGACAAGAGACGATCTTTTGTATTTGAAAATCTTTTTGTCTGGAGGTTTCCTGTCGAGAATTTGTACATGAAAGGCAAATTCAATACAAACGCCTTCAAAGAGAAACAGAATTTCTAGGACCATCAGACGTACTAATCTATTCTCGCTTTGATCTGATTAAAATTAAATTTACCAACTTCAGTTTCTGCGAATTTAATGAATATTCAGAAAAACTTGAAGATATCTGCCAAAAATAGAAAGACGTTATTAGAATTTACAAAATACAAGTGACTTTTCACTTTTATATTTTAAAACCTTTACACTTCAAAAACAGTAAAGCAAAACCCAAATTTTAAGGCAAATTTTTTGTTTTAGATTTTTTTTTTAATCAGTCTTTATATCGCTTTATTCTAATTCAGTTTCTACGTCAGTTAATTCAAACGCCTAGAAATAAATTTACATTAAAATCTTTCGAACAGTTATATAATACAACTTTATTGAGGAAATTATCTCAATTTCCCTTTTTCAGTTAAACTAATAACAGAGTTTCCATTTTGATAAATAATTTCCAAAGATGCTTGCACTGTTTTCCTTTCTTCGGAATCACATCAAAGCAGCTATGATCTTATAAACAACTTCTCTAAGAGGATTCTCTCTACTGAATACTTTTTTTTAAAAAATAGAAGAGAGAGAAGAAGCCTTTGTGCGGGAACGCCCGCATCTTCCAAGATAATTGAATTAAGAAACGGGAGAAGCCACTTGAAATGTGGAGGCAGTGTGATGGGGTGGTCGAATGTTTAGAATGCAATGCGATGTTATAAGCAAGGGAAGGGGACGGCTTCTACAATTGGCAAAGTCAGTCAAGTAAATGGATCAACGGAATACAAATCATCCAGTTACGAAAAGAAACATCAGAAATTCACGGCAACACTTAGTAGGACGCATCTTTATTTACATTGTTTTCTAGTTGAACAAAACAGAAAGAGGAAGAAGATAATGTAAAATATTAAAGTGATCAGTATTTAACTATTCATTTTACTGCAGTGGAAGCTTTTATCACAGTCAGAAAGACAAATGCCAAAGTTATCAACAAATGTTAAGTATGAGACAATGATTTCAAAAAACTGAGGGTTTCCAGCTTTAAAAACCTTGACTTTATGACCTCATGTTCGAGTCACTGATTTCACGATTACTAATATTGTTACCGGTGGTTTTGCACCACCCCCGTTCACCGGAGTCGACTCGACCAACCCAGCTTACCTCTACCGAGTCGACCTGTCCTGAGCCTCGTTTGAGGCAATCAACGCCTATAAAACCAGGCGCAGAGCGCATGAACAGCATCTCGTCGTGGGGCAGCAGCCCATTCAGGTCTCCAGTTGGAGCAGAGAGTACGAGAACGTCTATGGGCATCCGCCCAGAAGGAAGGACTCCACTTAGGGGAACGTGTAGCAGTGAGACTTCGGGCAACCGCCCAGATAAAGGATGTCAGTTGAGAGAAGAACAGAGCGGAAAGTCAAAGGACAACCGCCCATACAGAGGGACTCCGTTAGGAGCGGAGTATACGAGAACGTCGTGGGGCAACCGCCCATTCAGAGGATCTCCATTGGAAGGAGAACAGAGAGGAACGACGTGGACTTCACGCAGTGGCCTAGCAACAGGAGCTTCGTACGAAGAGGTGCGATCCTATTCGGCTTTGGACAGGAGTCCAGAAGCAAGGCATTCTTTCGGGAGGGAACGTACGAAATCCAGACGTGGGCAGGTGCCCAGTAGAAGAAACGTCCAGATAGAAGCTGAAGCGACTGCGTGACGTGCAGTTCTCTGAAGGATCCCAACCGGGAGACGGGAGCATCGTCCGGGCGACAGTATCCAGTAGTATATTTGGAAAAGGACCCGCCAGGATTCCCAACCGGGACAGAGAAGACTTCAACCGTGAAGCCAGTTATTTCCGAAGAGGTTCCGGTATCGTTGGACGGCAACGGGAAAAGTCATCCCTTGCCCTGTGAAGTAACCCCTTCGCCGCAGAGTTCCGAAGAGGCCCGGTCATCACCCGAAGGCAACGGGAAAAATCAATCCTTGCCGTAAGAAGTTATCCAATCGCCGCAGAGTGCCGAAGAGGTTCGGTGTAAGGCCTACGACTACGGGGATCGATTTCCGTGACCGCCCAAAGGAAACCCAGTCACCGTGGACTTATCCGGACTTCCCGCAAACTGGAGGAAGACCACACAGACGACATCCCGTTTGGAGGAAGACAACTCTGAGGGACCGAAGAATCGTTATTCTCATTTCGCAATTACCTGTAATTTATCCTAACCGAGTTAATAAAAATCTCTGTTATTTTAGAACCTCGTGTTCAGTCGCATTCCATTACCCCGCCACCGTGCGTTTGTGCTCGACACAAAAACACGGTAGCAATATTAGTCTCTTTTAGTCCTTTCACTAAACTAGGCGACCTAAACAATTTGCAATTTATGAAACACTTGCATTGTAACTCATTTATTGAATGCGTTGACCCTTGAATTACAATTGTTAGGCGGCAACATCTGTTGCAAGCATGGTGTTACCTTGTTATTGTTGTACGCTTCGCACCGAAGTTAGATCTTCGTATCGAAGGTCCGTGTTCTATGGATCTCTAGTGTTCCAAGATGGCGAACCCCTAGAAGAAACCATAGAATTTCAAGGGAAAGATACTGAGTGGTTTCCCTGAAGAGAAGGGTGAAGAAGCAGATCAACACAGGAAATGATATTTTTCAAACTATCCATGCCGATGCCGGGATTCGTGGGAGGCCGCCATCAAACCACTATGAAAAACCACTATTCTATCGTAATGTAAATTTTACTTGACCCTTGAATTACAAGTATAATTTCTATTCTTCGGTAGATCTCTTCGGTAGACCTTCTCTGCAGCAGATGATATCGCCTAAAAATTCCCAATGGAAGTGATTGAGTTCATTCATTTAGATCCATTTGTGATCAGTGGCCATCTTGAACCGGAAGTGGCCACATTGAATCAATTCGTTCGCAGCAGAGTCGATTAAATACATAAAGACCCAAATTTGTCCAATTACTATTACTTTCCTATCCCGGTCATTGAAAATCGGAAGTGTACTAAACCGGAAGTAGGATTTTCAAAAACCTCCAGGCCATGAGAAATGCTCGTGAGATTTAGACTCTAGTTTGGGCTGTGGAGGCACTGCACACAAATAAACAACTCAGGGAATTTAACAGGTCCTCAGTATGAGATCGCTAAACATTGCGACTGCTAAGGTTAAACAATGAATTCACTCCCCGACGTTTTAGTCCATATCTTTCATACCATTCAAAGGAAGACCGATTTATATTTTATTAAAATTCGTATGGAAGGATGGCTTATCAGCTTACAGTCTGTATAGATTTTTTCTACCCACAAATAACTACTGAACCACTGGACTTTTTTTTTTAATTTTTTTTTTGCAGAAAATGCAAGATTTCTATAAATTGTATTTAACAGTTATTAGGATTTGAAAATAAAAATAAGCTTTTCGTTTTTGTCAACTTTTCATGACTTTAAAAATAAGAAAAAAAAAATACAGAAATCTAGAAATAAGAAAAGCAAGCTTAAAGTTCAACTATTACAAAATTTACTGTACTTTCTTCTTTTTTTGTACTTGTTGTAAGCTCTGAAGACCTCACAAGAGTTTTAATCATCAGTTCCATATTAAACAAAGTGATGAATATGTTGAAGCCTTATTTCAATATTGAATATAAAATAAACGAGATCAAGTTAAATCTATCCACTGTATTGTTAATAGAGCTATAAATCTCTTCACTAATTGTTTCCTACTTAAAATATAATACATATTTCAGTTACTAAAGCGGTGCTTTCAGTGATATTCAACGAAATTTTTTTTTCTGACGATATTGTGATTTGATATTTGTGGCCTAAATCTGTAATGAAAGATAACGCTACTGAAGTGATAAAACAATTGCCTCTAGAAATATCGAGCTGTTGTGTCAAGTAGTCGGACCTTCAATAAACTCAACCCTTCAGAATTAGTACGGAAATGTTGGATTTGCAACCGTCATATCCTAGTTCAGTGTGGCTTATTTAATGGCCTTTCTCACGACAGTCGTCATTCTTTCAGTGGATGACATTTAATACGCAATTGAGAACACACCATCAGAAGAAAGTATTCTAGAAGCCACTGGAAATTGTATTTAAGGGCATAACACTCTACACAACTTCACGAAACCACAGAAGAACTAACAGAATGTACATTTTCTTTTTCAACCCAAATCAAGTAAGAGTCAATCTAGAAATCCCAACCATTTCCAGTCTGCTTGGCTTGGCCTGATGGAAAAACAAGATGAAGTTGTAGGGCGTGAAGTTATAACGTCTCCATGAGATAGAGGTCACAAAACGACGTACTAATAATGGATCTTTTAGACTTTGGTAGGCGGTCTGTTTACCAGACGAACACAAACTTCTCCCTTGAACCCTGGAAATTTCCATTTACTTTTTAAAGGAATTGTTCAGAAGCTATGCTTTTAAACCGTAAACAAGGTCGCAGCGGCATCGAAGAGAAAGAATGGCCGCTAGTGTTTTAAGAGCTCAGCAATTTAGACAATATTCTACGACGACTTGAATGGCAGTGTTTACACTTGTGCTGGCTTTCATAAGAAATATTGCTTAACATTCTACTGTCGTAAATATTAGATTGTAAATGAACTATAAATATAAGATAGTTCAACGAGATTCCACTCATTACGATTTCGATCTAAAGTCGAACAACGACATAGCCACTGCAAGACTCTCCATCTTTATTTATACCTAGCATTTCACTGAATACATCTTCAAACCATCTCTCATTGAAAAGCATAGACGACTAAAAATTTATAAAAGTCTAGCGAGACCCATACTCACTTATGGAAGGGAAGCAAGGACATTACGAAAAAAGATGAAAGCATATTAACAGCAGCAGAAATGAGATACATAACGACATACAGCAGAATATACAAAAGTAGATCTTAATAGAAATAGTGATATTTTAGAATAACTGAATCGGAAACCAATAAGTTAATATATACTCAGTTATAGATATAAACGGAAGGAATATATTCAGAGAATGGAAGACTGATACTAAAGCAGTTATTAAAATACAGACCAAAAGGGAAGATATCTGATGCGAGACCACACAAAAGATGGCGTATTAGGGTTGTTACGGTCTCACAAGATGGGAAGAAGAACATTTCGAAACATTTCTTTCTATTTGTTTTAGAAATGTAAACCCCTAAAATTGGTCTACGAATAACAAAATATAAACATGTGGAGATTACACTTTTAAGTACGAAATCCTTTGAATTATATATAATTTGATGCTTATAGTAAAGTCCTCAAAATGAATAATCTAATCAGTCAACACCAAATACAATCGGTCTAAACAAAATTATTAAATTTGTTTTATATCAGTTTTTTTTTGTAATGGTTTAAGACTACTGACAAAAAGATGTTCAAAAAATATTCAGACGATTTAGAATAACTTTCCTTTAAAATGTGAATGATTATTGAATTTATCTTCTAAATAGTTTTTAGAAATTTTTTTTTAATTTCTAAACAATTACTGTAGGTGATTGTTTAATTGTTGTGTTTTCCAAGAAAGAAAAATGTTTGATGGATGGAGAAAGTAATAAGAAAACAAGATAATTAGACAGTGTCAAAAGCAAAGCGGCCCCATAATATGCACAATTTGGTAAACAAACTTTTATAAACAAAACTTTATCGGAAGCGACCATTTTTGACCCTCAACTTCCGGTCAGGGAGTGGTCCCAGAGGTCTGATTTTTTGGGACGTGGTCATTTACTTTTTGATGCTGAACACAATGAAGGTTTCATTCAATGATGAAGGTTTTATTCTAATATCTCCAACCGTTTGGTTGCTACGGAGTGTGAAATCCACACAGGATAAAAGCAAGAGCGTTCCCCTATCGGCGTTACAGGGAAGCTGTAACCTAGGGGCCGCGAAAAACGTTAAAATTAATAAGAATTATTTATTAATATGAACAACAAAAATGATATGTCTACGTATCTGCTGAAACTTTTTTTTCTACACTTGAATGATAGAAATGATAGATGCAGTTTGTAACGCTAGGGAGACGATTATCTACAATATGCTTTGGTTCAAGAAGAGGGTTTGTGATTGTGGGAGCTCTAAGAACAAAAGCAATAAATTATAACCATTCCAGGAGCTAATGGATCACTGCGCAATCATCGTAGCGAGTGAGGTAAATAATTCCTTTCTCAGTCTTATTTTTATCACAGTAATGTTTCGTGGCGAGAAAGATTGATATTGGAGTGCTGCAGTGAAGCTATAAAAAGGCGCTTTAATCGCTTCTTCATATTTTTATGCAAATCCATTTATCTCAACTTCTGAAAAACCAATTTCTTACAAGGAAAAAAAAAAATCAAAACCACACAATAGGATAAATCCTAGACACTGAAGAAAAGAATGAATCTGAAACCTTTAGTAAACATGTAGTAAAAGAAAAGTAGAATTCTCAGAATGACAGTTACTACTGGATCTACCCATTTAGGTTCACACACGTTTTAAATTAGTTTCATCATTACTTATAACTGGGAAACGAATCATCCTAATTTTTTTCAGTGATTACAGCAAAATCAAGCGAGAACTATTTCCTTGGTTGATCAACGCTTAAACCTATTCTCTACAAGGAGATTCTCAAGCGATGACGCAATAATCCTGACCAGATTAACTATTATTGAGAAGGTTCTTATTACAAGAGACTGCATAGCTATTTCAGCTTTATTTATCGGTGAAAACCTTTGTATTATCTTTATCAACGAATAGCAGCATTAAGTGGACAATCAAAACAAATCTAAACTAAATAATGTTATTCAGGCAGTTCATGGAATTCTTAAGATTTATTACTTTATTGATGGCATTTATTGCGAAGTCAAATATTCTAAAGCTACTATTGAGGATTCACCGAATAGGATTTTAGGGACGACATTAGAAGCTAAAAACAAAGGCTTCTCTCAGTTTGCTTCTCAGAATGAAAATCACCTCAATCTTCAATCAAGAGTAAATAATTGTAATATGTTAAGGAAAAAAAAAAGTGGGTGAAATTTTTTTCCAAAAAAAGAAATCCTTAATCAACGAAATGTTTTTCATCAATTTTGTAAACTAGTCACTGTAAATGTTTAACGTAAAACAATCTAGATCTTAATGAGGGAATCGGGAGTTTATGTGAATCAATTTTTCGAAGATCACATTTAAGATTCTTCCATTTTTTTTTTTGCTGCTTATCCTAGAAACATAATTTTAGCATGAAAACTTTTCTATCCTCTTTCCTTAATTATGTTTAGCAGAGAATGAAAGGAATTTGAGTTTGAACGACCCTTTTCTGTATTTGCAACAACAATGTAATCGATAATAGAGTCAATATATTGGATTTTATTGATCTAGTCGAGGATTCCAGAGGCTTGACTTTTAGAATGAAAAGTTAATGATGTATCGGTTAATGACTTTGATACATTTCAGTTGGATAATTAGAGAACAACAAATTTTTACGTGTGTTGATAATTATTGTGACTGTTAAAAAAAAGTCAAGGCAAGCCGAAACGTTGTATTTTAATCTGTTTAAATGTACTTTTTAAATAATTATTCAAGTAAATATAAAAATTTTTAAACATCACACAAATAAATACCTATTTAATTTCTTTATGTAGGCGAATGTTTTTCATGATTTTGTTTTATATCGAAATCCTAGATAAAAACTTTTGTTTTAAGTTTCTTTTACAACAATTTCATAATTTCACTTAGTATTAAAGAACTACATCCATCAATGATTTAAAGTAGATAAAAAGAATGGGTCGTACAAAAAAATATATGATGCCATCAAATACATATGTAGTTATACAAGGAAAAATAAGCAATAGTTGTCTCAGATTTTCCCAAACATAAAAATGAATAGTTGAGTGGTTTAAATTGTTTAGGACAAAGAAGGGATGATTTCACAAATCTATTATCTACCTTTCAATAAAAACTAAAAATAATTACGATAACATGTAAATAATTACAAGTTATTAATTAATTTTGTCAATATTCCAATGGTTCTGTAAAAACTGCTAACGTCTATAAAACAGAATTCTATTTTTTCATTTTTAAGGTAAGCGAACACTACAAAACTCCAATTGCGGAGGCGTTCGTCCTTCGACCTTTTCACGTGAAGCCTCAAGGGTCCGGGATCCTCCTACATTCATCCCAATCATAGAACATTCTGAAGGAGATACTTAAAGCTCTTCCCCGCTGAATACCATTCCTAGAAGCTTTTATGACAAGACTAGAATAGCTTTGTTTTACGCCCCCACAACGTAACAGAATTAGAACGTTAATCTAAGCGTGGGAGAACTGAAAGAAAACTTAACTCATTCTTGTGTTATAAAGGATTACAGTTATTGGATGAGAAATTGATACTCAGGTGTAAGTCTGAAAGCAGATAAATTGAAAGAATTTTATTAAACAAAATTTAAATTTACTTTACAGATAAATGTAACAAACAGAAGATCAAGAATATCAAAATGAGAATTAAGTAATGATATTTCGTTGAGATTCATGAAAGGTCTTGACCAGGGATTTAGGCCGTATAGAAAAGCAATACGCAGTAATTATTCAAATACATTATCATATCAGAAACAAAAAACCAAACATTACTAAAAAGTTCAGTTAATCACGATTGAAACGGTACATTGTTATTCTAAAACAGGGAAATATGACTAAGTATTTCGTGAATGAATAAAAGTTTTCTCTTTAAAGAAGTGAAAAGTTTCCTCCATAATTAAGAAATAGTTAATATAAATAAAAGTTCTGCGAAAATTGCCTACTATCGCAAAGGCAATTAATAAAACATCCTGATAACATAAGAAGCTTAGAAATCACAAATAATTTCCATATATTAAGGTTTGTTATGGATTGTAAATAAATCGATTTGTTCAGTATAACACTATCAGACACGAAGTTCAAATTCGGAGACTCCGAAAAGAGCGTGGATATATTGGAGATGGAGAAACTTTCAATGGGCTTTTGCAATGAGCCAAACGCTGTTTCCATTAAATTTGGTTTGTCCCTATTGCAGTGCAAGAATCTACTTTTATTGATGGAACAGTGGGTCTTCTTTTAATAACGTCCTTTAAAAACAAATACGAACAAGGATTGTTTGTTGTAGACTGCCCTATGCAATGCAGTATTAAATTTATGAATAAGAATTATTAAACTATGCATAATAAAAAAAACAAAAAAACATTGCAATGGAGATTGTCAGAAGTAATTTTCTGCCTTTGAGGAAGCTGATTCTGAAATGCAGTCTTTATTGAGAGAAGTTACATCACACAGGAAAATCATTTTATTCTTCAACATTTAACTCAAGGACATTCTTCTTTCCTCGCCCCCGCCCCCCCCGCTTTTAGCTTCGTGTTTCCATTATCTATAGAGAATTAGATTGATTTAATTTAATTTTCACCCAAGATAGAAAAAAGGTTTTTGGAGAAAAGATGAGCAAGCAAAAGTGTCTGCCACTAAATCAGCAAAATTTAATTATTTTCAACAAGATTCTGGAGGGCATTTGGTTGGTCTTCATTGTCTGAATCGTCGACATGTGGATTTTAGCACAAAAACTTAGCAGAGAAAAGAATTAAGTCTTTTTACGATTCAAGAGAACCCTCAAAAGGTTCAGCCAACACTTTACAGACGCACTTTCATTAGGCTTATTTCTTCTTTTTATAAATAAACTCCAGTGAGAGTCTAAATGCTAGTTTGCAAGTCTTAGAACCTTTATAATTCATTATCTTCAACTGTTTTTTTTCTTTAAATCCCCATTCAATCCTGCCCCCGCAATATTTTGAGCTTTAACAAAAAAAAAACAACATAGAACATGCTTTACTTAGGAAATGTATGTATATTTACAATAAAGAAA
>JAFIDM010002131.1:10340736-10364397 GCA_023159025.1 Thereuonema tuberculata
TTATTAAGAATATTCTTTGTAATTTATGATGTAGTTCTGGTTACTTTATGTTTTTAGTTATGTACACATCTGAAGACGAGAAATTCTCGAAACATGTTATGTGAAAGAAGTATATTTTTGTTTAATAAGACTTGTGTGTTATGATCCCTTATATATATATATATATATATATACATACATACGAACAAGGATTGTTTGTTGTAGACTGCCCTATACCATGTAGTATTAAATTTATGAATAAGAATTATTAAACTATGCATAATAATACAAAAAAAAAAAAAAAGACATTGCAATGGAGATTGTCAGAAGTCATTTTCTCCCTTTGAGGAAGCTGATTCTGAAATGCAGTTTTTATTATAGAAGTTACATCACACAGGAAAATCATTTTATGCTTCGACATTTAACTCAAGGACATTCTTCTTTCCTCGCCCCCCCCCCCCGCCCCCGCTTTTAGCTTCGTGTTTCCATTATCTATAGAGAATTAGATTGATTTAATTTAATTTTCACCCAAGATAGAAAAAAGGTTTTTGGAGAAAAGATGAGCAAGCAAAAGTGTCTGCCACTAAATCAGCAAAATTTAATTATTTTCAACAAGATTCTGGAGGGCATTTGGTTGGTCTCCATTGTCTGAATCGTCGACATGTGGATTTTAGCACAAAAACTGAGCAGAGAAAAGAACTAAGTCTTTTTACGATTCAAGAGAACCCTCAAAAGGTTCAGCCAACACTTCACAGACGAACTTTCATTAGGCTACAATAAAGAAATAAATAAATTAAAAAAAAAAATGTGAAACAATTTCTATATTATTTTTATTGGCATTACGAATGCAATGTATATTCAAAATTTACCGAATATCAATTCTTCAACGAGAATTAGAAGGAATTCAATTGTTTATTTGTGTATTGTTATGTGTATGTATAGGTAATGTATACACTGTGTTGATCCTATACATTTCTACATTCAGAAATCTCACTATCTTTTGTGAGAATGACAGTTATTTAAATTTTGTGAGTATTGTATACAGAATGAGTATGTAGAAGTTTACAGAATGCATACCGGTACATAGAAGTAAAATTCCTTCAAATTTTCCGAATTTCGAAAGATTACGTCACTCAGGCGTAATAGACAGTTTCATAGCAGTTATGTAAAGCATTCATCAAGGTGATTGCATTCTCTAAATATCTATTTCTTTAAATATCTTTCATTTCGTTGGCTTATTATGGTTTTAATCATAACATCTTATTAATTGTACGTGAATATAATGAATTTAAAAGCATCATTTTATCCTAAATTAAAATCAAAAATCACAAAAAAACAAAAACAAACAAACGTTAAAACGAAACTGGTCTGGCGATAACTGATTCGTTTTAACTTTTTAAAAATGCACACGTTCATTACATGATTACTATTTTATCCTTTTCTTTGATTTAGTATTAAACATATAATTATATAAATTTTTCATCACATCTTAAGTTAGGAATTGTTGCTTTTACAAAAACTTGAAACGGGTTTAATCAATAATTCTTCCAAATATAAAAGAACTAAAAGGGTGGGAAATGAGTTTTGTTTGGCATTTCAATCATGTCTTCGTCTTTCTTGTTGTAGGACGGGACGTTGAATCGTTCTTCACAATCCAACAGATGAGTCTGTCCATCAGTTGCTGAATTGGACGAGTGGTCGCCAGGGCGTGACGGACCGCAGTTGACACCACCACCAGACCTCACCAGCTTTCTTTATCATGCCAATGGACTTCACACACACACTGCTGAGTCGTGCTGAACTGCTTGTCGTTCAGAAGAGAAAAAAAATAAAGGAAGCTGCGAAAAATCCACTCATCATCCCACAGCTAACGGCACGGATGGATGAAGTTGAAAAACTTCATCTTTTACTTAAGAATTGTCCAATGGTAGATTGAAAATGTTCTTTGAGTCTCGTCTGATAATTGAGGGGGATAATTATAAATCCAGTTTCTTTTAAAGGCTGTAACATTAGAGCTAGGATATAACAACAATAATACAAATATATTTTTTAAAACTCTCCATTATAATTTATCTAATGTGAATCTTTGCTAAATTGCATTTAGAAGGAAAAGAAGTTAATCAAATACATTAAAAGTTGCTTCTGACCTACGTCTTCATATGTTTGGGATTTTTCAGAAAATAAATCGACGACAGGATTAAATGGAATAAAATTAAATGAAAAGCAGTTAATCCCACATTTTCTTGAATTTATGAGAGACTATTTCCCCGCGACCCACACTGTCTTCTTATGTCTACTCTAAGTACTGTTATCTCCAAGTTCGCAGCCACAAGACCTCATTTCCTACTTGGATATCAAAGGCCTTAGACGAATGTTAGTTCCTTAGTCCTTTCAAACACACACTGAATACTAAACAGATCAGTCAAGTACATTCCTTAAATATCAAGACAAATGTCATTCAGTCCATCCAATTAAAAGCAGAATAACTAAAAACATCATTCGTTTTTGTTTTTATTTGTTTTGTCGATTTTTTTAATAACTAAATCTAAATAGAATTAATCACTATTTTCTCGTAAAATAAAATCTTCTTTAGTAAAAGTAGGGTAGACTTGCATAAATCGTAACTGCGCTTAAATCGTACTTCCTTCCTATTTCGGGGGCTCTGCCACAAAAGAAAAAAAAAAAATAAAGCCATTCGGCGCAGATATCGTAACTGAACATTCGGTCATATAAGTTCGCGTCGACAATACAACTGTGCCACCGTTATTTCAAAAAAAAAAAAAAAAAAAAAAATCGAAAAATAAGTTTTTTCTGCACTATTTACTAATATTTTGGCACACGATATGCTTAAAAGTTATACTTGTATATTCTTGACTGAAGTTCATTCGTTATATAAGATTTTTAATACAATATTGTAAGTTTTGAAATCTTATTTCCTTAGCTTTCTTATTTCCTTAGCTGCCCAATGCAATCGACTGAAAACGGAATCTTTTCAAGAGACAAAGAATATGTTTTTTGTTTCTCTTCCCTGAATAAGTCCCTGAAATCCTCCGTTCTTAAAGAAATATTCCATCACTGAATCTTTGATTAAATTCTCTTCAAAATTAGTTTTTAGAAAACAATGAAGAATTTTACAGATATATTGTAGCTGTTATCTAAATCTTCTATCAACATTAACAATTACCAAAATTTTTGCCAAAACATTAAAACTATTAAAAAAAATTTGAGTGATTTAGCATATCTTAACTGTAGCAATCTAACAATGTCAGATATACTCACTATTTTAAAAAATATACCCATGTAAAACATATATTTCTAGTCAAACAATTACAGACTCCTTTTTCAATTTAATTATGTTTAATTTAATAAATAATTTTAAATAATTTTGTTTAATTTCTGGCTTATAAATAAATTTATTCTTGAATTGACGCGATAAAAACATCACTGAAAAACGCTTCAAATTAAAAAAACATTTTTATGAATAGGAAAACATTAAAATATTTTATATTTTCGAAATATTACGAAAATCTAAGAAACTGTCATGGTAACCGAAATTAAAAATAAAAGTTCTAAATTGAGGTTTCGGAATTTTCAATAGCAATAACCAAATTTTTCTAAAAGTTGATTTATTAAAAATCTCAAATGTCAAAAGGTTACCTTATTAGTAAAATTTTAATTATCTGATAATCGTTATTATAATGATAAAAGATATGATTTCACAAATTCAAAATGCTTTGACAATATGATAAAACGAACGTTTGAGACTTTAGAATTTTTGAAACTAACTTGGTAACTAATTTCAGAGATGCAATATTAGAAAAAATACATATAGGCACTGCAAAATCGTGAAACTCATAGATTGTGATGAGTTTTATAAGTATATTTATAATTATTTTGCTTATTCTATCCTATTTACTTTTATATGGATTTTACTGTTCCGATAAAGAATCTAATCAGTTGTAAATTTCAAATTATAACCGTTAACGATCTTTTGTGTTTACTTTTGAATTTCAACGGCTGATGGTTCCCATAATTCCCTGTAATTTAAAATCTTCAGTTAATTTCAGTTACGAATCACATGTTATTTTAAATTAGCCAATGAATGTTAAAGCCCTCAGCCAATCACCGATCATTGTAAATACTCTATAAAAGCCCTTGCTTTCCTTGAATAGACAGAACAGTTAGAACAGTACAGAACACAGTTAAAACACAGAACACATATCCAACTTCAGTCTAATCTACTTCTTTTCACGAACCAGAGACGCCAACGAAAATCACCACAATATTGCATCACAAAATATCCCTTTAATTCCTTTTTTTTATGTAAACATGCCAGGTAACATTTTCGAGAAATTTTCTATTGACTCATAAAACCAACCATCCAAAGAAAGAAAAATCACAATTTTTTGTTGTTGTAAGATTGATTTGCAATCATAAAAAAGATTAACACCCATTAAAATGTACAATTAGATACTCATATGTCAAGTATTCTTTAACTCTTCAAATGTGGATTTTATGGATTTTTATGGATTCAAACTCTGAAATATCTATTGAATAAGAATTGACTTCATAAAAATCAACAACAAAAATATTTTATATTTTCATAATTGCAATAATTATTATGAAAACGTGTCTGATGATGTGCCGAATTTTCTGGAAACACTTATGCTGTCTTAGAAAAGAATGTTTAACAAAATATTTGTTTGAATATTTGTATATATATATCCAGATAAGTATTATCGAATTTTGAGATTACTTATTCCAAGTTCAGAATTATTTTTTTGTTACTTAAAATTGGCAAAAGAACTTCTGAAGGTGTAAAAAAGATGCCCTCTTAATAGTCTTCTTTTTCTGACATCTTATGACTTTAATACAGAAGTGTAAATATACGAATTTAATAAGTGATCGGCCTCAATTTAATTACTACAATTTCTGCATTAAAATCTTATTAAGAACGCTTTTTGTTCTACATTCGTGTGAAGGGCAGTAGCATTGCAGCACTCTAGTTGTGGCTGTATTATAACGATATGAATTTTTAAACAGCTCCCTCAAGTGGCTTGTCATGCAACTACGTCAGGGAAAAAAAAAATTCAACATTCGCAGCAATGACCAAATAACACGTTATCCTCTTATGAGGGGAAAAAGAAGTTCCTGAAACTTTAATTGAAAAATCCTCATTTCTTATTCATTAGACAAACAACAGATTCCTGTTCTTAAATCATGTTTATAATTTAATGAAATGAAGCTATTTTAAAAAAAAAATCGAGAATTTCTACTTCTAAGCTTAATTTTTAACTAAAGAACTTAAAGATGATTTATTCTAAATAAATTTTATATCTTTTCATGTTCATTGATGACAGCGATTTTTCATTTTTTTTATTGAAAGATGTAAAAATCATGAAGTACCTAAAACAGTGTTTCCCAACATGGGGCCCACGCCTCACAGGGGGGGGGGGGGGGGCATTTGATTTTGGGGGGGGGGGGGGGGCAATTCGAAAATTAAATACGATTTTTCAAAATTAAATAAATAAGAAACTGTATAAATATAATAGTTCTTAAAACAACATAGTGAAAGAATGAAAGAATACTGGAAGAGAAGAAAGAAAGTAGAAAAATAATCATGAGTTATTTCACGTGGTCCATAGTCGGCCAAATTCGAAGAAAGAAGAAGAAGAAGATAATAGTTCTTAAACAACAAATCAGTTTTATGTATCGTTAAGGTTAAAATATAGCAGTTATTATTATATATATAAGAAAAAGATATATAATGTCGTATTTTATATCATCAATTACTGCATGTTATAAACAAGAAACGAAATCTGCGCATTCGCACTGAAAAGGGAAAAACGACACTTACCCCTCAAATAGTTCGTAGAATCGTCGCTTACCATGTGACGTAGGCGTGGCCAAAGTTATATATATGTTATGAAGGGGGCATAAGAATTTTAGAAAGGCTTAGGTATGGCATAGCACAAAAAAAGATTGGGAAACACTGACCTAAAAAGACCTTTAAATCTATTTCCCTCGTAATGTACAGTAATTGGCAGAACAAGCAGTAGTGAAACATTCCATATCCCCAAGCGATTATAGGGTGTGTCTGGTCTATTTGAATATAAACTGATAGTTACATTTTTTTTTAATATAACTGTTGTTAGGTTTTAAATCAGTCGAGGCAATAATGGTTCAAAGTACAGAAGAAAACGTGTTTTTAGTCGTATTTAGTCAACCCTTTATAATGTCTAGAACGAAAAGACGGACCCAGTCTTGTATATGTGAAGCAGCAGTTTCAGTTTACGTTTTCGGAAACACGCCCCAAGTGACAGTGCGAATTTTGGCGTCATCCAAAAATGCCACCGAACAGGCAATGTGCTATACACAGCGTAAAGGAAGCACGGGGCGGCCACGAATAGTAACAACAAACAAGAATCATGGCAGTCTCTTAGAAAACGCGCTTAGCTGTCATACGTACAGATAGTTTCTTCATGAAAATTTCCTGGCCCTGTCATCTGAAGGTAGAAAATTTGCAGGAAAGGTATGAACTTTGTGTCAGCCGTAACGTAATGAGAAAAATTAAGGACCATTTCGATATCATCACCTGAGGATGCTAGACAACTTCATTCGGTAGTGAAACCGGTCGTGTTTTACTGTATATATATATGTTTATATTTAACTTTTAATTATGTGGGTGGCATCATTTTATCGAATTTAACTACTTTTACATATCTTAAAAATTTTTTGAGTTTAGAATACGTTGTATTTTCAAGTATCTACACCAGTTAACAATGAGCCATAAATCTACGATAACTGAAGGTGCTTAAATTCAGATGTATTCAGACATTCCCGTACCTCAACAATACCTATGAATCGATCCATTTCAACTCGAGTTATAGTTTAAAATGTTAAATGTCTTAAATGTTAAATTTATTAAAAAATAAATTTCTTTCTGTAAACCATATTAGACTTTGCTGATAGTTTCTTCTGGAGAAAGATGTTAACCTATTCGATGAAACCAATGAAACCAAATCCGGGAAGCATCAGCGAAATCGAAAAAAAAAAAAAAAAAAAAAAAAAAAAACTTACTTTATGAAACACTCGGAGAATCTGTTATCTGTAATTTCTTTTTAAAAATACTTGAAAATTAAAGTTAGTCGTTGGTGTTATTAAAAATTCATCATCGAAAAGACTGAGTTTAAATAATAGATAAATTAAAGGAGATAAACCCTAGAATTGTGTCAATTGCATTAGTGTTGGCCTGAGGTGAGTTCTTTTCACTAATCTTCTTGGATTCCCGGAGGTTCGGAGGTAGGTAATGCATTCGACCCGACACGGCATTAAAATGTGCAGTAAAATTTACGATTGGCAGCTCGGATGGATTTTATTGTAAAGTTTATGGCGACCTAAATTAATGTTTTATAAACTATAAAAATAGGAATCAATAAAATAAGCAATAATAATGCAAGAAAACATTAGGAAGAATTTTTTTGGCATTTTCTGAACAGTCACCTTCTTCCTGTTCTTATCAGTGAAGAAAGACAAACATAGAAATAAAAGATTGAAAACTCAAAATTCAAGATCAAAATTGAAAAATTTCATTCTAGTGTAAGAAATTCAGTCTCTTATTTTAAATTACACATTTATATTTCTGCCGTTCTCATTGTTCTAATTAACATTAGAATAAAAATTAGTAATCCTATTACTCATTCCTCGAGGAACGTTATAATAACATGACTTGTTACAAATTATCCCTTGCGTAGGAGGACTGAGAATGTAAATATGGTTCATTCTGTGGAGTTTAGATTAGAGATCAAAATAATAGTGGTGTTGTTATGTTGGACCATAAGCAAGTTACTAGTTTTAAAAAAATAAGCCCAACCATCTAAGCAAAAGATTTCAGAGTCATTTTTGAGGAATGAGAAGAGTAGAGATTAAAAAGAAATAGGCCTATGTTGGACAATGAATAAGCTACGTATCAAATTTGATAGAAATACTTCCAGTGTTTTAGCGTGATGCGCATAATAAAAGAAAAATATCCAGATGCAGTAATAAGACTTGGTACAGCAATTAAGAAAAATAAGCAAAATTAGAACGACAAGATAATGCACTCTAAATCTCAGGTTAATTCACATGGAAATAAATGAATTTCGTTACTTATGATCTTGCGTTTATTTTTTTTTCCTCCCAGATATTACAGTATGGTCGGGAAGTTCCACCCATTTATTGGTAGTCGTATTTTAAAAAAATATTTACACATCAAGTGGCGAATACACAGACGCATCGGACATCATGCTATACACACAAGTTCGTAGGCCGCCATGTCCTACTTGACATTTTTTGGAGCATGTCCGGTGTGATGCTCGAAATACGTCCTCAACTGCATTGCGCAATTCTTCCTTTGTAGCATAATGACGTTCAGACACGAAAGACTTGATTCCTCACAAAGAGTTGTCAGGTGTCGTGAGGTCAGGACTTCGGGGTGGCCATTTCAATGGAGCTGGAGTACCGCGACCAATCCAGCGTCCTGGATAATGTTCATGAAGAAACCCGCGCACAATAAGAGCGAAGTGAGCAGATGCCCATTCGTGCTGTAACCATACGAGTTCCTTGATACCCGCGTCTTAAAGCTGTGGGTTAACCATGTTGGTAACAGGCGTACGTAAGTTTCTTCATTAACATGACCATCAAAAAGTTCAGTCCAAACAAATGACCATGTAATCGCAGCCCATAATAGGGGTACGGGAACTTCCCACCCACTTCTCTGAATTTAGAATAAAAAACTTGGCTATACTGAATTTCTTGGTCGCAGCCAAGGCAATATAGATGTGTAGTAGGTTGTACGTCAGTCTAGCCAATCTGTTTGGAAAGTTATTTTTAGCAAAGAACAATAACTATAGTCCTATAAAACAATGTACGCCCATTTCAATTTAACCACTACAACTCCACATACTTTAAAAACCTTCACAATAAAAGCCTTTGCGTTTAGCAGACTTAACTCCTAACATGGAGGATTTACAGGAAGGATTCATAAAGATTTTGAACAATTGCACCTCAGTAAATAAATAGTTTTGCACTGCAAGAGAAGGTTTTTGATTCTGTCAGGGGCATTTCCTATACTCAATTTGACCGGAGGTTCAAGCGACGATTGTTCAAAGATAGTTGGGTTGTTTGTAGATTTTAATGGCGCAAAAAGCAGCGCTGGCTAAGCTGCGCCAAGTTCAAAGATATCGTGCAACCAGTATGACATCATGAAGTGAAAACTGGACTCTTATTGGCTTAAATTACTTATTGTCTAATTGTTTTCTGTATAAATTCGAGTTTTTAATTGTAATTCTTCATTGCAGAAGAAGGCTCCTCTCGGGGCAGAAACCGATACAATGTACGATTTTTAAATGTAAATAGTTTTTTAGTATAAATGTTTTAAATGTTAAACAGATGCATGAGCTTTAACTCAATAACTTAATGTAATCAGTGCATGTAAAAAGAACAGTGTAGTGTTCAAAGATATATTTGACATTTTGACCATCTATTGTTCGCAGTCTAAAGAATTCCAAAGTTACTTCTTGAAAGTTTGAGGATAATCGTTCAGAAGGGATGGAACATTTCGAGCAGAGGAATTTAACCACTCAGATGATTGACTAAAAACGCAATTTAAAAATTAATCATTCTTTGAATGGAGGAGGATAGAATCTGCTTCAGAAAGCATGAAAACTGATCGCGTTCTACCGCTGACTTTCAGGTCAGTTTTCATCGCAGGTTATGAGGCTTTGCCGAACAGAATTCCTGGTCAATAGAACATCATCATTTTTCATTGTGTTAGATATTCTAAGCAATTCACGGCTCTGTCTTTTCTTTCCTTCCAATGGCCAACTATGCATCATCAATCAGCTGTCCTTTTCTCTCCTCCTTTCGAATTCGTTCTCAACAATCGTTCACTGTCGCTACGAATGCAAAAACAGTTCCGTCCGGAGGTAAATCACTTCGTCAATTTCCTGCAGGAGTCGCTCTGTCACTGTCACCACCAAACTCTGATTTCGTTCGATATTGGAATAATATGGAAATATGGATCTGTTTCTAATATTAATATTCTTCAAGGATAAAAGCCCTTGACTTGTTGGAAACCATCTACAGAAAGACTAGTGTTGAAAAATTTGCTCATCACTCAAAAGAATCTACAAAATTATAAAGGAACGCTACGCAAACGCATTATGTGAGCAACTAAACCTTTATGTTACACGACTACGTACATAAAATATTGTCAGTTAAGTGTACTTACTAAGATTATGACATTTCGGATTCATCTTTAATTAAGGAAAGAATTCGTGACTAGTGCTTGGTTAAGGAAATCATAAAATGCTACATAATTTTCACCCAGTTATTTTTTTTTTCATTAGAATAAAATAACTGGTGGGGAACAGTTCCCGTTGTCACTTAGAAAAAGATTAAGTTATTAATTTTGTAGGATGACTAACAAACCTGAGATCTCGTAATCTTTTCGTTCTATAACTGGTTCTTTGACTTGAATAGAATAAGAACACCAATGATATTCAGTACAAAAGTCACTTTTAGCGAAATTCACTTGTGCTATATACATTCAGACATTCTCGAAACTGTATGTAGTAAGTTGATAAAACTCTTGTAAAGATTAACGAATATTAATGAAATGTTTTAGTATAAAATCACATTTAAAACATTTCTAATAAACAAATGCATCCTGGTAGTGCAATTTCGAATTACAATATTAAAGTAAGTAAACATAATTTACTAAAAACAAGTAAACATAAAATATCGTTTCATGGAACTGTTACTTCTGTGGAAATACTTTTTTTTAAATGTTTGCCGACTTCCTGTAAACTAAAAGATCACTCAATACATGAAGAACGCTAAACTTGGTGAAATATATTGTATCTTTATCATTTTAAAAGTTAAGTATTACTGACATTTGTTTTTTCTTAAAATTATGAAATTTGCAAATTTATAGTATTCGGACTATAGTTTATTAATTAGAACCATAATGATATATTATTATACCATATGTGCAATGATGCTAATTAATACACATTAATGTGTATGTTAATTAGTTGTAAAACTAAAATATTGCATAGAGATAAAATCTGTAATTTGTTTTATTTCAACTTTCTAATATTTAGAGGAATTAGTAATGAGGCGAGTATTATCTAATTACTATGGCATCGAGTAAAGATAATAATTTATGACAATATATAATCATGAAAAGTGATATCTTTTTCAGTACTTAATTGAAAGTTGTTCTGGCAAATGAACAGGTTTAATTATATAAGTGGAACTCAATTGGCCAACAAATGGAAATTAATGCACGAATTCTTTTCATTATGTTAATAGCATCAACTAGTAGCAATTCAATTGCGATAAGTAAACTGTGCAGAACTAAATCATCGACGAAAACGAAAAAATAAACTGAATAATACATCGAAAATAATTTTAATTTATTCAGTTTTCAAATTCTTAATCTTTTCAAAAAATTATAATTTTGATGTTATTTCAATAATATATTTTCGTCATGAAAATGAAAATATTCATTTATATTTATATATAATCTAAAAGAAGAAATGCTTTACAAAGTGATTAGAATGCGTGATTATTAAACTTTTGTAATTAAATATAAATAAATAAAAACAAAGTCCTATGTTTGCATTATTAATTCAAAGGGTAGCTGTCGCTGAAGACGGCGCCACAAATTGGGTTTCTTGGGTGATAGAAACAAGAAACATAGATTTTGAATGGAATATGAGTTTGGTAACTACATGATTCCAGCCAGCTTACTTGCAAATCCCTATTGATCTTGATATACATAAAGTGAACGTGAATCCTTTAATTCAAAGTTCACTTAAACATGTAGTCTTTGAGATACCTTTATCACAGACAATGGACCTTCCTATACTTAAAATTGCATTTAAAAATTATCGTACTAAGGTTTTTCTTTTTCCTCCGCGATTATATGTAAACATATCAAATCTATAATATCCTGCGGTAGCTAAATACCAAGTGGGTTGGATAAAATTAAATCAGTAAAATCAAGCAAATATACTCATTAAATATTGATAAAGAGGAAAAAAACAAATAATTTATTTAAGATACATTATTTAGTGAAAGTCCGTACACATATTATTTAAATGAAATCTGGTTTTAAATGTTTGGCTATAAATAATTTCTATTATTTCTAAGTAAACTGTAGACCTACAATGATTGGTTTGTAGTCTTGTGGAACTTGAAGAGGTTGTCATGTGTTAGGCACGAATATCGTTGACAGTTTTGATTGATGCGTCACAGGAAGAAGTTTGGAGCATAAAGAAGAACCCTTCGCTGGTATTTATCGACCTTGGAGGGATTTCAATTTGCAACTGATAAAACTGGCAGCTGGATTTCAACGGGTGGCCTTTCTGGGAAACCTTATAGAAAATCAATGGATTATTGATGCAATAGCACTGAATGGGAAGATTTAAACGCTTCTGGAGAAATTCAGAAGAATACGACAAAAAGTAATTACAGAATAATAATTGCCGATAATAAATAATGAATGTTGTGAAACCATTTCTAAATATTATTTATTTAGGCCTAGTAGTATTTTAGTTACTACAGATTTGATCTAATGTTTTTAATGGCTCTTAATCATCCTATTAATAGGCAAAAGTTGTACGATCTTTGTAAATTTGAAGTTTTGTAAATTTGTAATTTGAAATAACCAATCACAGTGCAGCGTTGGAACACGTCAGGGATGATGTCACGCCCATGTTTAAAGATGGCTCTCTACTTTTTCTCCATTTCACCAAGACGAATCGCGATTACATAATTACTATTAGCATATTGAGATTTTCTTTCCCACATAAATGAAGTTTACACTGAAATGCATGAAGTTCATGCGTCAAAATTTGTCAGAGTTTTTAAAACCTCGATATTCATTTAATTTCGACTGTGTCGCCGCTCTCTCAATACTCAACAAAGTAGGGATAATGACGATGCACGATCCCTCATTGTTGCCCAGACAGGATTATTGGTATTGGCTGTTGGACATTTGTTGTTATTATTGAAACTGGTAAATCAATTTTTTCTTTTATTTTAACAAAATTTGGCTTAGTCATTCGAATTATATGTGGGCTGTTGCTCATGGCTTTTAAAAAATGAGCTTAGAACATCTTTTTCAATCTTGTGTTTTTCAAAAATATGGAATTTGTTTTACTTCCGTGAATATTTCACGGGTCGCAACTAGTAGTAAATTAACTAATAGTGAGAGTATTAATAAGATAAAACCAAAAATAAAAACGCACAACAATTACAGATCCACAGATCTAATTTTTTTAACCGAATCTTGTTAAGCTTATCCGTAAATGTGATGATGGAATTGTTTTGTATTTGAAATGTTTTCTCCAAGTGGATCGTGGAACAATCAATTTCTGTCGATCTGTAATAATGCGTAT
The DNA here is from genome assembly GCA_023159025.1 of Thereuonema tuberculata. Taxonomy (NCBI): domain Eukaryota; kingdom Metazoa; phylum Arthropoda; class Chilopoda; order Scutigeromorpha; family Scutigeridae; genus Thereuonema; species Thereuonema tuberculata. The sequence continues at coordinate 10,354,164 of JAFIDM010002131.1, forward strand.
TACTGCTAGTTCAATTTCATTTGATTTTGCTGAAAAATCATTTGATTTAGGTAACTTAAATAATGCCTAGGTAATTGTTTTATTTATATTTATTTATATTTTAATAATATTAGTTTGTATTGTTTATTTTGGAATTAAATTTCAGTATATCACGACTTTAAAAAAGTGTAGAGAAGATCCAAATATAAGCTACACTTTTATTTTATGAATTTCACAAAAAATAAAATTAAGATAATTAAATTGTACCAGTTTACTTAATATCGAAAATGAGTCTACTTTGTGATCGAAATAAACAAAAACAAAAAAAAAACAAAAATTGCTTCAATTTTTTTTTCTTTTCTTTTTTAAAGTTACAGAAATCTGGTTTTTGAAATTGCGATCCAAATATGGGCTACTACAACAACAAAAATTTAATGAAATACGTGGATTTTTTTTTTTTAATAAAAATTTAATTTGATTCAGAAAGTTTTTACATGTTAATTGTCTATTTCCAAAGTAACAAATATAAACGTCCTTTTCAGCACCTGCCCAATTACTGTGGGCAAAGTTTCTTTTATCCTTTCGAATAATGTTTTGAAGTATTTCTGGGCATTCTGAAAAGAAGAAATCATAGATCAATTGGTTTTTTTGCTTCAAATAAATAAAAAAAAACTAGCCCATATTTCTTAGATATACTGTATTTAGACCATTTGGTAAGAAACATTAAGATCGGTTCCCGCTATTATCACGTGGTTCTAGGCAATAAATAAACTATGCTAGAACAAGTTTAGAATGTAAGTAATGTCATGCATTTTACAAATCAGCTTTTGATTCACTAGAATTTGATTAACAAAATAACAAAACGTACCTGCGAAATGTTTGAATGTCACGAAATAGGTTGATTGAAACTAATCACCACACTGTGTCTGAATAACTTGACTGTAGGCGATCAACTGTTCTACTCCTTTCACTTTGTAACTCGGATACATTTTCACTTTATTTCCACTATGCGGCAATACCTCCCAACCCGAAAAATTCAAATAGCCCATATTTAGACCCAAGCCTATATTTGGATCTTCTCCTCTAATAGAAAAAATAATCAAAATTTAACGAAAACAAACAAAAGTTCTTTGAGGAACTTCTCGTCATTGAATTCTGGATCATTCGTTATTCAATTCACTAAATTATTTTGATTGAAGACATGTTTTGATCACGGTGTCTAACAACACCTGGAATCAAATATCGTAAGTCGAAACTTAAAAAAACTGTTACAAATGGGATAAATAGTTTATTAAGTAGAGGAAAACTATCATTTTTCGGTTTATTTTACAGACACTGTGATCGGTTTAAATAAATCAATTTCCTGATTTTAATGTCCTTTAAACAAACCCATAAAAACGATAAATTATTCAGTTTTCAATTTGCCAGTAATTAAATATTATTTCAGAAATCATTTCGAAAATATATTATTCATAAGATATTTATTAAGTCCTTATAATTTTACTTTAAATTATCTAGATCACCGATTTGAATTAGACATGAGTTCATAATTTAATAACTTAAAATTTGTGTGAATTGAACGAAAAAAAGGCAATAAAGTAGATATTATACTATTGCCGAATAGAGTGAAATAAAAACAAAAAAAAATATGAAAACAAAACTGTTTAGTTTAAAAGATTTCCAAGGATTATTATTTCATTTTATTTTTTTATCGTTCATTAATGGTGAAAATGTCGCTTACCGAGAATTTATAAGGATAACTTACAGATATTATAAATATACGTATCTCCTCAGCCATGAGATTTTACTTTTATTTAAATCAATTCAATATACATGTAGTCCGCGATGTACCCGAAAACTTCAACTCATTCAAGTAAAAAAAAATAAATTATTTACACCGTAATGTAAAGACTTGGACTCTTTCAACTAGTAACGAACTAGTCTAGTACTAACCAAATTTTTACTGTAATACTGCGTTCATTATTAAGCACTGTTAATATTAGTTGATTACAATGCTGTAACCTCCACATTCACAATAATCATCCTATACCCTGTGAATTATTGCATGCTACAATGCGTTGCCTCATCGTTCATGTCCACTCTATGCTTACGAATTCCTTTTTGACACTATCATCTGCTTCGTTGATCGGCTTTACCAACTCCTGCTGAGTGAGCTCATTAGAAAATGTTGTAGCGTTGAGCATCAACAACCTCCGCGAGACCTACAAGTAAATAGTGTCATGGACACAGTATTCCCTACTAGTTCATTCACTGTTATCAGAGTCGAATTGGCCCGTAGATATACGCCTTTTTTTTATACTTATTATTTCTAGAACATTCATACCTATTAATAAAACTTCAATGACAAACTTTTATAATTATCGTGATTACAGTGCTTTTAACAGCAATGTAACTTTGGTAGTTTTGAACCTTACAGTGCTTTTGACTATTAATTCGTTTAATAATCAAACTTATCTTATTAGGATATAGGTTTTAAAATATCATAATCATAAGAACAATTTGTTTGACCGATTCTAAAATTGTGTTATACATTTTTCTTCTCTCGTAGAATATCGTTGAATTAGTGCTAAATCGTTAGTATGTTTTATTAAAGTTCCATGTGAAGATACGTAGATAAAAAACTGTTATAGAAATTGTAAATACATGACGAACAGCTTAAGGGATCTTTGGGTAAATTTTAGTACAGGAAATTTTCTGTCACCAAAATTAATAGAAATACCCTCTCAAGTGCGGGTTAATTAGGATTATCATAATATCATACATTTAAAACTACATTAGTAAGTTACGGAAACAAAAAATAACCTTTCATTATACAAGATTAAAAATTTGTTTTTGTTTTTTAAATTTATATTTATCTTTGTTTTATTTAGATTGAAATTATATAATACTTAAAAAAAAAAAATATGCTTTCTTCATTTTGGATAAGACTTATTTTTTTTTAATCATATTTATCCGTAGTTCATGAAAATAAAGATGAATCCAAAGAACAGCTTTAAGTTCCGAAATCGAAAAATTAAGAGCTTTACGGAACCCTGATGGACCGGAAGTCGTTGCTAAAATAAAAAGGAAATGACGTCTGCAATCATAGAAATGGCGCAATGAAAGCTAAGGATTGCAATTGACTTCATCACAAAGGAAGGGCTCTGTAGTGGACAATTTGTCTTCTTTAACAAAGCCAATAACTGAGTGACCGAAAAATTGAAAATAGTTTTCTTTATTTTTCTAAGAAGCTGAAAAAATAACTTATGTCATTTTGTGTCTGTATTTCCTATTATTTTTCTTTTCCCTTATAATTTTGAACCATTGAACAGATCTTTTTGAAACTTTCAATATTTTAAAGACAGGGTACTATTTTGCTTTCGAGAAATTCAATATGGCGGCACGAAAATTTCTTCCTACTTTCGTGTTTTGTTGACATTATAGAGAACTTGTAAAAAACTCATCAAAATTTTGTTGTGCGAATATTGTTTTTGCTGAAAGAAACATCCGTCAGGACGTCATCATGTTCAGATAAAACACTTATCAGGATATCCCCATTGACCAAGAGAAAGAAATTCATTTTTATTGTTTCGTTTGTTACAATGTGCCTTATGTCCTATAGAATCTTGTAGGTTCTGTTTAGAAGGCTTCATTAGAATTCTAAAGGCGTTTTTCCTTCTTCTGTTTTCCGAAAGCCTGAGTCTCATTGTTCCACTTCCCATTACCTTCCATTTGCAGCTTCGTTTCGCAGATGCAAATAAAGGCTAAAGTTTTCGAGCTACCTTCGCTATCGTAAAACTGTACAATTATCCACATCAAACTCAGCCAAAATCAAGATAAAAATCTCTCCACGCATTCTTTTTATCATCTTACTGTGCTACGACGACGCAGCTTTACATTATTGGGAAGTTTTTGCTTTACGAATTGTGGGAAGTTCAAGCAATAAGAACAGCTTTTAGTTGATTTTATAACAGGTCACGTGATTACAAAAACATACAACCTAAGTATTAACTGTAAAATTTTAGTTTAAGAGAAGTTGAATGAATAAACCTAAGATTGTTTTTAAATATTGCTGTTTTTCGAAATTCAGTTCCACTCTTAACCTAAACTAAAGCCTGCTTCTAGCAATCCTGATGCAGACTTATTTGCACCGTTCCCGTCACTTCATCTTCGGAGGGAAGCGATGACTAACATTCTAACGAGTCCAGTTTTAGCAGCTTCGTTATCATTCGGGAGAACAGTTATTGCATAATGCATTCAAAAACCAGAAAAAGTCTGTATGTGTCGATTCACTGTTAGGATAAATAAATGGATCGATACATGGAGATTGCCTAAGATAAAAATTGTCAATTAAAGGCCTTCCTCCCACCCACACTTAAGTATATTAGCGACATTTCCATGAGAAAAAAAAAATCATTCTTTGGACATTGCATTGTTCATTATTTTTAACCAGGAGTGCTTTTGCTTCTCAGGTTTGTTTTTGGAAGCATTTTGATATTGAGCTACAATTATCAAATTTTCTTATGTATATCTGGTCCACTTATTTGCACAGAAGCTTTCTTTCATTCAAGTTAATATGATCCCATTAATGAACAACAGTTTATTTTTCTTCCAAAAGTTCCTACAGACTGGATTTATTTTCCCCAACGAAAAACTAAGAACAGATGAAAGGAGAACTCCAAAATTTTGTAATTGTAAAGTTTACAGTAAGAACCAAGGCATCGAACTTTTTATTACAGGAAATTATATTATATTCGACAGGTAATTACATGGAAATTGTACGATATTTTCGACATTTATAATACAGTATTTCGCTCTTGAAGAGGAAAATAAAAATCCCTCTAAAATAAGTACTGGTAAATGAACTTTAATAAACTATTTTTTTTAAGCTTTAAGAAAAATCCAGAGATATTCTAATATATATTATTCGTGTAGCTCTCCTGATTCTATTGCGCTATCATCCTTAAATGTACACACGGTAACAAACTTTTTTTTTAATAGGACTTATTATAAATATAATTAGAAATTCAATCTAAAATAGATCATATATGAAAATCAAATGGTACAACCAGAGCATATGTACTGATGGTTCTTCAAAGCATTAGGGACTTACATTTTTAGATGTTTTGTAAGTTATCTTTATTGTAAGTCAAAATATATTACAGTAAAAACTGCTTTAAAATTTTTAAATGTAATAAAGTGATAAAATAATAAAAAAGTTAAATGTGTTTATTACTATTGCTGCAACACTTTAATTCGACTATGTTGTTAACTTAGAGGACTGTAATAAATTTCTTATTTCGTGGTCCAGTAATTCTTTTGTGAGATTATTGAATCCTGTTGTCAACATTCACATTTTATTTCCGGAACAAGAATTATTACTGTCAATTGCCAATGTGATTGTGATAACCGCATTCATTTAACTGGCAAGGTAATTTATAGCATACACGAAGTATAAATGGTTGGGGGTTAAAGCTCTTATGATCGTTCTGTCCGTCCGTTCGTCGCTACCTCTAAGAGCCCAAACTAAAAGTCGGACACACATTAGTGTTACTTTTTTGAAAAGCTTATGACGTAGAGGAAAATACGAGTTTCGCTCTCGGTCACTTCCTGTTCCGGTCTCGTGATATTTAAGAAACAGGATTATCAACAATCTTACAGGCAATCCGAGTGTTTTTATTCGTGTTTTATTCGTATCCAGGACAGTCATATGGATATTATAATATTGTGTTGTGCTCGCAATAATCCAGATTCGAATCTTGGTCACGGCGATTTCTTTTTTTTTTATTCTATTTTTTCTTTCTTAATTTTACATTTTATATTTTTTTAATCATTATTTGTACATGAAACATTACGTGGTTTCGTGTGCACTCGAAATCCAATATTAGGGTTTGTTCTCGATTCTACTGCGAATAATTACTTTGGCAAATAGAGGATTTTATAATTTCATTTCAGCCTAAAATCTAAAGATTTCTGCTATTTTTGAGGAAGATAATCCAAATATTTAAGCTTTAATTTCGATTTGAAGTCGATGAATCGTAATATTTTCTTAATTTAATTACATTTAAATATTACAAGATATTTTCGAGAATCCAATCTTCACGGTAATAAATATTAAATTGTTTTTCTTACAACGCGAAAAGAAATTCGCTTTAAAACTAATCTGATATTTATAAGAATGAAGATACACTTCCTTCTTGTTTGTCCAGTAGAACATTCGAAATCCATCTATGAGCCGAATCCCAGCTTCACCCAACATTTATAAATGATTGTATCTGAAAAGTACGATTCACTTTTGACCATTCATCCAGAAAAATTGTAATCCAAGAAATGAAATATTCTTGAATAAAAATAAGTTTTTGAGTAAATTTAAAGTAACTGGATAGAGCCAATTGGAAGAGTTTTGCTAAAAGAAATCCTGTACATAAACATTCTCCTGGAAGTGACTGCAAGGATATCAGACGAACATTATTATAGGATTCGAGATAAACACATGGGATGAGGAAAAATACTGTTCCGAATCTAGACACGACATTTCTATTAAGGTTCGAACTGTAAATGCTTGATCTACGGAAACATTCTAACAACTCATTGCAGTATTGGTAGGGAAGCTGGTTTTTTTTATTTATTTATTTATTTATTTATTTATTTTTGCTATCCAACTTCAACAACGAATCACAAGGACAAATTGCAAGTCATTACCCAACACGTATCTAGAAAATTAATAGCGGATTAATATTAGTTATTTAAGACATCAACGGAAACCCATTGCTTCTGTTCTAATGTTTTTCTGTAGGAATTTTTGTCACTTTCACGTGCTAATTTCTCGCCTAGAAACCATAAGGAAAAATTTACGAAAGTTCAATCATCTCTTATCCTTACAAATGCATGACAGGAGGTTCCTTCAGCGTCCTACTGTTATCAAGGGAGGAACAAACGGATTCATTTGATTATCTTCACTTTCATAGGAAAGAAAAAAAAAAAGTAAATACAAAAAAACACATTTCCTAGTTCCTCATCTTTATTTTGGTTAGGTATAAAAGCAGAATAGTGTTGAGGATATTGTACACCTGTCCGGAGGGAAATTAAATTAGATGAAGCCTGGGGAGAAATGCCATAAGTTATATATTCACAATGACTTCATTTCTGCTTCTGAAACCAAACGGAGATTGAACAATTGAATAGAAACATCTACGTATGTGTTTTATCTTCTCTTCTGAGAACGGTCGCAAAGGTGCCCGTTGTCTTTTATTGGTTTTTCTTTCTTTAGTATTCATAAACTAAATCTGAATAAAATATGCATGCGGAATTCGAGGATTACTAAAAGAATTTATATGTACTGTTAGACTTTGTTTCGTTTCTTATTCTTTGCTGTGCAAATTTTTGTCGTGTTCACTTGCTAATTTAGAAAGAAAAATGACAGTAAAAACGCACAAGACTAAGAGTTCACTGATCTGCTTTTGGAAATTGCGATACTGAAAACCCAAGATGGACCATTTCTGGTTTTCTGATCTGCTTTTGGAAATTGCGATACTGAAAACCCAAGATGGACCATTTCTGGTTTTCTGATCTGCTTTTGGAAATTGCGATACTGAAAACCCAAGATGGACCATTTCTGGTTTTCTGACCTTCGTCAGTTGGGTCCGTCAGTATCTTAACATTTCAGTGAACTCGAGAAACATATAAATAGAACAAAAGTAAACATCAAAACGGCCCTGCAATTAAAAAAACATCAAAACCTAAATAAAGAATAAAAAGGGCCAATGAATTAATCCCCGCTAAGACTCGCTTAACATGAAAGAGATTAATTATAAAAGAAGATATATATATAATACATAAATTTAACGTGCGTACAACATGATTAGAAAGAAAAATGACAGTAAAATGACACTTGCTAATTTCTAACAAGGACCTACGCAGAAAAATGTTCAAAAGTAGACTAAAAAAAAGCAAAAATAAAATGACAATCGATCCACGGTTTCCTTTTTTTCAATAGCTTTTTCTTGTGTTTATTTTAAGTAAAAACCAATTCAAGACTTTAAAAAAATCAAAATGAAAACAATCTTTCGTGATTTCTATTTGTAGCATCTCCAGTTCACCAATAGTATCGATAGACTTAAAGTGGATTAATTAGTTAACTAGCTTTGTAGCACCACAGCAACAATGCGCCTCAAACAAAAAAAAGTAATTTATGATACTAAAAACTGTAGTGAGATCTAAAATATAAATATGGCATTAAAAATGAATTCTAATTCTTTAGCAATCGGATAGAGTTAAATATCTGACGACTGCCTTGCTTTTAATTTTACAATATAACGCAGTAAACAAATGAAAGGGAAAAAATATAAGATAATGAACTCTTACATTTGGGTATTTTAATTAAGAAAAATGAATGGGTAAAAGATCATTTTTCAATTTAAAGAATAATAATTTGTAAATCCGAATCACAAATAAGATTCAATAAATTAAAGCAATTAATTCGAAACGATCTTACGACTATGTTTAAAAGCAATAAAAACAATTGTGGCAATTTAGTACCAGATCTTAAAATGTATTTAATAGACTGTTTTGGTAGATTGTGTTTAATAGATTGTACTGCGTGAATCTAATTGCAGTTATTCGGCTCCTTTATTTTCTACAACATTCCAAAGGGTTGTACATTACAACGACAGATCTGAATGAATTGCTTAGTGTTCAGGGAATTTCTGTAAATTAATTCATACATAATTAATGAACCTTGTATTCATTAATCAGCATCAGCTCTATTGGCTGATTATATACTACGAGTTACTTAAATTTATTAAGGAAGCTGATAAAGAAATAATAATATATCTCTAATATGTAGATGTTCTATAATCAAAAAAATGCCAAGATATGAAGCAAATTTCAAAAATTAATAATATGAATAAGCATCTACAGTTTGAAGAAGAATATGAAAAAGACAATGCATTGAGGTAAATTGAAAGATAACACAGGGAGAAAAGTATTAGATATTAAAACTAATTTAACAAGACATGTAAAGACGAACAACATATTAAATTATTTCTTAAGAGCGTTTAAGTTATGTATCAATAAATAGGGAAAGAAAAAAGAAATAAAATTCTTATTTCACTTTTTGAAGAAAATGGATATGACGTTAAATCTATTAGAAAATATTATAAAAAAGCAAAATATTATAAGAAAAAAAAATAAGATTGAGGGTAAAAACTAAGAATAAAATTATGCTATTATTCCATATGTAGAAAATATTAATAATGACATTAAAAGAATATTAGGTAAATTTAATATAAGTGCATTAAATAAAAGTTAGAGAAAGATTAATTTCTCAAATGAAATATTGGAAGAGAAAATTGTAATAAGGGGTATGTGGGTTATACAACCCGAAAATTGGCTAGGAGAAAATATCAGCATATACAACTATAAAAATAAAGATGCCAATAGACGAACATTTTTTAATTGTAAATTATTGACGTATAATTGCAATATGGCAATTATGAAAATATTTTATGACATGTTTTAAAGTTTTATATATATATATATATATATATATATATTCATTAATAAAATTAGTTTCTACCTCTTCAAGTCAATTCTAAATCGATCTACACTATTTCGATAAATAAAATTAATAACAGAAATTGTCTCGATGAATTAAAAACAGGAATTGTCAGATGAGTGTGTGTGTTTGTGTTTATACTGTATATACATAAATTATAATATAAAAGAAAGCCGAATTCATTTATCTGCACTTTCAAATCACTATTATATTAAATTAAAATGTTATTCTGTCTTGTCATTGTCATAAGACTTTACGTTTTTCCAATTTTGTGACCAAACTATAAGAGATAGATTGGTCATGTAAATGGATAAAATGTAGATCGTTTTAAGACAAACAAAATGCTACAAAAATCTTTCGAAAAAAGTTTTTGGTTTCCAAGATGGGCCTTTTAAAGAGTCAAATTTTGACTTTTTCTCAATTTAAACGAAAAGTATAAAAGTTTGAAGAGAACATTATATTGAGAAAATGTTGGTATTTGAAAGTTCTATCGAACGGTATATCAGTTATTAACAAACGTTTGTAAACAAGCGTTTGGAAGATATATGCAAAAATGAAGTGTTTTTGCAGCAACCCCCGTGTGAGTGCCATCGCGCAATCACCTGAGTTAAGCGGAGAAGCCCACAACGAGCTGGGAAGTCGTGTATTCTCCGATCTCCATATTAATTTGCTAAATAAAGGTTTTTTTTTTTTTTTTTT
>JAFIDM010002131.1:10364497-10427896 GCA_023159025.1 Thereuonema tuberculata
ACTTTTGAAACCATTCTTCCTAGAATTCTGAAGTAAAATTTGCGTCAAAAATAGATCCACTTCAAAATTTCGCTTTTCTTCATAATTGCGAATAACTGCGGAGAAAATATTTGGATCTTTGTATCTGTGGAAGCGCTGAGTTAATGATTCAAGGAAACAAGTCTAATTGAATCATCACGTGATTCACCCCAGCAAAGAACCATCAGATATCTGAGATAGCGATTTGAGCAAAATCAAGTGTTTGGAACTCTTTTCTGTAAGCAAGAATATTTATCTATAGTCATTGGAATCACAATTCAAGTTTGATATGGATATGCAACGACCAGATATCTCTTGAACTCATTGTGTCCAAAAACAGAGGCAAGAGAAGAAAATGTACTTCAATTTCGCACTTGTTCGACATCTCTTCGTTTAACCTTAGAAATAAATAATAAAAAAAAAAAAACTCCCCGCAGATAAAGGTAGAATCCAGCATTCACCCAAAAAAATAATCAACTATTTAAAAAGAAATTGAAAGAAAACAATACAAATTTAACAAAAAACGATTTTCTTGAATTGCGTAATACTACTTTAAGATATGACTCCGTGACATTTCCATAATTTCTCTGAATAAATTTAATCAATTCCGACAAAAGCTGAAGGAAGATAATGTTTTTCCATTTGTCAAAGTGGTTCTTAATCTTTCCTAACGGAATTTACGTGAATTCTGACACGAGATAAATATTAAATGTCGGAACCTTTCCTACGAAATGACAAGTGTTCTTTGTCTGGGTTTTCTTGCAATGAAGCAATTGATGGTAAACCTCCAGACAAAGAAAAATTTCCACGACGCCAAAAGAAAAAGAAATTTCTTGTTTTCTATTTCGGGAATTTCCTGTCGAGACAAATTTGAAATAATACATAGACTTCTTCAATTGTAAAAGTTAAATAAATTACATGTTTTAACTTATGATCTTTAAACGACGTCACAAGAAAAGTTAACTTAATAGTTCTTGAGAGGAAGACTATCTTAAAATAGATTTATTTCTACGAAACAGGGCAGCCATCTTTGTCGAAAATTCCCTTCGTTGTAAACAATTGAGCTGAAACAGTTGATAAATTTCCAATTATAGTAAGCACAGAGAAAGAAGAATGACCGTGAAAGGAAACAAAACAAAAACGGATCACTTAGTTGATCCTGGAACTCATTTCTGCAGAAAACAATATGGCGGCGAACAGGTTACAGTAATGCCTGTACAGCCAAGCTAGAGGTATAATTTCGAACGTTTTCCACTGTTTTAGAGTCAGGATGATGGAATATATAGTTCTGAATTACTAGGAAAAAGCCGGAAGACCGACTATTGCTGCAAATTTGTCTCATTTGACAGTGAAGAGAATTGCAACGAGCATCAATCGGCGGGATTCGGTCAGTTTTCTTGTTCTGCGCATTTCATTTCCCATGTCCTTTTGGGTATGGATGATATTTATAAAAAACGTGACTACAAAAATAATAACAGTATGTAGATAAGTTAAAGATACAAAGATTAAAAATGACAACATGGAAGCCCTTTGCGCTCGATGCCCCTGAGAATACATGGAAGTAGTAATCCATAACATAGATATTCGACGGTTAGAAAAAGAAATCCAAGAATATCTGGTGTTTGGAAGCTCAAATTACATCATAAAATAACGTTCAGGTACGAAATTCGATTTATCTTATTTTTTTTTCCCGAACAGTAAGAAAACTATGCTAGGGGAAATAATTTTTAATTATCGATTCCAACACGTCTTAATGATCTCAGTGAGACGGTGGTAATATTAAGTCAGTCTCCTACTTCTGAAAACCATTGGTAGATGCTTAACCACGTTACTGAAGTGTGCTTTCTATTTGGTGAAACAATCTTGTTTTGATAAATTATATATTTTATAGTGAAAAACAAATATAAATATATTTTAAGAGTAAGAAATTATTTTTTTATGGTAATCGAACGAAGAGAAACTAAGCGTTAATGTCGTTGTTAGATTGTAACAAAGGTCTACATCTTAAAAGATGGTTAAAACGTTTGAAGAAATGCTTGGTCCTGGTCATGTTTAGTATAATATCAGTACAATTCAGCTGAAAGCAATTTGTGGAAGTTCAACTCCCTAAATTAAAGATTTCATTACAGATGTTATTAAATAAAACTGTTCCATTATAATACCGTAGTCTATACGAAATTATCACATATTAAAAAAACAAACAAAAACTAATCAGTTTCAAGCATCTATCGCACACTTAGTCTAATAAATTGAATATTTAAATTTCTAACATAATTTTTGAATTTTAACGGATATGTACCAGCCCAGATGGAAAGACCATTTCAATGAAAAGATAATGAATTACTAATAGCAGGAAATCAAAACTTTCCATCTAGAAAAGCTTGTAAAATTCAAAGATCTATTAATTATAAATCAACATCATCTTTAAATTTCAATTCTCATGCAAATTAATCACGCTTGCAGCAAATTAAAATTTAAACAACTTTCAAAATATGTCTCGCTAGAAATTTTTGATAAAGAATTAAAAATTTTATGTGACTACATGCCAATAGGAAATTCGATTTTCTAATATTAATTTAAATTCAACTTTAAACATGTGGAATGAATATTTATCAAAAACCTTATAAACAAATAAAATATAGCAAAAAATTAACACAAAACGGGGCGTTTTTCAAAAAGAAAATTAGGAATATCTGTAGACCGCAACTGTTATACATTAGGATTTGAATAATCATAAATCGATTTTTAACGTAAACATCTTAGCCAAAGACAAAATACTTCACAAGAAAATGCATCGAATCACACTATAATTAAATAGAATACAAAATTATTATTTATACAGATATACTGTATAAATAACATGTATATTTTTAGTAACATATTTAGGAGATATTGCCTTTGTCCTGTACGTCAGTCCGTCCGTCCCCCCACTAACAACTGCCGAACAAAGATCGAATTGGCAAACTGATTTCACCATCGTGTTTACAGGCCCAAACACTGTAGGAATAGGGTATTTATTCCTGCGTATCCGGAAAAACGCGGACACAGTCGACTGTTTGTTTCCGCAAGTTTGGGAATTTTTTGTTCGATAAGCTGCTGACCCGATCGACTTTAATTTGGATATGCTTTAGTTTAGAGTGTCTACTATACAATCTATATTTTTATTCGACCGTGTCTATAGCAGTTTGCGGATAGGCAGAAATGAAAAAATTTTCATTGTACAGTAGCTACTCTAAACTAAAGCACATCCAAATTTAAGTCGATCGAGTCAGTAGCAGTCTACGAAAAATTTCCCAAATTTCACCTTTTTCTGGCGGACAGTCGGCTGTCGTTGCGCAGCGGATAACCCTCCAACGCTACTTAGGTGAAATTTAGGTTTTACTGAGTCGACCTTAATTTTATGCTTGAGCACAATTTTTTTTTTTTTTTTACTTGTTTTAATTTAAAGGTTGGATTTTCAAATTCATGAAATCAATATCAGTTTTACATTTGATATCATCGAAACAACAGTTTAGTATATGATAATTTATGTTTAGGTAAAATACTTAATATAATGGTAGCAGATTCCTTTACCATTCAGTTACGAAGAATGAATTATTACTGTTTTCTTATAAAATTCAAATGAGTCCTATCTTGGAATACGACAGCTGCAGGACATTTCTTTACATTTAATCAAAAAACAAATTCCATGAGTTCTCATTTAAAATTAATTTTATTTAATAATAAGTAATTATATTTAATAATCTTTAATTTGCATGTTTTTTAAAAAAGACACAGCAATGACTTTGGGACCAAACTAAAGACACTTTTTCAAAGCTATGAGAAGTATTGTAAAAGTACTGATATTTTAAGAAAATTTGTTTTCATTTTTTTTTTTTCTTTGAAATCTTATTTGTAACTCAAAGTACATTAACTGCCTGATTTACAATCTATTTCACCTGACTTCGATTTGAAAGCTCCTCAGACCGAGACGGTCTTTCTCTATCACTATCCAGAGGTGTAGTGATTCAGAAGTGTAGGCAACAGAGCGTTGAAGTCATTAAAAATGAATCCTTCCATTCAATTTGCTGGACGCGGCCATATCTCAACTGGTCAGTGGCTCCTTCAAATGTCGCTTTAATAAAACGAACCATTCCTTTTTCGTGGAGGAATTGCCTGGAAAAGATATTCCACGAGGTTTATATTGACTTTTTTATTGATATACCATCAATGGAGTATCAGGAGAATATAAAGGATAGAAATTTACTGTTTTTCGATTATCGTTGAACGAATTTCTCCACAGAAATAAACAACAGTTTACAAGCTACATCTGAGCACAGCTGTTTCACGTTTCTTAGCAACTGTCATCAACTAGGACTAGTCCGATATTAAAAACTCTCACGATCCTAAATCACTTCATTCGTGAAAGTTTTCTTTTATTTTTCCATGTAATTATCAAGTTAATTAATTAATAACTAAATTTACAATAAAACAAGAATATTTCATCTCCTTTAAAATTGTTATACAAATAAATTATATACTTTTATAAAGATGGTTAAGATAAACTACCACTGCAGATCATAAAAAAAGAAAAAGAAAAATGAAGAAAATTTTCATGTAATGATTATTTTTATTATTACAAGAAAATTTTCTCCATTTTTTTTGTATATTTGTTACGTCTTATTAAACTTACTGAAAATTAACATAAAATAACATTTTATAATATATACTAAATTAAAAAAAATTATTGCAATTCTTTAAAATTATGAAAGACAAAATGTTAACAAAAAATTAATTATGAATTGAATGCAAAGCTGTTGAAGAATTAAACGAAACGTTGTGGTTATGCAGTCATAATTATTGTTTAATAATGTGTTTTGTTTACCGCTAAGCACATTGATACGCATTGTTTTAGGTAGGCTTGATGCCCTACTTCTTGTGTGATTATGTTTTTAGACGTCACAAAACTGGGTTTTTTTTTTTTTTTTTCCCTAAAATATTACATGTGCTTTATATATGTTAAATGTTTAACACTGCCTATTCACAGACATATAAAAGCAAAATTTTTTGCTTTATTGAAATAATTAAAACTTACTAAATTAAAAGCATAAAGAAATGATACAGAAATAAAAATATCTGAGCTTTCATCGGTGAGAGTTTGGGACGACCGTTTCGTCCTTTTTAGGGACTCATCAGCCAGACCCACTCACTAGACGAAATGCTCAGGTAATGCAAAAGTAAGTTCATCTGGTGAGTGGGTTTGGCTGACGAATCCACAAAAAAAAGGATGAAACTGCCGTCCCAACTCTCACCGATGAAAACTCAAATATTTTTTATTTCTGTCATTTCTTTATGCTTTTATAATAATTTCTGGCAAGTTAAATCTTTTGTGTAAATTACTAAACTAAATTGTCAGAAAGCAAGTTCTCGAAAGAACTAAACATACGTTCCTTCAATTTCAGTATTATTTTTTAAAACTAATACAAAGGGACCATCTACGTTTGTTGTAAATTCCAATATCTCCTGCATAAGATCAGAGTTAATTCAAAGCAGGACAAAATTAACTAAATCCTCAAGGTATATGAATCGAACATTAATTTTAGTCACATTTAAGTTCGTAGATTAATTAGAGGATTAATATTTGTTTAAGATATCGAAAGAAATGCATGTGTTGGTTCTAACATTTGTCCAAATACTAAGATGCTTTAATTCCGAAACAAATTTCAAAAAAAATAAATAAAGATGTTAAGTTTATTTTTAAGGAAAAGTGAGAGCTTTAAAATAAATAAATACAAGGTTTTTTCGAGAGACAATTCAAGGTAGGTTAACAAAGACGGTGGAGCAGATACTGTGTGCAGGGATTCGTCAGAATAAGCGTGATTGTTTTGAAATACAAAAGCCAGAAATAAATTCAGGGAATACCTCAAAGGCAATGTTGACTTGATAGCCGACAGGTCGAAAATAAGGAATGTTACAATTGGATCCCAAGAATAACTTCACTGCTTAGATTATAAACAATGCCAGAGGATGGGTTTATTTATTTATTTATTTTTTAACTACTGCGTTATTTACTGGAATCAATTTAAAGATGAATATATAACACAGGAATCAAAATTATAATCAGTATAAATTTAAAATTAGCAAAAAACGAAATAAAGAAAACAAAATTCTGTAAGTAAAAAATGCAAATATTTGTTCAAGTAAAATAAGTCTTTTTACTTCAGGCAAAACTAGGAATAAAACTTACGAAATTTAAAGTTCCTCCAAGAATTGATCTATTTTCTATAAATGTCGCTTTGAATTAGTAAAGAAAATTCTTGAATTCCTTTGAGATTGTTGTTACTTCTGCCGTAAATTTCAGAACAGATTAAGGCGTAAAGTCTTTTATCCGTAAATCTAAGTGTTCAATTTGAATCTCTCTTCTATGGTTCAAAAGCTTTTAAAGAGAGACACACTCATGTTAAGGATCTTCTTTTACGGACAATCAAAGAAAACTAAGACCAAATATCGCTGAGAATCAAGGAGGTAAACATTATTTAAGGAGACTGCACGTAAAAGATTCAGTACTATACTAAGCATCTATAATTTTATTGCTCCCAAAATTGGTAATAATGAATCTACGAGCCTCATAAGACAAAAACGGCTTAACAGTTATGCAGTTTCTATTTAATGTCTTTCAATCTTATAAGAACTTACTATTAAACTTCTATGGAGAACTATTCATCTTACATCTATTCTAGAATCTCTTTTCAATTTTCAAATTTCTGCGGCGCAGACGCAGTGAGGAGGTAATAACCCAAAAGGTGATTATTTTAGGCGATGCAGGCAATGGCAACTGAAGATGGTTTCTACATTAGGAATACAATTGTTTTCTTGGCTTTTATTGCCAGTTCCACTCTGCTGCTGCTTCGCCCAGAATCTATTTCGCTTTTTTTTTACTGCTCGCCAGGACTTCAGCGCGGGATCCCCACTGAGCGGGAAATGAGATGATCATTGTTTATTACGAAGAAAACTACCGTATTGCAATTCATTTTTAAAGTTTTCCGTGTAATTAGAGACAAATAAAAGGTGGAAGTGAAGAAAAAAAACCCAGCGAAACAGCGCAATCAAATGGTAGAAGATATATCTAAAATTTTGATGTGGTCATAACTGCATAGAAACAGCCTTCGCTTCTGGCCAATACTGGTCTTTTTTTGTGTCCTTGCGAAATTGTGAATTAAATACCCCGCTATTATTTCTATTAACTCTTATTTGTAATTTTTAAGTATTCGCTTTCATTATTCAGGATCCGGAAAAAAGAGAAGGATCTCTAGAGTAAGAAAAATAAGATTTATTTCACATAATTATTTAACCCTCATTCAAAGTATGTAAATAATTTATAAAAATGAGTAATTGAAAAAAGAACATCGGAAAGAACTAAGAAAATGACAATCTTTCTCTTAACTATCATCCACAATATCTTCAAAACAGTACTGAAATGATTCCATTTGAACTTAATTTAAAAGCACATCATTTATCTATTAAAAAAACACAGTAAATAACTGGTCTTACTTCCGACAATCTAAGGAAATTTCTTCAGCAAAATGTACGTAAATACTTTTTTCGCCAACATTATAGAGAGATGTTAAGCAAGAAGCATTGCATAAGATCTAAACCAGAGTTTCTCAACCTTTTTTTACCCATGGACCCCTTTTCCCTTCTTTTTTTTTTTTTGGTGGACCCCCCTCATAGCTAAAAAGTAAAGGGATTATATTAATAATCAACGAAATAGTAAATGATTATGCTTTATTTTGAATGAAAACTAATTTAATGCAAATAAATTATTCTGCAGTGTTAAATAATACATATTCTACACACTGGTAAATAATTCATTACAAACCATTTTAAAATAAGTGTGATTCAATGAGATCCCTGTGGACCCCGAAGAATATTACATTGACCCCCAGGGTCCATGTGGACCCCGGTTGAGAACTCCTGATCTAAACAAAACCATAAAAACAAGCTCTAAAATTTCTTTGGGTAGAAGCACCGACTTCTTCTATAACAACGATGATTGGTCCGATTCACCTTTAAAACCTTCAATCGATGTGGCCTTAAGCAGAAGATTTAAGTTAACAAAGACACCTACAATTAAACTGGTCAATTAGTACTTTTATTATAACATCTCGTATGGAATGTCCAGCACTTACTGCAAACATCAAACTTTATCTCATGCTTGGAATGGGATATCCATCAGGCTTTTCGGTCAACGGGCAACAAGAGCGATTAGATATAATGAGGTAAAACAGGTAAGGGACACTATTTGCTCTCCCTTCAGTTGATCTAGATAAGCTACAATTCTACAAATAATTTCTAGGTTTGATTATTTAACAGAAAATCTTCAAAATTGAGCTCCGGGTTAAGTGTTGGAAGAACTTTTGTTTTCCGAACCACTCAAAGTGTTAATAATTAAATTCTACAGTTATCGATCGATCTCGAACATTCTCTCTGTTTAGATTAATCCAATCTCTCCTCTTTGTCTAGAATTAAAGTTTCCATTTATCAGATACCTGGTCGGCAAACAGGAAAATAAAGACTGAATTGTTAAACATCCACAAGAGAAATGTGCGCTCTTTAAGAGTGTGTATGTATTTATTTTCTTTCAAACCATTATTTGGCTAATCTCTTCTATATTTTAGCTTTATTTAACCACTTAGAAGTCTTAAGCTAATGCGACTAGTAACATTAAATCATTGCTTAGGGAACTAGACTGTCGCTAAATATAAAATTTCATGATATTTGTTTTAACTTGTACAATGTTACAGATCGGGTGGCCCGAATTTTTTTTTTATACTTCAGCAATTCAAATTTTACGTCAATGAGGTTTGACACATTTGAAATGAGCAGATGGATGTACTCTGCAATTAATGCAAGTTTCAAATACGTTCTAAAGTTATTAACTAAAAAATTAACAAAACCTAAAAATACATTTCGGAGAAAGTGAATTTAAACTTAAAGATACTTTACTTAACCAAATGGTGATATGATTAAACTAACATCAATTGTTCGGATCCACTTCTGAGCCTTATCTAAGGTGACATTCTCACAAGCTCTACTGATTTTTCTCCCTTAAATTAATTTGTCTTACTGGACACTGTTAACCTTCTTTATAGGGAATCCCGTGTTGAACAATCCATCGGATTATAGTTGAGGGACTGAGGCGGCCATTCAACTTTTATGATGAAATTAAGGGTCTCTTGCTTCAGATGGGAGGGTGGAAAATGTAAAGTTCTCATCAGGGTACAGCTTACGACAATCATGAATTAACTTATCAGGTTAATGTAAATCTCTGAGTTAACTTCAAAAAAAATATTACATAACTTTATTTTTAAGATTAAGTTCAGTATCGGAAATTTATTATAAATATTACAATTTCAAGTGCATATATATATATATATATATACATTGTAATTATATATATAATTACAATAAATGTTACATTACAAATCACGGAATCAGAATGTTTATTGTTGAAGTTATTAAACTTTGGTATGGAATATATCGAAGTACTTAAACAAATTCCGATGTATAGATGAATGTTTGTTGACCTCAGTGGCGGCTCGTGGCTGTGAAGTTAGGTGAAGAGCCAGTAGGAAAATAATTATTATTATATATATATATATATATATATATAAATATTTTTTAGTTTTTTTTATTACAAACCATTGTTTAGTCCAGCTTTAGAGTTTGGTAGCTGCAAATAATTCCGTGGGGTTTAACTCAAGAAAATTTAAATGCAATATTTAAATTAAAACTTATGAAAAGCTGTCAAATTTAGCTTAAATTGCAACTATTGGGTTTTCACTAAAATAAATCTTTTTAAAGAAAAGAAATTTTAATCCATGATACAACATGTTGTTTGTTCTTATTTTATTTAAACTAACATTCTAGTTGGACTACTTTTTTTTTGGGATTCGCATTGTTTTAATAATATTTCAAATGCGCTGTTGCCTTTGATGTTACATAATGATTAATTGTATGAAGTTTCATAATTTTTGATCATTATTTAGTGGATCAAACTATGCAATAACGATGCGTTGAAATTGGCTTTCCAGCGCTTCGGCGGTCTGTGATGGTGGCACGTGACGTAGCTGCGCGGACTGAACGAGTTTACGCTCCGCGATGCACACACCTTCCTTCTTACACCATGGAAGAAGAGAAGAGCATACTTCTCAGTTTTAACTTCACCTACACAGCGGGTAACGTCATGGTTGTCATAGCAACCATCGCTTCGGTTATGCAACTAAGCCCCGCTCCTGAGGTAGAGAAACTTCGTATAAATGACTACTTCACTCGCCTCGGTGCCAGTCCCGTACCAATGCAACGGCGCGGGACTTACAAAATACAAAAATACGTTACTATTAAAACCAACATAAGTGATAAGGAAAAAATATTTTTAATAATAAATATAATATATAAATAATAATTGTTATATTATAAATAAATAATATTGTATTATAAATAATTGGTGAAGTGCCACTTCACCTACTTCCCCTGAATAGCCGCCACTGGTTGACCTATAAGTATAGTTAACAATTAAGTCAGAATAAGTGGAATTGTTTCATGTGGACAGACTAAAGAACAGGCTATAGAATGAATTTATCACCTTAGCTTAACTTCGTAACATTACGATTTACATTTTCTATTTGCAAAATGCCGTGCTGGCGTGGTCGTGCGGTCTCGGCGGCGGCCAGCCGTGGCGACCAATGCGCCAGTACCTGGGTTCGAATCCCGGCAGTGGCATGGCTGTTTCAATTTCCTTTCCTGTGTTGTCCAGCCTCTTCTTCACTTTCTCTTCGGTCTGACGTCATTCCTTAATGGCGTCCTGGGGGCAGGCAACGGGAAACCACCCCCAGTATCTTTCCCCAGATGTTTCTAGGAGATCCATGTGAGACCTCCATAGAACTGGACCTGTCTTCAGACAGAAAACTATGGATGGATGGATGGATTTGCAAAATATAAATTTGCTAAATATCCATAGTAAATCATTGTAATAACTGAAATTAAGTGAACAAATTTTCTTTTCTTTTACAGAAGTTATTAATTATAGATAGAAAAAAAAAAAACACACACACACACACAAAAGACAACTTAGATTTAAGAAGTGTATTTTTTGTTTGAAAGATAAAAATGTTACCGTTCTCACAAGTAATTCATCATTACTTTATTGTAATTTTGTGAAATTATTTAGTATGACTCAATGGTTTTGAAAGTCTACAGTGCGTTATCTTAATTTCCGTCTCACGTATCTCCATTTCTTTAAGTTTCAAGTAAATTTACACATGGTTTCGTCTAAAACCCGATCCTCATCTTGAACTGATACGAAATTCAGCTAATTTCTGATTGCTCAGGTTGCGGCAAGCGAACATGACAAAGACGGTTGCATGAGAGAAATTAATGTTAATCTGAGATTACGGCTCCACCAAACCCACTATTTTAAAGCAGCCGTGCATATTTGAAAAGTAAATCTCATCAAAGTTAATGTGAGCTCGACGCTAGAGGCGAAATGATTGGATTAGGATTGCGTTAGCAAGTTACAGGATAAAGGCAGACTTTGAAAATTCACATAACAAAAGAGTTCATTGGAAAGGAAGAAGAGTTAATAATTATTATCTTTCCTTTGAGAAATAAACAATTTCAAAAAGCACCAGACGTCAATTTTGTTATTTTAAACGAAACCGATAATTGGATCAACTTTCAGAATGTATTCAAGTATTAAGTTTCTAAAAAAATGAAATTCTCAAAAATTAAAATTCTAAAAATATTCCGTTTCTATGCAAGTCATGTTCTACGTTAATATTTCTCTTCCTTTTCAGTTAAGTTACTTTTCATTCTTATTTACACCATGGTTCTATCATTTTCACCCTTTCAGTTTTATCGCGAACTTCTTCACAATCAACCAACCTAATACAAAACAAACTAAAAACAATCGTTGAAACAAACAATATTTATAATCAAGTTGATGAAAGTGCCATTACCGAATTTTTACTGAGAACCTCCTCTAAACACAGTTTCCGATAATGTTGCTTAAGACTAAACTAAAATATTAAGAAAAGTTGGAAAGAAAGCAATTATTGCAGAATATCACATACGTTAAAATTAAGAAGAAAAAAAAATCAATTTTCTGATTGAAAAATCAAGAATACGAAAATTACTTATTTCTCACCTAATTTCAATAAAATTACTTTCTAATTATTCGAAACTATTAAAACCAGTTATTAAGGTCATGCTTGCTTCTGAGAGCCCCGGGGTTTCTATTCAGTGGCTGGCCAATGTTTTTATTGCTTTCAGCAGGTCGCTATCATGGATTCATATTGATAAAAAGATATTGTAGTTTTTTTAAACATCAGAAAAATTTAATAACAATGGGTGATTGTATTATATTATTTACTGGTGACTTCTCCTAGCTGATGATTGCCAACGAGCGTGAAACAGCTGTTGCAGGATGTCACTTGTAAATAATTTGGTCTCACCCGTTATTATTGATACATTTGAATTGTTTCAATTTTTATGCTTTAAAAAAATTCATTGAGGCCTGTGCACTGCTGGCACATGAATTTTCTCACTAATTTTTCATTGGTGAGTTTTTCATTCTGTATTTTTTCCTTTCAGGCACTACTGCGCTTCCGATGTATCAGAAAAACTTATGATTCAGACGATTAATACACAAAGTTCCAGCACTGTATTCTGAAACGCTTGAGTCTAAACGATGCTTTAGTTCGATAATAATTAACGAATTATTAGTTTTATTCTGTGGACAATAAGTAAAGTTTATTATCAATAATAACTTGATTTCGAAACTCTGAAAGTGATGTGATAAGAAGTGATCTTTGTTTTCAACAATAGATCAGCATAATGCATCCGTGAAGATGCAATTTTGGCAATCGACAAATGACAATCGTTAAGTTATGCTGCTCAAAAAGATGCGTGATGTTAAAATTTAGAAATAGAATGTTTCTAAATAATGTATCAAAATTCAGTGCCCGTGTGTGAAGCAAGCAAGCAACGATAATGATTATTTAGTGCAGTAAAATAAATCATAGCAGCATTTAGTGTAAATGAAATCAACGAATTAAATATGGTTAGGTTTAAGAAGAGCACCCGTGCCACGTAATGCTGAAAGAATAAGACGATTTAGGAAGGATACGCAGTCCCAGAATAGTCAACACGATTGAGAGGCAGATACGCACTTATTAAAGTAAGTTCCCGTTCCAAGAAACTGTTAACTGTCTGTAATCCAGTTAAGATGCATGTTTGTGAACGAATGGAACCTACAGGCAGCCACTGTGAAACAGAAGAACTATTAGAACTTTTAGCAGATTAAGTACGTAATTATTTAGTGACGTAATTCATACAATATTTCTATGCACTTCAGTTAATTTACTAAACATCATTTAAACAGTTAGTATAGTGTTCTTTTCAATCCATGGACATTCTTCCTTTTTCACTTGCACATCTGCTAACTTAATACATTTAAATAGATACTTTGACATTTTCTAATACCTTTTCTTTTTAATTTATGATACCGTTCAATTTAGGAAACATCGATGGAACTAAGCTCTAAAATAATCCGATTTCCTTCTCATATATTTTTTATTACTATCCTGTCATTTTTTACCTTGAAAACGTCATTTCTGTGCATGAGTTCTGTAAAGTCTAGCCAGTCGACAAAGGGTATACAATTGTCGCAATATTATTCAGTCATTGCTGACGAGATTATACGCCAGTTGTTAAATAATTTCACAATTATTCAAATAATGTATAAACAATTAAAAAAAAATAACGTTTATATAGTTCAACTCATCTTCCTTTGGTCTAATGTTGTGCTGGGATCTACTTATGCCAAAACCTACTTCACAATTGAATTCTGTGGCAGATCTTTGCTGTGGTGCTTCAATAGGAAAATGATTCATGTCATACCATGTAGTATATTTATGCACAGCGTATCACTAATATCAATATTGGAAAGAGGAAAATATTAAAACAAAAAGATAACACGAAGCTAAGTGCCTAGGCGTAACTAGAGGGGGGAGTGTCCCCCTCCCCAGGGAAAAATACAGATTAGTGTAATTATTTTATATTTTAATTATTGATATAACTTTGTGAATGATATGGTAATAGGTATATTTGTTTTGAGGGTAGTTTTGTCTTTTTAAGACGCATTAAAGAATGTGGTGGTGTAGTTTGTCTTTTCAAGACACATTCTTTATTGCGTACAGGCGACAAAATGGGATTTCCTATCTACTTTACATTTCGAACACGAAGGAACACAATTCCCCCCCCCCCCCGAAAAATTCTCTAGTTATGCTTCTGGCTAAGTGGTTAGATCACTTTTTCTACATCTACGGTTCTTTGATATCAGAACGATTGTATGTAAAGCTGTGGTCAATAAGTGAGATTATGATAGAAACCTTAGAGTTGACTAAATTATTAATTTTTATAATTTCTTGACAAAATTACCTTTCATCCTTTCAAACTATATCCTAAACAATTACATTCCGCTGTATTATTAAAAAAAACAAATTTGGTTTGAAAGGAAAAATATACTAAATATGAAGAACTTCTTCACGGCAAGAAGTTGTACAAGTCATAATTTAACTTGTGTACAAACGAAACAAGTGGATTACCAACGCAGATATTTAAATACTCAAGATAAGGATCGATCTTGATCAGAGAGGTAGTCGATGTAGCCCTTAAACGATTTAATAGATTTAGGAAAAATAGTTCCATTCGAACCTATTTATGCCTCAGGGAACGATAGGAGGTAAACCCCAAGACGACTTTGCATGACGAGTCCAAAACTTGTTCGCTTATGATTCTTATTGGGAAAGTGAATGTATGTCTCCATTTCAGAACCTTTGAAAACCCTAAGATCACTTTAAAGTAGATCTAATCCAAGAAAAAACCTGAGCTCGGCAGGGAATTGAACCAGGCTCCTCTAGCCCCCAGACCAGCTCCAAAATTAATATTTTTGAAATTAAAGGAGAGAAAATAAAATGACTAACCCTGCTAACTTAACATGTATTTACCCTCGAAATCTGAAATTTTAACGGTACGTTTCGATTATAGTGTTACGTATACCTATTTTATTCTGAAATAAATTACACGCAAAGGTGATTAAGGTTCAAGAAATCCACATGAACTTGATTCGAGAAGTTGGTACATCAACTTAATTTTATTACTTATTTCAAGTGTAACTTTGCTGCGGCGCGGCGTTGAAATTTAATTGTAATGTTGATCAACTTCATTCTAATTCTATTCCACCTTAATACAGTAAAACACATTCATTAAATAAAACCTGGTTCAAAAAAATATTAAAAAAAGGAAAGAGTTTTCGCTTCAGTTATCAGCAGATCGAAAGAGAACCTGCAGCAAACCACGTTTTTTACATATTCCAGGGCCGATTCGGATTGGTTGATTCAAGCTTCGCATTGTGCTTTCGTCATTGGTAGACGTGGCTGCGCGTTTTCGGTTATCCGCAAATGACGTCACTGTTGAAAAATTGAAGATGAAATCCAGACGGAAAAAGCTTTCAATCGAAATAGTTGTGGAACCCTCTAAGAAATCTCGATTTTAAGTTATTTTCAGTAAATTACGATTTAACATTAAAAAAAATAAAAATAAATCAAATTTTAAAGCTACAACTAAGAATGTAAATAATAAAGGTAAATTTATTAGAAATTCGTATTAAAAGATTTTATTTTTTTCTATTCTGTCTTATTAAATCTAGCCTTATATTTTTTATCCAGATCTTACTGATTTTAGTAAGAGCTTAATTTAGAAAAATAATTTAAATTAAACTAGTTTACATTAAGCCGAAAAATTTAGGTTTAAAAAATGTCATTTGCAAGCCTAAATTTTAAACGTCCGTTTTTTTACCTTCATTATTTACTATTATTAGGAATTCGATTTTTTAATGTTTATAATGATAATTAATAATGCAGCTAATATTGAAAGAGAATGAAATATAACTTAAGCTGTAAGTTGTAATAAAAAATTAAAATAAAAATATAAAATATCAATGTTAAAATATATCACATTTAAATAATCGGTAAGCTTAATTATATATACGAGAAATGTACTGATGAATTAAACAGTTTGAGTAGCAGAAGAAACATTAAAACAATAACAGATACAAATTTAAAAGCACAAACTACTTAAATATTCTTCTTTATATATACATATTTTATTCATGAAAATAAAATCGAAAATTTTTATTACTTCAAATTGTAACATCTGTTTAATATAAATAGTAAAAATATTCAATTTCTAAAAATAAATTTCTCTTACTTCAGTTGTCTAAATCGGATCGCTTAAGACATCGACAGAAACTGATTGTTTATGTTCTAATGCTTTTGCTACAGGAATTTATGTCGCATTCTCGCTCTAATTTCTCGAATTAGACTCGTTTGCAAAGTTAAATTGTCTCTAGTCCTTCACTATGCAACAAGTGATTCAAAATTTATTAATAATTAAGGAAATACAAAGATTGATAAACCTTACTTTCCTAGGAAATAGATTATAAATAATTTTCTTTTACGAAACTGTAACGTGGAAGGTGTCCGGGGCAAAGGCACAGAAGTTAAGAAAGGTGGATAAAGTTGGAAAAGCGGATGTCAAGGAAAAGTGGAAGATAAGAAAGAGGACAAGAATGGATAAGAATAGCCGGAAGTACAGGAAAGAACTGGAGGGAAAAAATGAACATGAAGAAAGAAATGGATTACGAAGATTGGGAGATACAATGGAAAAGATAGTGAGAAGGAAGAGAAGAGGAAGGAATAGAAAAAGCAGAAGCTGTGAATGCTTTAACCTGCCTTTGGCAAACAACCAAAGAAAAAGATAGCTATCTAAGCGACACCCACCAATTCAGAGAAAGGTTAGAGGTTAAGTAATATCTGCCAACATAATTACACGCAAAATTAACAACAATATTAGATATACTTTTTCCTTCCGATTTTTAAGCTTAACTTATATTTATTAATTAAAAAATTTTTTTTTAAGGAATACCCGTTTAATGCCAGAAGACAGATCATTTGAATTTAATACAAGTAAAATAAGTAATAAAAGATAGATAAATATCCCAAATAATAAAACGGTAGTCAAAATTACTAATGTAATTTATCGTCGTATTTTAAAAGAGAAGCAGGACGTTTCAATCTTATCCGAGGTTATTATCAAGACAGCTGATAGTAACCTCATATGTTGTAACGTCCTGCTTCTATTTTAAAAATACGACGATAAATTACATTAGTAATTTTAGCTAGCCTTTTATTATTTGGGTTATTTATCTATCTTTTAGAATTTATACCAATCTCCCAAACTAAAGTAAAATAAATGTTTGAATACACAAATTTTTTCGGTTCCTGTCTAAGCTCTAACTTCAATATCTATCATCTTAAGCAAATTCTGATTTTAAATCAATCTTTCAATGCGTTGCTTGAAAATCGTAATCAGAAAGTTATTGAGGACCTATCATTTTACAAGATCATTTTTTAAGTGAAATGTTCACTTCAACATAACTGAACCATTTTTGCTAATATGTATGCTACCAGTTCTAAATATCTATTCCAATCTCTCTAATTATAAGCCAAAATATGTTGAAGACTCATTTTTGTTGTTCTAGTTATAAAATTCTGTACATCTTAGCGCACAGCTTTTCATCTAAGCATGGAAACCCAGCGAGAATTTAATTCTGTATCTTACATTTAATTTTCATATTGGTTTAGCGAGTCCATTTATCATTTTCGCATTTTGATTAAATACTACATGTGATTTGCGTAATATTGGATAACTGCAGCTGATGAACGTAAAAATGGGCTTTAATAGCTTCAACAATTCAAGCCGGAATTTAGATTATGTCAACGTCACCTTTGAATGGCAGATCTAGATTTATCGATCAAATTCCAAAATTGCAAATCAATTCTTCCGAAAATCGAACACCGAAGACATTAACCTTTCCCTAGAAAGAAAAACCTTCGGGGTAAAAAAAAAACTTCAATAAATGACTGTTTCAAACATATGCAAGGAATGGATTTAATACTATACGTGAAAATCTACGGACAGAAATTGTATACGAAAATGTTTGTAAAACCTTAAAACTGTACATGGATTTCAATAGTAATAATGAAAGCAAAAAGAAAACAGTGAACAACAAATAACTCTTTCTGCATTAAAGCCGCCGCTAAAAAATTTAAATCCAGTTGAAAATAACGTTCGTTTTTCAACAATTGCCAATAAAATTTTACTCTTGTGTAATTGTTCTTAGTAAATCAATTCCATAATAGAGTAACATTCCTTAAAGAAAAATATATATAACGAAATGCCAACTGGAATCTATATTACTAAAATCTTTTATTTATCTGTCTATCTGGCGCAATTGTTAATTTTTTATGAAAAATAGAAATAATTACTACAATGAAACTGTCGCGACGGGAATCGAACCTGCAATCTTTTGATTTCGAAGTCAGACGTCTTATTCATTAGCCACGGGGACTACATTCAAATTATTGTTTGTTATCACTCCCTTTGTGTGTGTGTGTGTGTGTGTGTGTGTGTGTGTGTGTGTGTGTGTGTGTGTGTGTGGCGCAATGAGAGAAGAGCCAGAGAAGAGCCAGAGAAAAAAAGAAAATAACTCATTAATTTTAGCTACTAGATTAAAATTTAAATTTCACTTTTTGCCATAACCGCTTGGAATCGATTCTTCTTGGATTATCTCATACTTACCAGGGGGAGACATGGGGATGGCCTAGTTAAGTAAAATATCAATTACAAAACTATCGTAATGTTGCAGACAATCAGATTTTGCGATTTTTTTTTCCCCTGAATTAGATTTAGAACTATCCGATTTAGAACTATTCAAATTATCCGTTTTATTTACAATTTCGTAAAGCGTAGATTGTTGATTCATTCGAAATCATACTTTCAGACGTTATCCATAACAATTTTAAATTAAAAGATAAGCTACTTTTCCCACAGTTTGCTTTGGATGCTTACTGTGGTTGAAATTGAGTTTTAAATATAATCGAATACAATCCAATGAATTTTTCATGCGACTCAAAAAAATGGGACACCAAAACGGTGCCCCAAGATGGGGAAGTTTTGTTCCCCTCAAGAGATTTATTTCTACATTCCAAAAAAAAAATGAATTTTTAAAACGAAGATAATTTTGGTTTCTCATATTTCTTTTTGTCTTTTCATTTAAAAAAACTGCAGAAACTAAAACGGAAGCGAAAGCTCCTTTAGATTCCTTAAAAAAAATTCTAATATCTTAAAGGAAAACATTACGGCTGGAGAGAGTGTTGAAATTGATCTTCCAACTTAAAGACTTACAAATAAAACTTACAACTTTTTTTATTTGAGTTGTACAAATTAAAATCAAAAACTCTTTTGATGAATAAATAACTTCCTAAAAGAATTTGAAGCCTATTTTTCTTAAAACGCTGCGAGGGAGGATTATTTTGTTTTCACACTCCGTAAAACAATACAAATGGAAATGTTTCGTTTATTTTTTGTTTTACAACATCCGCTGAATATAAACAGTGTAAATTTTTCATGTTCTAAAAAAAATAATAATAAAATCCAATTATTCAGAATCACATCAAAGTACGCGCAAAATAGTGCATTATTAAAAGGATCAATATGCATAGTTAAAACATCGATTGCAGCCTTCTAAACTCGAATATATCTTACAGCACGTAATCTCGACAAGGACTCACACGTAAAAGAAAAATCGATATAAAAGTGATAGTTTTTTTATGCGTAATATAAAAGTTTCAAGAAAATATATTCGTTTATCCAAAAGTTGTTAGTAGGAGAGTTACAAACACAGACTATACTTTTTACTTCTCAATATCCTGCTTTTCCTGAAGTCTAGAGAGCTTTAAACCTTAATGAAAATCATTAGTGAACACAATTAGTAGAAAATTAACCATTTCTATTCTAATTTTGGAAGCAATCTAAGCTATAATGACACGGTTCTGATTATCGATCAAACTACGATTTGTAATGACAAATTGAACCTAAGAGATCCATAATTTTCATTAGCCTTAATTCTTTTCTTTTAAGTATTCAATAAAAACTTTAGATGTATAAATACACTCTGACCAAAAAAAAAACCCAGGTACCATGAAAATTCTCTGAGACTTTGTAAGGAACATTTATATGAAGAGAATTGCAATTGATTTCAATTTCGCAATGAAAAAAAAATTAGTGAACAATCGCCAGCATTGTTATTACAATGTTAGCACTCTGTTGCCTCTGGCTGCTATACATGTTTATGTACTGCGTAGCGTAGAGTGAAACAAGATCCTGGTCTTATCTTGTAGCAGATCACGCCAAGCCTGCTACAATTGCTGCTTGAAATACTGAATGTTGGATAATGAATGTTGTTGATGTCCTAGACAAGCTCGATGTGGGACAGTTAAGGACCTGGCAGGACAGGGAAAAGTTTGAATTGCTTGGAGGCACGGATGGGAAACGTGTGTTATCCTATTGGGAAATTGCTGCTGGCAGGAGCAATTGAAGTCAAAACAACCGATTGCAGAATCTCCTGCACATATCACTGTGCATTAAAGTTCCTCGAATCATGAAGAAAGGAGATCTGCTGTCGTATGAAATGGCTCACCACATCATTACTCTAGCTGCAATGACTATGTGCGTCTCGAAAAAATTGCCCGGATTTGAGCGCTGCCCGGTTCTCCTCTTTATACGGATGCTGCAAAGCAGAAGTGGAACTAAACACTAAACATAATATAAGATCATTCGAAAGCAGACGATGTCTCTCGGGCACGGCACTACTCGAGACGGGCTACTAAAGGCAAGCCTCGTAAGAGACGACGGGAATGAAGCCCAGCACCTGTAATTCTTCTAGCAACAACGCAGTTGCTATGTATGGGAATGCCCCAACACTCTAGATGGTGGAGTGTGAAACTGTTGGAGCAGTTAAGACTTGGCAGACAACAATCGCATTGTTTTCAGCAGTGGTACTGTTGGGTAGGCTAGAGTCTTGGCGACGTGAATATGATTGCGTTTCAGCAACCATCGATTCCAGAATCTTCCCCTAGAAGCAACACGGCAAGCGATAGGTGGCTTCTCTCATTCCAACGATGCGGCTCTCTCTCGAAGTCGTGTAATTGCAGTCTTCAAACGCTTTGTTGAGGCATTATTGATGGGAAACTGATGTGAATGAAGCAATTCGACGAAGCAGACTGTGTCTAACATTCTGAGGGTCCTTATACGGACCCAAGATTGGCATTTCCTTGAGACATGGAGAGATGGTGGAGTTTGTTGACAACTAAATTTTAATTATTTGCATATCTAATGGAAAGATAGTTTCCTACGCTTAAAATTGAACGCTTCTTTCATGGTGCAATTGTTTTCGTCACAGAATGTATGGCTACAGGTCTAGGTCATAAATGATTGAAGTTCTGCAGTAAAACATTTATTCGTTTTCAAATCTCGACAATATATAATTGAAAAAAAATATCAAGGATTATCTAATCACCATTAACAGAATTAATGAAGTAGAAGGTACTCTGCTATTAAAAAAAATCCATTCTTCTTTTGCCAGAATTGAAAGCAATCTGCGTGAAATTCATCTAACATTTCCAACCAATCACTGAAAATGACGTCATGCATGAATAGCCATCAATTTGGTCGAATGCCAAACATAGGCAGGTGAGTCAATAACTTAACCTTTCTACAGTGAAAAGTTAGAAATAGAAAAAAAAAAGGTAAGGAACGTTAAATGTAGATACAGAAGGAAGCTAAAAATACGCGAATTGATTTGTAAAACTATTCTTTACGTTTTAAGCTAAAAAAAAAATTGAAAACCACAAAAGATTCAAATTCTAGCGATAAACCCTCTGCATTCATACATTATTCATCTGTCATTTTATCTCTTAATTTCTTAGTTAACTCTCTGTGAAGGAAAATTTCAGTTATGAAGATTCAATCATGTATAGTTACATTATTAGTTTTTTCATAGAAAAGACTGAAATTAAATTTATTGCATTCAAATGAAAAATTCAAATCATCGGAAATTAATAAACTTGCAGATCTTAATTCTTTTGTCGGTGGTTTTTCTCTCGGTGGTATTCTGTGAATCATTGTTAGATGGCTAACACTGATCAATGTTGCCTGTATTTATTAGTATTATTCATCGTGGTGGAGACCAATTAATAAGAAAATAAAGATCAATATATAGATCAAACTGTTAGTCAGCAAATCTGAAATAGAAATCTGAAATAGAAGACACTCCGTACAGTTCAGAGGAAGTTCATTAAACCAAAATCTTAGAATTAAAAAAGTACCATTGAATGTTTGTCTAATTATTGCGCTTACAGAAATTTACTGCTGAATTGAATTTTTTTTTATATTTACTTGAACAAATCTTGCCAATCAAAGAAGCAGTGATATCTGCTTAACAACTTCAATCAAGATTCAAGAAAGTGTTTGTAAATTTCTTTCTTAATTCCGACGTTTTCCTTTTGTATTATAAAATACTCATTGAATGTAACTCCTTTTTCCATATTGTTTTGCCAAATATTCCTGATTACACTTTTTGCACGAAAATGGATTTTCGGCAAAGCCATTATCTTGTTAAATTACAAAACCTCTTTTATTCTAAGTTTGTAGCTGTATGTTTGATAGCTTAATATGTCCTTTTTCATTAAACAGAATAACATTCTTTATTTAAACATCGTCAATGTAGATAAATCATTCACAAAACTGAATTGAATTCAGAAACTGCTGCCTTTCTAACATTCATCAAGAATTCCGCCCAAAAAATAAATGAGAAACAACACAAAAGGAATTAAAGTTCAATGTTCAAGAAAACATTAGTAGATAAAGAAGTTCTTTGTTAACAGAAAACAAGAATTTTACACAAGTTGAATGAAAATGGAAGGTAAATAATAAATAAGATAATGTTTTATTATTAAAATGAAGTAAATTTAAAAATAATTGATTGAAAGAAATTAGAATAGAAGAGTCGTTAATACAAGATGAAGAATTATGAAAATGGAGGCTGGAATAATGGCAAGAACGTCTAGATTTACTTTAAATAACAGCAAAAAGAAAATTGAGTATAAAGGATTGTTAGAAAGAAACGACTGCTTAAAATCAATGGACAGTTTAGAAAGTAAGGATATGAAATGCTGAAGAACAAATATTCTTATTGATGTTTTAGGTTCATCTAAAATCTAATTAAGGTAATTTCGTTCTCTTGTCTTTGCGCATAGTAGGTACTGTTCCAAAGATTTTGCTTTTGACACAGAAATATAGCAGAGTTTAAGAAACATTTTAAGTTTTTTTACTAATATTAAATTATCCTAATATTAAATGAATTGCCTGATTGTCGTTTGAACTGAAAGATATACAAAATGAAGAGAAGTCGTGAATTCTTCCAAATTTCTTTTTTAACTTCTCTATCCATAAGAATTTGGGTCAATTTTAGATATCCGTATACTGAAAAGTGTTACGCATATAAAACTAGACATTTTAAACTATGACAACTGCTTTATAACAATAATGTAATCCTCATGATGAGCTTTTCATTCAGTTCAATGGAAGAACTCTTTCACACTAGAGTTCATAAATACAGTCCAACCAGTGTCATGGTTATTCTTCCAGTGTAGTTTAAAGTTGGGTGTTTAAATGCTGCAATAAGCAGAATTTTGTGCCGTAAGATATTCAAAACTAAGTTTTGAATTTGCATTTAAAGTTTAATTGAAAAATCATTTGACTGAGATTTTAAGTTTCATTTATAATCTACAACAATACTTAATATTTACTAGTATCACTCTTCTGAATTCAGCTTTACAGAATGACTTTAGACATGATATAAAAAAGCGTTATAAACTATAATGCAAATCTTTATTTAATAGTATTTTTATGTAAATGTGAATATGTAGGTGCAATGAGAAGAATACTCGAAATTAGATTCTGTGGAACATCAAGGTTGTGAAAGATGTCGAGACTAATGGCTAGAATACAGGATTTCGAAATAATTTCCAATATTTATTAATTTATTAAAATCTGAACTTATTTTGTAGCAACTCATAACAAACTCGGTGAAGACATTGATAATTATAGAAAGAACGACGAAAGATCAGAAAAAAAGGTACGAAGGAAATATAAAAACAGAAAGATAAATAGAACATCGTATTACGAGAGAATATTGCAAGAAAACCACTTGATTTTAGTTCCTCTTTTACTTGTGTTTTTCAGTTTGAAGAGGTTTTTACCTGGAGCTTTACCGACTCATTTGCATAGACTTCTTCCGGATGAATTATCGTATTGAAAACAGGCCTATCTCTTTTTCAGCTTATACTGTTTGAAGACTTTTTTTTAAGCTGATGAAGACATGATAAAGTAGAACTTCTTGGCTGTTTTAAAAGTTAAACCGTCTCTCTAATGGCCGTTCTGATTGTTTCTATTACAAGGAGTTTTTTATTAGCTTATTTTGTTAATATAAGAGATGTTCTTGATTTTTGTATTCACTTTACTTTTCAATTAGTTTGAATTCTATGCGTTTTAAATTTCTTATCATTAAATTTATTTGCTAGATAGGTTAAAATATTTCGTATGCAGTAAGACCTTTCAGAGAAAGTAAAAAGCCTTTCCATTTCTGTTTTTGTTTTCAAGTACTGTAAAACAATCCAGCGAGATCCTGGATCGTTGTTTCGAGGGGCAGTTGGGCTTCCAAGGCCTTTCTTTCCCATAGACAGCGATCCTTTCCCTCGTTCCAAAACATTGCGTCACTCGCCGCATCTATTCATGCATGCAGTGACGTCACTGACGAATGGCTCGCTTCTTCTGGTCGAGTGCCAAGACAGAGTTTCGGTCGATAAGGTGGTCCCTTCCGCCGTGAACATATGAGTGTCAGAGGAGGAGGAGGAGGATGCCTGCAGTCCAGAGGAACTCCATTCAGTCTTAAGACAATCACACACAAAATAAAAAAAAGGGGAAACGGAATTTTAAATTGAAGCTGGGTGGAACCGCTTGCCGAATTGACTTGTGTTGATCAATATCTTAGCTCTGTTCTCATCTACGAAAGATGGAGATAAGTAGCTGAGAAACAAATTGATGCCACAATGTGGGAACAAGGTTAAAAAATTTCCTTTTATTTACTTTGATTTTACCTTGATGGGACAGCGTCTACATTCAAAAATACACATCTACACTGTTACTTAATTTTACACTTTTCGTTCAAGTATCTGCAGTATATAAAATTACTAACACATTACTGAAAAACTCTTTCATTGTAACAAATATTCACTTGAAGATGACTTCTCATTATTAAGTGAAAACCATGCGTGTCATATTTTTTAAATACTTAATTAATTTTTTTTTAAAAAGAGCTTAATCAAGTGTGCAGGCTTCATCTTTGAACTATTCGACACATGTTCAGCACACGTAAAATGTTTCTGTTACTAACACATTACTGTTACAATAAATACATCAATTTAATTTTAACGGTACTGCAAAATTATTTTGGGTTTTTCTTTTTCTTTTCCATATAGATTTGTGTTAAGAATTATCAACTACTTCGGAAATAAATTTTAAGAAAAACATCTATGGTGCCTTTAGCATAAGGAAGTGTGATGTAAACAAAGCAGTGATTTGGCCATTTAAAATTGAAAAACGCCTCAAATATTTAAAACTAACGTTAAAGCTTCATACTACTGCGAACGACTATAAAAGACATCTAGCGTGGCGCCATCTTGTGTCATTTCACTGCATTCTGTGACCGTCCTGTTGTATTGGAAATAGAAGAAAATTGAATTGGTTTCGTTTAGCCAGAAGTCGAGGACGGAATATCCTGTTTACGCCGTTGGAATATCCAAACACGTCTGAGCGTCCCAATACATAAACTAAGCCAATTCACGAAGAAAGTCTAATGGTACAACGAAACGTTGAGTGTTTTTCGGTTATAAATCAATCCTTGGTAAAAATCGAAGATGAAATAAGTAACAAGAATTTTCAATGCAATGATAAAGTTTCTATCAATTGATTTTCAAATGTCATTGAAAAACCTTTCATTGTTTTTTTGTTTTTTTTCCTGTGATCATTTTCTTTGGTCACATGTAAATAAAATTAGATTTTTCTTTAGATTGTAAAGAATCTAAATTTACATTTACATTTTATTTAGACACATTTTTGTTCCCCTTTAATTTAAATTTAATACAATGATTCATAAGATTGGCTGCTAAGAAGAAGCTTAGCAAAACTTTCAAGAAAAAAATTCTTAATATTCGTGGATCTCGTCAGTTAAATAGAGGAAGTTTAAGGGAAGAAGTTTAAAGAGTTTGAAAAAAAAACAAAAAAAAACGAGCCCATCATCCATTAAATCCTTCAACAAAAACCGTTAAAACTTCGCCCAAGTTATTAATATGAAAGAAAAAAAAATAAAAGTAATGTAATGAAAGGGAAAAAAGAAAAGCAATACTGGTATATGATGATGTATATGCTACCGTAAATAACTCCTGTGACAACTGTTTATTCGTAATATTTCGTTATCTCTTAAGTTCATCAGATGCAAAAACCTCAACTTCATCAGATGCAAAAGACAGGGCTAATATATTCCTCTTCTTTAAATTCATTTACACAAAAAAGAATTTCATAATTCTTAATTAAATAAACATTAACAAGCAATATAATAGCAATGGTTTTAAGTTAAAATACAAATTTCATATATGAATTTTTAAGTTAAAATATATTATGTTAATTTGACATCTTGTTAACAATTCGCTAATGAAAAGCTGTTGACGAAACATGACGCAATTGACGAAGGACCAATAGGACAATGGCTAGAGGATAACTACAGTTGATCCATTTGAGGAAGGCAGTCCCCTCAGGCGTTGGACTGAGAACTTTAAAAAATAGGGGTGAAAGGGTATCAGGGTATTGTTACGGAATTAAAAAAAGGCCTTACGTGATCTTTTTTTAGTATTTTGAGAATTCAGCTCTTCGGAAATAGTTACTTAAAGCCGATAATAACGAGGTCAAGCTCTGCAAACACTGTTGTAATCTTTCCTCCCTACCCCCACCTTATACCCTTTCTCCCCTACTTTTTTCAAGTTCTCAGTCCCAACGCCTGAGGGGACTGCCTTCCTCAAATGGTTCAACTGTACGTACGTCGGAACCCACTGATCTACAGGATGTGAACAATGGAAACCACTGCTTTCGATGACGATTTCATAAATTTCATTGGTTAATTTTATATCATTAATTGTATACAGTTAAAAAAAATGTAAATAAGATTAGATTGAAAGTGGGTCCGCTGTGAGAGGGCTCGAAAGCTTCTTTAAAATAAGTATATATAACTTTAATTTATAAAGAAACTTTTATTAAATGTGTGTTTAACGATTATTTATTTATTGACTTAATATTAACACGTAAAAATGTTGTCATGTATGAAAAAAAAAAAAAAAAAATCAGTAATTTAAGAGATTGTCTGAATTTAAACTATCGAAATTAGTGGCTGAAAATTAATCCTCTCGTGCTTATTTCTAGGAAATCACTTCCCTCCCACTTCCCAAGCTTTAATTGTGATTTAACTTAATTGTAATTTGTAGCTTCATTACACTTTTTCCTCAAAAACAACAACAATCTATTTTCACTTTAGAAGATTTGGAATTTGAATCCGTTTTTCACAAAGAGTACAGAAAAATGCCCCGAAAAATTGCTTCCGTACTAATATGTGTATTTGTGGATAGGTAAGAGTTTTATGAATCCTATCTCGTTTTAATTTGAGGTTTGAAAAAAATTTGTAAAATTTTAGTTAAGATGTTGCCAAACTGTGTAAAGAATACGCAATTCTCATATATGAATTTTAAGGAAATTAATGGGAAACGTTTGTTAACATATAATATTAATACAGAAAAGTTTCAAGTAGTTTTTGTTATTTAAGCAGAAGTGTGTACTACACAAATCGAAAAAATTATTCCGGTGTTTTTTTTTTTTTTAAAGTTAAAAAAAAAAATTCGTAAGATACTAAAAATATTTTAGAGAATTAAAAAACAAGAACATTAAGCCTACTTTCTTAAATCTTTTATTAGACTAATTCCAATAAAAAAGTGAGATTCATCTAAAAGAGTGTGGGTATGGTTTTTTTTTTAAAGATTTTAGGAATTTTTTTAGAATTCCTAAAAATAGTATTTTGGACTTAAAACTCAATCTTAAGCATTTGTTAGAAGTTTAAATGTCTTACTATTACATGAATTAAGAATGAAACTTCAATAGACAAATTCTGACTTTTCTCTGCCTAATTGCTACAGTTTTAACAGCCATTCTTTTTACGGTCAATAGACATCATATATATTTTTGAAAATTATGGCTGTAGTTTTAAATTTAAAAAAAAAATATGTATTAAATCTGTATTATTAAACTAGCGATTTATATAATTATTCAGTAAGTGTATTGATTGTTTTATTATTTAATAAAAGCCAGCAAAACATGAATATTTATTAGGTGGATATGAAATTAACTCGGTACTTAAGTACATGAAATTTTGCCAGATTTATTTATGATTTGGACAAACATTTGTAACTAGAAAGAATCAGATTTAATTACGGTTTTGTTGTTCAACGCAATGACAAATAAATGTTAGCAATCTCAAATAAAACTTTTATAGATATAAAGAACCGATAGTGAAGTGGAATTTGAAAAAAAAAACAATATAAAAACCACATTATTGTTTCGGTGAAGATACTGTCAATTTATCCTCATGTCATCAGCAGCATAAAAGCGGAAATTAAAATAACTAAAAGTTAGAAACAATTTAGAAAACAAAAACGCAATATTCTAAGACTTTGCTCTTTTCTATTATCTATTAGTCTTAAAATAATCAGTAACATTAGTTTTTTTAAATAATTACAAAAAAATAAAAATAAAATAACGGATGACAGTTTTCAAATCAAACTCAAAACTAAGGATGTAATTTTGAATTTTCGTAAGATAACTTAAATGATTGTTAATTAATAAATCCTATCTAGAAGAATTTTATTTTTAATTTTTTTTTATTTTCATTATCATTTGAAAATGACTTCTCTCTATTGAAGTAGAAACCCGGTTTTTTTTTTATATAACTTTTATTATATTAGCTAAACAGATAAGCAGGCTGTATCCTTGTTTAGAACTATGATCAGCATAAGCAAAAGCAAATATTTTATGTATTTATTAAGAATTGTAAATGATTAAATAAAATTTAAATGAAAATATCTTTAACTTTAGTTTTTTATAAATTTGAAATTTAAATTTATTTTGAAATTGTAAAATATATTTATTTTTAATTTTATTTGAAATTATTTAGAAACTCTCATAAATGTCTTAATTTTTTTTTTAATAAAAAAAATATTTTTGATATTTCTCGATAAGGTTGAAAGCTGAATCTTGGTGTAGATTGTTATTTGTTCAAATAACCCAGAAAAATCTGAATACCAAAATATATAGGGAAAGATACGTTACACCATTAACACATCCCGTCAAGGATGATATTATATCTTAATATTATTTATATTTATTTTACTGATGTTTAAATACTGGATATAGTATCTAGAACACAATAGTATTTGTAGCAATATGATTAAATTAAAAAACAAAAACAAATTAACAACAACATTGGATTTTTCAATCCGTGATAATTCTTCATCTACTGAAAATAGTGGCACTGGAATGCTACCCGAGATTCCAAGATCTCACTACCTCTTTACTGATGCATTTTCTCTTGCTTAGATCATAATGTGAAGTATGATAAGGATTGAACTGGACTTCTTTTAATAGCAAAAGTTTCTTTTACTCAGTATTCTAGGATATGTTGACATAGTGCTAGTGTACTACAGCAGGAATCATTGTCATTTATCTGTTCTTCAGCTCCGTTCAAGCAATTAGGAACAGTAAAAAAGAATAGCGTAAATGTCTTATGGGGAGGCTTTGCAGCTAAATTCTTCCCAAGAAAAAAAAAAAAAAAAAAGTAGCCCCGCAGGCGATGGGTTTTCTCAGCCCTGACTACGACTCACCAGATGCTGCTGCTGCCGAACAACGCAGTGCAGCCAAAGAGGAGATTTCGAATCTCTTCACGGTGGTGGCAGACACACACAGCCATTTGTATTCTGAAGCACACGTGGTCCATAACATGCTGCAAAATCTCAGCTTCAATCTACCATTGCAGAGATATTGACCCTTTCTTCCCAAACTTTCTTCACATCCTTATTTTTCGGTATCCGTTTTTGGACTTTTAAATAAATTTAATAATAAAATTTCTTCATAAAAAAATAGAGGTCATATATCGATTGACTAACCAAAAGCTAAAAAAAGAAATTAAAATAAAATAGCTTTAAGTTTTTAGTAATATTTCAATGCGGAATTCGCTCACATTATGTAATAGAATTCGCACAAAGTTCTGAACTATTTTATTTAGGGATAATTACATTTTGATTGTTTATCTATAATTATATTGTTTAGTTATTGTGAAAGTTACTAAAAACACTTTCGGAACCCCCAAAAATTGGGCTAAAGCAAAGGGAAGTAAATATGTTATTTATGAATTTTTATTTTCCGCATAAGGAGGAGTCACTATCTGATTTTAAAGTTACAGGAGGTTCTCGAAAGTTCGTTCCTCGATAAAAGTTCACATTAAGTAACACTAAGACGGCGATTCAAAAAGTTCTTTT
This sequence comes from Thereuonema tuberculata, assembly GCA_023159025.1. Lineage (NCBI taxonomy): Eukaryota > Metazoa > Arthropoda > Chilopoda > Scutigeromorpha > Scutigeridae > Thereuonema > Thereuonema tuberculata. Next base: position 10,395,208 of record JAFIDM010002131.1, read on the forward strand.
TCAATAGTAAGATTTTATAATGTTCGTTTCTGACTGAAATAAAATAGATGCAATTCAGCAAGAGTAAATTCATAATTAATAAGTTACCCGGCTTGCATTATTGATGAACAGGTGACTGTTAAATCATTACGTATCATCCTTTGATGTTAGGCAATGCAGACCGTAAGGTTACTGTTATCTTCAACTAATAAGACGAAATTAATGTCACAGTAGTCTTAACTCCAAAGAACTTGGTACCCATTTGATAGAGAGCTGGGTTATGCCTGGGTTCCAATCGATTAACAGGGGAAAGAAAAAAAACCTTACAATTACACCCTTATTTTAGCATTGTTTTCCACCCGACAAAAGATCCTATAAAAGAAAAAATTACAAACGAAATAATGAATTTCTATCGACTGCCTGTTATCTTTTATGAGCCATCGTACCTACGCTTTCATCTGATTAAAATTAATTTGCTATTTTTTTTGCGAATTCAATTTTCATGAACTAGATAATTTGAAGACTTAAGTTTGTATCGATTTTAAATTTACAAATTCACGGAGAATTTCGTTTATTATTTTGTACGGTACTTGAAGAAAAAGAAAACAGCAACTTAAGGAATGTAGTTTCAAATTCTCTCAGGGAGTTACTGTTTTTCTTTTCGATTACTTCAGATTTCTTCATCACATTATCCAGAGAAATGACGACTTAACATTGCAATCATTTCTCCAAAGGCTAACGCATTAGCTTCTTGAAAACCCACAGATTTGGTGCAAATACCGGGTAAGATGCATGTTTACGCTCAGTTATCTGGGGACTTTTTTCTTAATTTGGCGTACTTCCGTTTCCATCTTTTACTTAATAAAAAAAAATCCTGAGAACTTAAAATCTCCAAAAACTACTTTTTAAGAAAAGGAGTGACGAAAGAGGGTTTGGAATTTCCCATTTTTCTGAATATAATTTATCCCAAATGCATCTGAATGAAATGTAGACTTCAGAGAAAAAGTTAATGGCACTTTGACGGAGCATCAGATGACAAACGGATCTTGTAAGAGGAAGAACGGAAGAAGCTAAGGAAGAAGCGAAAGAGGTAAGTGATGCGTTGGATAATGCGGTTACTTGTGTTTGAAGACGGACGCGATACCAATTTGGGATAAAAAAGGAAGGACGTTGCAGGAAAGTGGTTTTGGAAAAATTTATTACTAAGTTGCTATAAAATAAGCAACGTCACACCTGATAGATCTTGTAAAAACTTTGGTGAAAATGAAAAGATGAAATATTAGCCTGAAGCAACCTAAATTAGGAAAAAAAAATACAGGCATTTAAAAACAAAATACAGATTGGAAGAAGATTAAGTAATAATAACTATCAAAAAGAGATAAAAAGCATATCTAGAAGTAGCATCTAAGAAAAGATGGAATGGCATATAATCTAAGATTTCTTAATCTTAAAGAGGTAAATACTGTCTTTAAAAGAAAAATGTAGTTCGCGTGACAACTTTCAAATACCCGCAGAGCAAAATCCAAATTTGTATCAAAGGACACTGATCGTAAACTAGAAGCATTTCTATGCAATTCTATTGACTTTTATAGAAACAATTTCACAAGCAACTTTTTTCACGTTCTGTCAGCTACAGCATATAATCTTCCATACTTTATAATAGCTTTTTTCCCGAGTATTTGCTTTCGTTTAAAGATAAAATATAAATCACTTAAGTATCTTCCATTTTAAAATATATTTTTTAGAGTACAACTTTATTAGTTTAATAAACAAATTTTCAATTAGCCCAACAGTAATACAACAGTAGGTAATTTGCAAGTTTTCACTGGTCATGTAAGTCACGTTGGTTGTTTGGTTGATTAGTAGAGTTTAATGGCGCAACTGTGGCTATGCTGCGCCAAGAAAGGTAGAAATTAGAATAAGGGAAAGAAAAGGAAAACTATCTGTCTCAATAAGAAAGGACAGAAATCAAGAAAAGAACAGATAGTGTCCAAAGTAAGATAATAAATCATCTATAGTGTATAGAAGAAGGTTATTTAAGTCACAAATAATAAGATTGCTCCAATTTTTTTCGAATTCGAACAAACTTTGGTTACAAATACTGTTTTCGGCGCCTAAGAATCTAATTTCTGTAAAATGAGTTGATTCTATTTGAAAAATACTTAATCTATTTTAGAATTTGTATCCTACGAAACATAACTTCCTATGAATGCTGCTCTTTATCAGCGAAGTATATGGGGCTTTCTTTTATATCCATAATTATTGTACTTATCTTTCGGAATGATGTAAGTCAAATGATTTAAGATCATCTTATGTAACGTTCAACATGAACGTCGAAAATTTCAGCTTCAAATCACAGACGAACGAACAACTGTTTCGGCTTAAAATTGCATTTTAAACTTTCGTTTTAATTCTACAGAACGAAATTCTAAGGGTATTACAAGCACAGTAGCTATCACTGGGAAACTGAAGCAAGCTTCACCATCACCTCAAATCAGTCTTTAGCTTTTCAACAAGCAATTTAAAGTTACAGCAAGTTATTCATAAGATTCAGAGTACACTAATAAGTTGAAGTAGTAATATTTTTAAAGAAATAAAATTAAAGCCACCGCACAGACTAAAATACAAAATACAAAATATTTATACAAGAAATAAAAGCATAACAGCTTACAATCGATTTCATTAGTGCTCAGACTAACATCAGGCAAAAGAGATGCAAAATATACAAAAGCCAGTCCAAACTCTGAACAATAAAAATGGTTTGGTTCGAGATTTCTCACATCCCTCGTTGCAAGTATCAGTTGACCTCACCCACATCCGAATATTCATTGACCTGTGCCTTCACCTATATAAAGATTGGCTTTTGTATATTTTGTATCTCTTTTGCCTGTTGTTAGTCTGAGCACTAACGAAATCGATTGTAAGCTATTATGCTTTTATTTCTTGTATAAATATTTTTTATTTTAGTCTGTGCGGTAGCTTTAATTTTATTTCTTTAATCATAATAACGCACGTTAAATTTATTGTATTATAGTAACTTTTTTTTTCAAGTTTTACTAACGTGAGAACTTCAATTTTTTGTACAAGGAATTAAATTAGAATTAATTTATTCCATGTACAAGAAGTTATTATAAAGTCTGAAATGTTAAAAAGTAGAAAATCTAGAAACATGATTTTAAATTTTACAATTGCGCAATTTTAAAAATTTAAATAATTATATACTCCATCTTTTACTGAAGATTGAAAATGATATCTTTTTTGTTTCTTAATTATTATTTCAGCTGTTTAAGATCCTGACTCAACTGCAAACCTTTTATTTCTTTTATATATTTCTTTACCAATGCACCTACAAGTCTGAAAATTTAAATTTGAACTTGTGAAGCAACTGGGATTTATGTTTTATTGTATTTAATTTTGAAAATAGTCTATAATTAATTAAATTATAATTCAAAAATAGTTAATTTTCGGGAGTTTTTTTTCGAGGTATTACTTGATATTTTGAACTTCAAAAAAATTTGACGAAAACCTGAAATGATAAAAAATTCGTAAAATAATGTTTTGTATTTAAAATATTTATTATTAGTGCAACAATTTAAAAAAAAAAAAATTAGTTTTTTTTTAAATTGTTAGAGTAAATTATCTTTTTTTATATGTTATCATAATACAAAATGTTTTCATTAAACGCTTTCTAAATATGATGCAAATTCATTTGATTCTGTTTCCAAAAATAAATCTGCTTATTTTATAGAAATAGATTTTTTGCTAATTTTTATTAATTTTGCTTCACAAGTTCATATTTAAATTTTCAGAGTCTTAGTTGCATTGGTAAAAGAAATATATAAAAGAAATAAAAGGTTCGCAGTCGCCTTAATTGCTTGAGTCAGGACCTTACGTATGAACTTACTTTCTCTTAATATGAGACAACTGCTACTTATTTAGAAATAGACATTAAATAAGCTGAATAACAGTAAATACCATGGTTTATGAAAGGTTTGAAAGGATCCCCAAATACTTCCTTACTTCTCATTCTTTCCTTTGAATGCAGTAGCTAAGCGTTGAACACTGTCCTGAGTATTGTTCAAATTTTACTTTTCTGGACGTCAATTTTTGAAGTGAATTTCCTGCATGTAGAGGGCACTATTCTGGCAATCGGATTTTAAGGATATAACAATGTATTCACAGAATGCCGATATGTGAATATCTCCCAGGCTTGTAAAAAATTTCATTACAAGCCTAGTCTTTTTAATCGTTATTCAACTCATCCTTCCTCTAATGTATTTATCAATTGAAGTTGGAAAAAAATATTTATATGGAAAAAAAAAGTTGCTCTACAATTTTCAGGAGTTTTCATTTGAAATGATAGGAGTAACAGCAGATGTTCTTAATGTACCTGCGAAGAGTTACGTAACAGCTTGTGTGACTGTGGTCCCTAGAACGAAATGGTAACTGCTCTTGACTGAAGCAGAGTTCAATCCCCGGCGGAAATCAGGGATTTCTCAAGTTTCATCTCGAATTCTTCTCCAGATGGGTCTAGGGTTCACCCAGCCCTCTGCAGAATGGGTACCAGGTTTCTTTTCCAGGGGTTAAAGGCGGGCGGGTGTCGGACTGACCACCGTCCTCAACTTAATTCTGTCGGTCATTGAGTTGTGGGAAGCATCACCTCCCGCTGCCCCAAGGACCACAAAAAGGCCTGTTGTGAAATTCTCTAACTTATTTCACTGATTATTATATTTTGTTGGTTGCCAAATATGATCGACTTCTGTGTAAGATAATCATTTCATGCAGAAAAACATCTTACAGGTATATTACCGGAAGTAAAACTCTGCTCATTTGGATTTAAAAGGAAAGGAAATGGTAAAATGACACTTATATAAAAATTTCAGTTTGGAGACTTCGCTCCAAGTTTTATGTGTATTTGACTTATTTTCAAAATATTTAAGGATAAATACTTAGAAATAAAGTTTTGGAAATAAATATTGAAATGTCTTCTTTGCTTCTGGGCTTTGTTTTCGTCGAGTGGATCTCAGAAGGCGTGTCTCGTGTTCATTCTCCCGTCCCTCGACACTTTGAGAAAGGTTAGAAGCTTCAAATTTAGTATGCAAATAGATTGCAGTCGCAAGTTAATTTGCCAAATACGTAAAAAGTAGTTTGATAAAGAAATCATTGAGAAGCAGAAGCATTTCACGATTGACAGTATGATCTTATCTCTTATCTTATATTGATTATATTGATCTTACCTGTTATCTTATACTTCAAAGACTATCCAAATGTTTAAAATAATAAAAAAATAAAATTGAAAATAAACTTTTAAATCCTATTTTAGTTGGCAAACCTTTAATTTAACTTCAACGGCTTTTCTTGTCTATTTTCTAATTTTTTTTCATTATTTTTGTTTCTTTACGTTTCTCATAAAAAAAAAGAAGAAAATTACTAATCGTTGGGAAGACAAAAGACTGCTTCCCTGTTGAATTTCTCCGTTGTACAGGAAAGTGAAAGCGAGGCGGTGCCTTTGTAGATGCATTTACAACATACTTTCATAACTATGGAATGACTCAAGAATATCTTGGTTATTAAAGCAAGTTTCTAAGTTTTTTATTATCCTATTACATATTCATGTGTTACACTGAAATTAAAACAAAAGTTTATTATTCTGTATGCTTTTTTTATCTAAAAAAATTTGAAAAATTTGAAACTAGATGGCTGATAAAACAAACATTTGGAGCATAACAGAAAAAATATCGTATTAGACGTAGTTATTGGAATTTCTTGTATTGAAACATGAAAGAAAATTGTAGGAATTAATTCAACGCATTAGGTGGATTACAAATAGAACGATATATATTTTTGGTTCAACTATATCAGAACTATATCACATGTTCCTTGATATGAAAAATCTTTTAAGTGATGAATTGGATTACAAAACACATTTTTCTAGAAACGTGATACAAACCATGTAGGAATAAGTAATAAGCTTTCAGGATAAAAAGTATTCTTAGAATTGTTAATATTCTACATATGATTTCGTTATGTATTGTGACAATTACACTCAATACAAAGTATTTAATGGATAACTTATGAGCAAGGACAAATACACTGCAACCATTGATGCACACTAACTCAACCTTAGCCAAATTTTGATTATAATTTTATCAAAAATTATCGAATTATTAATTTTAAGGATTTGATACAAATATTTGAGACCAACACAAATACAATAACTGAACAACGTTAACATGACATAATATATTTTTCTAAAAAAGGAATAATGTTTTTTTATAATATGTAATTAAGTTTAAAAGTATTAAAATTAATTTTAAAAAAAATATAAGTAATAATCCGATATTCAATCTTAACTCAGATTTTTACAATTAAGTATTTATCCAAATTTAGAAGTATTATTAATTTCTAATTTCAACGTAACGGTTTTGTTGCCGAGTTTGAATTTCCTGGACCCCGATACGGGATGAGTGCCTGTTTCTCACGCTTTGTGGGTTCATAAATAATGTAAGAACTCCTTTTTCATGCCTAATAAAGATCGTCTGTAGTGTGCTTGGAATGCCGTTTCATTTATTTAATCACCAACTACAAAACAACGCCTTATTCCCCCCCCCCCCCCCTATTTCAGCAGCTACTTGGCTATTGACAGGTAAGGAACAAAGCCAGTCTTTGAAGCTGCGGAAGAAAAAAAAAAAAAAAAAAAGAACGACTGTGACGCAGCGCAACTACAAAAGGACAAGGCGGGAACAGATGAACATCGTGTTCCATTGTTTCCACATCGTTGTTCTTCGGTTGATTAAAAGGTGAAAGAATATTCGATCAATAAGAATTGGCAGTTAAAGATTTTTAGGAGTCAAAATGAAAATAGTGACAATGATTCTTAAGCCTACTTTCCTGTGGAATGAGGTTCATAAAAATCAGTTCGGGTGTCTTTGAGTAAATATCAATATAGGAATGAATGTTCTTCAAACTTTGCATGCATATGTACGAACTAGGAGGCGATGTAATTTTTATTGGTGAAATATTTTTCCATTATTGAGAAATTGGCCACTTAACGAAATTCCAAAAAAGTGAAACAATTATTTTTTTTTATAAGAAATAATGAATATTAAACTTTCTAATAATTTATTCATTAATTTGCCTGGTTTAGTATGATTAAATTGAATTGGATTTAGGTTTAAGAATTTGCGGATTTCATAAATTCAGGAAGAAAAAAATCAAAAAGTACAACTTTTATTCAGATATTATAATTAACGAGAGGTTCACGACTGTAAAAAAAAAATTAAAAAATAAGAAAGAAAATAAGGAATGTAGGCTTTAAGTGCTTTTAGGAATGTCTTTGTTTAATAAAAAAAAATTAAAATATATCTGAGAAGTGAACTTTTGAACAAATATTGTCGATAAGTAAAATTTGATCGACCCTTGACCTTCTCTTGGAAAGGACCACTTAAATATGAATGAATTTCTGTTAACTGGTAATGACAGATTCTACAATTGGTTTAATCCAGATATTCAATAATAAATAACACCAATAAATAATAAATAACACCAAAGAGGCTTAATAAATAATAAAAATCGAATTAGAAAACATGTTCACCTTTACGATACCAAGAGTTTTAATTTATCAAATGTGTTTATCAAATAATTCAAACCGTCAATAACAGAACGACAAATCTAAAACGTTTGCCAGCTATCTATATAAGAGCGCGAGTGCTCGTTTGCTTGTCTTGAAACAACGTCGCCATTTCTCAACGGATCTTAACCAAATTCGGCACGGAGGTTCTCATGCATCCCTAAATAATGCAAGAACAACGAAAATTCGGATCTGGTCTAAGGGCCGTAAATTGGGGAGGAGGAGGAGGGGCAGCATTCTTAGAAACGATTTAATATAAGTGTTCTTCCTTAAAATCTAAAATATACGTATTTGATGAATTTCCGATATTCAGATCCTTAGGGGGGGAGGGGGAGGACTTACCTGCAGGGTATGCGTATCTCCGAAACCGCTTGAGTTGCAAACATGAAATTTAACATGTGTTCTTAAGTCTAAGTTTCAGTTTTTTTTAGTTAGCTTCATGTAATTTGCTTTTTTTTTTTTTAAAGAAATAAAGCGTGCTTTTACGTTATGTATGTAAGGCTTCCGAAGCGAAGCCACGGTAACAGATCAATAACATAATTTGTAACCATCACGTGCCTTTCTTACCAACTGGAAAAGTATCAAAATGATCGCACAATTACAATTTCTTCGTCATCCAAATCAGGACAACTCTTTTTTGTAACCCGCGCGAAGCACGGATATTTTTGCTAGTTTAATATATGGACGATATGCTTCATCTCCTTTATTTTTGTTCAATATTTTCCCCTTCAAATTTGGAGCTTTTCCTAGTTCATATTTTCCAGAGCATTTATTTTCGTTTTGCTATTTAAAGATATACAATGAAGTTCAAAATACAAATAAAAAAAGAAAAGCATTACGTTAATTAAAATACATCATTCTTGCAAGAAATTTGAAAAATCAAAGAAATACTTTAATTTTTTGACAATATTTATATCTTCGCCTTGAGGAATATCAGAGTCCAAGTGCACAATTCAAAATATTCAAATAAATGGAAAACGCAAATAGTAATGTGGATTTCCAATGAACGGTGCAGGTCGATTTTGCGTCAGTATAAAACTGGGTCAAGGATTGTTTAGACCTGTAGGATCAAAAGACAGCAACAACCATAACAGGAAATTAAGAAGATAATTAGGATGGTCAAAATTCTCTTATTGTATCATTTCAGATGTAGGATAACAGTTGAAAATGACAACAGTTGCAAACGCTGCAGGACAATAAAACGAAGATGGTAGAATGAAAAACAGGAATATTGAAAAATAGCCTTTTATAAACTGAATTATAAACTGAATGTATTTTTAAAATATGTCATTGTACGTTATCTGCTAATGTCATGAGGCTTTATAAATTATTAAATCTTTATAAATATTAATGAAATATAGAGAGGCTTTAACATTCCAGTACGAACTTTACTCATTTCAGTTTATCAGGCTTTGTATTACTCTCAAAGTCAAATGTCTTGTGATCCTGATTAAATTTAAATTAATATGCCAATATTTCGATGAATATTTAAGTTTTTTTTTTATATTTTCATTTTTAAAATAAACTCACAATATTCTAATCAAAGAATCAAATTTTAACACTTCACAAGAAAAACTACTATTTGAAATTACTATTAATTTATCCATTCGAATCTTTTAAAATTCCGTAAAAATTAGAAAGAAAAATTATTATCTATAACTAATGTTTTGAAGTTTAAACAACTTTAATAACGATCCAAATGTTAACGTATTCATCAGTTAATAGTAATTGTGTCTGGATGTAATTATCGATTTGTTAATATAAAACTATAAACTAATAACTACATGTTTTATAAAATCATCCATTTTTATCCAGTGAAATTATTCCTGTTCTTAAGTAATTGTTCGCATGTCAGTACATCCTTGGTGGAATGGGACGTGACTGTTATTCAAATATCAAATCACCCATTACATTCGATTACTTCCTTAACAGACCAGACAGCAATTACAGAAATTGATTCGAAATGCCGTCAACGAAACGAGAAACAGCGAGAAAAAGCTCTATAGAGATGCTTCATCGCTCCATTCGACCACGAATAAATAATGACATCCTCGTGTGTGTTTATTTTTCCTACAAACCCACATTTTTATTGATTCGTTAATGGCCGGCGTTCCCTATCGGCAGAGGCTTCGAGTGATAGCCGTTTCATCGCGGACCTCACTTGGTGGATGGATGGATGGATAGGGTCCCCCGACTTGGCAGAAGTTCAAATTTACAATAACAAAACACACAAATAGAAAGTGTGCTCGAGACTGTAGTCATCCACAAACTGTGGGCGTTTAGACGGAGATCGGGCAGACGAATTCCATAACTGCCAAAACTGCTTCCATTTGACGATGGGCAAAGTTTACTTCTCGCGGTCACCGACTACAAAAGAGACGCACATTCTCAGGCTCTTCAAAATTAATTGCGTGCAGAAGTAATTTCTGAAAAGATTAGTAAGTAGCTACTTAGGGCAAATATTCTTTTCTTTATTCAACGAATTATATATGTAAAAAATTCTCTAGAACGTTCTCTAGTTTTAATTTCTTACATATTCACGGAAATCGTAAACAATTCTAGAAGAACAACATTTCATTTTAAGAATTCTGATTTACATATTAATGCTTTTAGTGCTTGTGATACGTAATTTGGAATCTATAAATTATATTTAATCTTACGGTTTAACCTCGTCCTGAACATTGAAAACAGTAAATTATCGATTCGCTTGTTAAAATTGAATGTCATCCAAAATTGTTAAAAACTAAGAATAAGCTTTTTTATTCGCAAAAAAGAGAAATTAATGATATAATTAGAGAACACATAAATAAATTCTTTTCTGAAAACTATAGTGAATACTTTAGTACTGAGAATAAAAATACTTCATTTCAGAATATCGAGAATATTCTTAATATTTTTATTCAGAATATTTTCAAATACAAAATTAATTTACAATGAATTCTTTTCATCAATAGCATCTGTTATTGCGCTTGAAGGTACTGTATTTACTCTTTTTTATTACAAAACTGTATTTACAAAAATACAAAAATATTAGGGAGAAAATATAGTTAATTACAGTTCGAAGAGCTATTTTTTTTCCTTTTGATTTTGCTAGTGTTTTACAGCAAAAAAAAAGTGTCTTATAATAAACTTTCAAATAGAAAAATATAATTTTACCAGTAAATTAACTACGTTCATTATAAGAAAAAGTATTTTGGTTTCATACAAGAGAAATTGGAGGAAATAAAAATAAGAATCGTGTTACATTCCTTTTAAAAGGCATAATACTATGGCTTAACTACTGAAAATTTACAGAAAAGTAGAAAGAAAAAACCAAAAGCTTTTTTTGATCGAAAAAAAAAAGAAATGAAATTTAAGCTTTCTCTCACTTTTTTACAATGACAGGCAGTAGCCTGAATTATGGACACATCCAAATCAAGAATTCAAAATTTTTCAAATTAAATTAAATTAAATTAAAAAAAATTTTCAATAAGAAATAAACAAGACTTCGAAATAGTATTGGCTTGTCACGTGATCCGACATTATTTGAATAGTCTATTACATCCAACTGTCAATTGACGACGATTTTATGAGATCGAAAGTTTGCTTAACATCTGTAATTGGTACCTTTTTTCTTTTTTGAAATAAAGAAAAGACTACAGTCCTAGAAAAGCTAACGAATATTAAAATTGTTTAATTACTGTTTGTTTTCTTATTCAGTCCACTTAATAAATATTTCATTACTAACATTAAAAAATTATTAGTGACGCAGATTGTTCTCTTGGTTCAAGAGCACCTAATGCTGTCCCCTGTCAGTCGCCAAGCACAGATTTAACAACATCTGCCCAGAAAAGGTGGTCGCTGTTTAAGTACAATGTTTATTATCACCTCTAGCTCGAAAGAAGGTCAATCAATAATCACTTGCTTCTATAGAGCTACTTTCAACACATGTTCTCTTTGTAATTAGCGAAAGAATTCCTCAATTTGATTTTAATAAAAATTTCAGAACATGTATTAGAACAGTGAAAACATAAGATATTAACTTTGAAGTTACCTAAAGAGAATCGTCACTGGAACCTCGACCTTTTATTTTTTTTCATTTCCTTCGATTACATTTTTAATTGATACAAATACATCTTGGGTTATTCTTATTCAAATACGATTTTGCATAAAATGTATATTTTTAAACTTTGTTTTAGCGTAATAGACAACATTTTAATAAATAAGAATATTTTGTGGGTTTCAGTTCTTTTAGAATGATATGAATAAGATCTTTACTTTTTTTGATTGGATAGATCACTTTTAATAAAAAAATAAATTAGTCAGCAATGCTAAAAAAAATTTAACACTATAAACCAAATCTTTTATAAACCAAAAAAGATTTATTAAACTTTCTGAAATCGAATTCAAAACTCTTCGTTCCATGATTTAACTAATCCCAGGTTGATGTCTTTAATCAACAGATCTTTAGACAAATTCAAATTTAGTAATTAAGCATTTTTTAATTAAAAGCAATCATGTTTCTTTAGCAAATGCAGTGTATTTTCTTAAGGTAAATTTGTTCTCATTTGATCAATGGAGACAATGGATGATGTTAAAATTTTAAATATAAGAATTTATTAGAAACGACGATAATCGCCTAGTGTTATTTTAATTAATTCTACAACGATTAAGAATAAGGATTAAGAATAAACAAACCGAATCTTTTCCCTTTATTTTTCAGACTACGGAATTTGAACTAGATAATTTGGAAACGCATTTTATTAATGGAACTATGTATTTAACATGCAATGAGTGAACTGCAATTTTCTTTCTACTTATCAACTCTATAATAATAGCATTCGTGTAGATTTTAACTTAAAGAAAAATATTTTACCTTTAACTTCTTACCCACGAAATTTCTTTATCAGGCAATTGGCAATGAAGAATTTTCAGCTACTTTGAAATTTCAAATATTAAATCTGACTTATTGCGATTTTAGCATTTTAAGAAGAGTGTAAAATTAATAGAAAATATTAAAATAGAATTCACATTTGTTTGATTAAATATTAAAATTTCAACTTCTGAGGGTTTGTAGTTGTTCATCTATGTTATGATATTAATCAGTGGTCATCTATGGAGAGAATGATCCAATTCAACAAAAAACCAACCTACATTAATCATTTACGCAATATTTACACTTCGCTTCTATTCTTATATAATATTAAACCTTTAAGTTAAAGGGAAATATTAAGTTTCATTGGGAGGTTTAATAAGACGCCGAACTTCGTGAATGTTCTAATGGCGAATGTCTGGAATGGATAGCACAGGCAAGTGGCCCTGAGCTCTGTTCCGCGGGGGAAAATCGAACAATAAACCTCGCGAGAGCGGCCGAATTTACTCCGCTTCCGCGCCCGAGAGCACCTTAGGGTCGTAATTTCGGTTTTTACGGTACGATGTACGTCTTCCGGTTTTCCTCTGACGTCACACCGATGGCAGACAGAAGAGCATCGAGGAAATCGAACAGGCCTTCATCACACAACAAAACATCAACCACACAAGCATAACTTCTCTTCACGTTCTCTGAGTGGAAGTAAAAATAGAAATGAAGTTTTCTGAAAGTCCTATGCTATAATTCCAACTTTGAAATTCGCGCAGTACCTAGCTAATACACAGTTTTGGTCAAGCATTTGTAAAGGTCTTAATGTATGTCAGAGAAACTTGTATCGCAATAATTTCCAATTTAATCACATTTATTTCAAGAAATTACATTTGACAAAAATGTAGAATTCTCACATAAACATAAAATATATTTATATTATATATATACATACATATAATTATGGGCTTAAGTACGTAATTTCCAAGAAAGTACATTTAAAACAGTTTCTTGGAAAGTATTAAACCTATTTTCAAAATCCAAACCATTAGTATAATTCTTACACAAATATAATTTTTTTATATGTAAATTTAAAAAAAAAATACCTTTGTATTTGTTTATAAATATAAATGGAAAGGTATCCTATCCTATAAATCCTCCTTCATATATTCGTTCAGACGCACACCCCAAGAACAAAATCATATAATCACAGATTTCCCCAAAATTATTTAATTCTCAAAATCCAAATCATTAACAGAAATATTAAAAAGTATTTACTTACATACAATTTTTATTTTTATGCCAGACTTAATTTACTCATACACGACACAGAATAGCTGTAATATTAATAATATTTAAGACCACTGGAATTGAAAGCGCAACCGAATAAACTGATTATGCTTTTGTCTCTTAATCGCCATAAATTATTTCATTCTTTCAAAATATTGATTGGTAATACAGTATTTGCTGGTGGATTACTGAGCTTTTACTTGAAATGCTTGGTTCTTCATTTTCCACTCTAGTAGTGCTTTGAGTGCCTTCTCAGCTTTATGATACATCAAGATTACACCTTTTGAAGTTTGTAATTCCTCAATACATTTTATATAAGTTTTGATCAATTTGAATAGACGTTATCAACGACTTCAGTGAAGTCAAGACGCCGATCACAAACCGGTATTCAATGAGAAATGTGAAGATTAAGAATATTTTTATTTATTTCTTAGGTGTGAATTTGATCTCGCCTAACTAAAATAGAATTCTTTGCGGTTTTATAAATAAAACTTAAAATGCAAGTTTTGTCCTGAAACTTAAATAATGATCACAATAAGGGTGTGAGAAAAGGGGAAATGGGTTTGAGAAAATTTTCTGCAGTGTGGGTATTTCGTTTCGAAATCAATCTCATCCATTTCTATCTTACGAAATATTTATCAGAGAAGACTGAATTCGATCCACCACTGCTTTTCGCTCGAAGACAACGTGGTCACAGTCGATCCCACAAACAATTTAGAAGCAAAGATGGTCAACGGTGCAAATGGGACTGGTCAAATCAAGTTCCGTTTAAAAGTGTTTACACTATAATTAGAAATTTCTAACCTTTTTTTTATTTTTATTTCTATCGACTGGCTACGCATTGAATAAAATCTCAATTTATTTCAATTAGTAAAATTAATTTTTTAAATCTAAAATTCTTAAGAATCCACGATTATTTATCTTGACATCTATATTTTTCTGGGTTATAAATCCTAATTCCGCAGATACAGAGTTTTAAGTTATACATTATGTCTACTCAATCCATGAGTCATTCCGAAGATATTGTCAAGCGGTTCTTCTGTGCCTTTGTAGGTGTTATTTTTGTACAGAAAATTCTCAGGAACGCTTGATATTATTCGTTATTAAAAACACCATCAGATTCTTTTTTAATTTCTTTTTAAAAGTCGAAAAGTGGATGATTTTCTTTTTAATCTGTAATCCCAAGGAGAAAAGAAAAAGAAAGTTCTAATTCAACCAAGATACCGCAACCCATTAGTTGCACAGAAATGGAGCAAAGATACCTTATATTAACTTCATTCAAGCCAAATATTAACCGAATGATAGGAAAAAAATCGAGGATAACCCAAACTCATATTTCAACAAAACTACTGCAGTGAAACAAAGGTGAAAAAGTAGTAAAAATTAGTAGTAGTAGTTAAAATTTTGTCAAATTACAAAGGAAGGAAAGATGTTCTTATTTCCTTAGAACATATATAAGGAAAGCCGATTTTAGTTGCGGACTTGCTTTGTAAAAACTTAAGTTTTGTCCTTGGATTAATGATTAGTTAAATTGTTCTAAATCTGAATACATGTAATCGTTGATTCGCGATAGTTGCTTCTTTTTGCTTAAATATTCATTATTTCATTTGGTAGTCTTTTTTTTTAGTTGTTAATCCACAAACTGGTTAATTATCTAAGTCTTTGTAATCACTGTGTTTCGGGAATGACTATGTTATGTCGTGTGGCTTCCTTCAACTTCTACACTCGTTGAGAAATGTTTCGTCTTGATACTTCTTTATGTAATTTAAAAGTTAGTAATGTAAGGCTTATATCCGACGATTATGGAAGTCATGAAACACTTACTTCCACTTTAAATATATCCATGTAACTGCTACTGAATTAAAGTAGGTTAAAATATCCATTAAGAATCACATCAGTAGTAGAACAAAGCTATCTGTAGTAGATCAAAAAACAAAAAGAAAATCCGTTTCCAAAGTATTGTTCTAATGAGTTATAAAAGAATAAGCGACAATTAGTACAATCGAGAATTCTTACAGTTCTACTTACAATACGAATAGTAAAAAAGATTAATTCTATAGTCACACCACTTTAAAACTTTTGGTGTCAGGACTGAGAAACGAAAAAGTTTTGATGACGATTAAGAAAACCACATTTAATGATAAAGAAACAAAATCAACGTTAATTTAAAAAAAAAAATTAAAAATAAAATTTTTACAGTTTAAGAAAGACCACCGCCTTCTATCAATGGGGAAAAAAAAAATAGAGAATGAGCTAAAATATCTATCCATTTTTTTCCGGCAATAGAAGATTAAAACAACCACATCTTTACACCAATAAAATATATTCAATAAAATACATTTATTCAATACATTAAATCGCAGCAAATTTTCGAAAAGAATATTTTCCGTCCTTTTTCAAAACTTATTCAAAAATAAAATTTCGGGGGATAACAAATCATTAGACATGAACATTATTTAAACTTTATAATCTTAAATGTCGAATCATTATTGACACACACAAACAACCCAATAATAGCAAAAACTTAATAGTTCAATTCTTCAAATCTTAGTTTATTGAAGAGGTGGTTATTTTTAATAATCATATGATGACTAGAAGAGAGGAGATTAGGAAGAAATATGGACTTAAAAATATAAGAGAATTCCTCTTTCGAAAGTGTAAACATTTTTATTTGTTTTGTTTTTTAAAATTAAAAATCTAAGATCTGCTATTTGGTCATCCCTAAAACTACGCTCATTAAAAACCATGGATTAAAAATGAATATCTCCAAATAGAATTCTTTTGACCTCATATTCATATCGTAAGTTTCTTTTTTTTTATGCATATGTTAAGCAATTACTTATTATTCTAATTTACAACCTTTTTGGACTATCAAAGCTCTTCCGAGATTACCTTTTTTTTATTGCGAATCATCCAATCAGATAAAAAAGACCAACTCACAATATCGAAACTCAAAGGAAAGAAAACGAAGCCATTACAGATTTTTTTTACTTCAAATTCCTATGATGTCTTCGTCTACCACATTTAGGATTTGCGAACCACAAATGGGAAACACTGTTCTAAATCAATCATTTAATTAGGCCTATTCGATTTAGAGAAAAAAAATCAACTAGAATCATCCAAGATACTCTAAAGAAATAACGATGGAAAACAAATTGTGACCGAGGGACTGTAGTTGTTCAGTTGTGTCGTTAATATCTTTTTTTTGAGGATCGATACTTCAATGATTTGCAGATGACAAATGGTTTCATAACTCAAACAGACTCCAGTTCTAAAAGCATTCTAGTCAGAAAAAAAACCCACATCAGCATTCCTGTACTTGAACTGCGGAGTGCAAATGGAAGAAGCTTTCCTTTTTAAAATTGCGTTTTGCTGCATTTCCATTGAACCCAGAAAACTTACCTCTCAGATCGATAAGTCTTAAAATAGAAAAGAACTTTTGGAATAAAGTGAATCAAGTCCCAGGAATAAAGTGACAAAATAAGCCTCCAAAAACTGAAAGGCTTAAAAAAAATACTAAATGTTTCGACATCGACGTGCATTAGAAAAGATATCTGGTTAATAGAGAAACGTCTTTAAGAAATGTGATCATGAAGTCTTAGCGATGTAATCAAATGGTGCAATTTCCATTGACGTCTCCAGTAAAGTTAGTTTAACTTTTGAAAAAAATAGCACAGAAACATTTGAGACTTCGTTAAAACCCAAAACCATGGATACGATGACATTCTATTCTGGTTCAATAACGTTTCAGGTAAATCTGCCTAAAAAATATGCCTTAAGGCATGAACTTAACCTTTAACACAACTGTTTTTAATCAAGGATTCCTTTTTTTCGGTACAGAAAAAGTATTATTTTTAATATATTTTTTGAGGCGAAATAGAATACACTTAGCTTATTAATTGCTATTTCATAAGTGTTAAAAAGATGGATAGTAAGTAATTTTCATTTCAAAACACTAAAGCATTCCACAAATAAAAGAATATATGGTAAGCAGACAGGAATTTGGATGGAGATACTGAATAACAAGGACAGCTCTATTAAAGTCCAAATTAAAGTAATTGGTAAGTCCGTTAAGACATTCCAATATGTTTAAAATTCGAACATGGCTGTTTGAAATTCAACGACAGGATTGGTTATTCAGAAGATAAGACCTTTTAGTGTCTTCATGTATTAGCCGCTGATGCTCAGAACAAGTTGTACAGCAAAATAAGGTAAATTAAGTAAATTAGGTTATACACGAAGAATTACTGAACTCCTAACGTTCTGAACTTATTTATATGGATTTGTACTGATGTGTAATCGTTGAAGAATAACGACATATATCCCGAGTTAGTGATTTTGCTCCTATAATTTCCTGACCTCTGCAAAACAGTAACTTAATTAATCCTAATAAGTAATACATATTTATAATTAGAAAGAATGTTGAAGTATAATTGCCATCAAAAAATAGACAATTGAATGAAAGCTACCATGAAATTTTTAAGGCAATACTTAGAAAAAGAAATAAGAATTTGAAATTCAATGAAATTAGAATCAGAGGATGAATACATCAATGTTAACAGTCAAGGCCAACAATCAGAATTACTATTAAAAAAAATCAGATATAGTCAGGTTATTCATTTTAATTCAGATATATTTAACTTTATTTTACAAAACTTTAATGCTGTAATTACATACAAGCTTGATACACCTTTCTTAAAGAATCTCATTTTCTAAATTTTACTTTCAAACAAATAAGATTAAAAGTGAAAACTCCATTTTTGAGACTGTTTGGGACTAAAATTATTTAAAATCCACATAACTTCCAGCGAACGTAGGTCAGATTTAAATATTCTGAAAGTCGTCCAAGAATGCCAAAAATAGATCTCCAAAACTGAGGAAATTATGTAATGGCTTATTCTGTAAGGTTTTTTTTTCCTCCCTTGCTTCAATTAAAAAGAGGAAAATCTTAGAAGGAAAAGTACTCAGAAGGAAAATCGCAATGTATTTGCAGAAATAAGTCTGAACAGAGAACATGATAGATTAAAGGTCAAGGGCTTCTTTGGACAGTAATTTTTAAGGGGAAATTTATTTGGCAAACAAAACTAATATCATAATATCAAGTTTATGGTAATGTCACAATTTGGAAAAGTGCATTTTAATATGAAATTTTATTTCCAAATAAATTTTACGCTTTAACTGACCTTTCACTATTTACTCAGGTAAAACCATTAGGCAGAGAGTCCTTATTACCATTAGAAACAAAATTATCCAAATTAATTCGCTTTTTAGCGCCTCCATATCAGACATTCTGAAGCCGATTGCCCAAAGAATTAGATAAACTGTCAGAAATTCTACACCCACTCCTCAGAACTAACCAAAGTGTATAAAAACATTCATTCTAATTAGAAAACAGTGTTCTGAAATGTAAATGAAAACATATCTTTTTTTTTCTCTAGATTAAAATCACCACAATAAATGATTTGTTGAAAATAAGAAAAACTGCGGTTATTTAATATGGAGGATTTTCTTCTAATAAAAAAAAAATATTAGTTAATTTTTAGTCAATTAAATCATCAAAAAATAAAAATTATCTGAAGAAATTAAAAATTTAAGGATACAAAACTTTAAAACTCGAGTACATTAAAAATGTATTAATAAAAAGACTCATTAATTACTGTATTATGATCATGAAAACAGTCCAATAAGATGGATGATCCGAATTAACCAAACAAAGGTGAATTGTTAAATAAGAAAACTAAATCAAACTGACACCAAATCAAAACCCCTTTTCTTGTTTAAGTCTCTGAACTGTCAAGAATTTATAAGGAATTTAATATTCTAGAATTAAAGTGAATTTAGAATGAAGCTGCTCTTCGATTATCTGAATGTCCAAATATATGGCTCAAATATTTGGAAACGCTGAAACTATTGTCTAATGTAGTTCCTTCCAGCCAATTAAATAAATAATTATAAAAAAAAATTTGACACCCACTGGACCTCTGGGCAGGCGGGGAGAGGTTAATAAAAATACATTTCAGCTTTTTCCCTTAATACAACAATTTAACTGAAATAGTTCTTCTCTTCTACCCAAACTAACAACTAAACTATTAACCAATCTATATGAAACGAAAACTCCTTTAGTAACATGTACTATTGATGAAATAAAAAAAAAACACCCATGGTATTTGTGTGACTCAGGTTTCCCCAAGGTTAGAATTTTTTTTTTTGTGCATTCATTTGCGTGTATGTAGGATTGAGAATTTAGAGATCACGAACTACGCTCAAGATGTGAACTTCTCTCATCGAGCATTCTAGGGGAAGGGGGGGAAGGTTAAAATTTGTTAGTTTTTTTTTTTTTTTTTAGTTTATTTCTGAAAAATTAATAATACTACATAAAAAAAATAAAAATACAGATAAAAATGGAGGTTTCGAATTTTTTTTTTTTAAAAGAATCTCAAAAGGGATTTTCATAAAATGTTTATTTAATAATTTTATATTTCAAGGAAAATAAGAAAAGAAAATGAGATTAATCATATATTTTTATTTTTAAATTCCAATACGAGTTTCTACATCGCCTTTTATTCTTTAAGAAATTCAATAATTCATCTTTGTAAGTATCCACTCAGTCTTTGATCCACACAATTCAAGGAAAAAGAAAATATTAAACTTATGTCCTTCTGAAGATCGTGATGTCCGCAATCCATATCGCATTCCATAACTACTGCAGATATATGGATAGATCTGGAATTGCCCTCAATCAACTACTATCACGCAAAAGCATCAATCGTAAACTTATTTGCATCTGCAACGAGAACTACTTGAGAACCACTGTTTTCCCGTAAATAATTGGAGTAATTGAGGATCTTCAGCGATGAAATGGCAATGAAAAGCCGACATCCATTGATTCAAGCGCCTCCATACAATCTGCCGTGCATCTACTGCCCGAGTTGTTATCGTTACACGAATTATTGATTCAAGAAAATTCTTTCATTTACATTTTTGAAACCAAAATAACAAAAATTTAGAAGACCTTGATTATTAAAGAAACTTTCCTCTTCATTACAATATATGAACAAAAGAAAAATAAATTTATAAAAATAGTTTCAAAGTACTTCACGATCTCTGCAATATTATTAATTTAAACATGGAATTTACAGTTTATTTCAGTGAGCTCTTGCAATTTAAACAATGTAACAAAATTAACCGCGATATTACAAGTTAAAATAATCAATATTTATCTGTTTTCAAATTTAATTATCTTGTTAAATTTTATAACGAAAGATTTTTTTTTTTTTTTTTTTACCAAGTCAGTCAATTTTTACGATACTTCGATATCAATACTTTTAATATTTAGTGTCTATGAAATTTAAAGTAATTCTAACTAATTTTAACACCTAAAACTGAATACTAAAATTTTACGCCATTTTAAACAATTGTGGTGTTTCAAGTCATCAATTATACTTACCTACAGTTAATACTTACAGTTTGATTTATAAACCAGTCATTAAAATAAAAAAAGAATTCATAATTTATTTGAAGGATAGTAATTCCGTTTAAAATAATCATAACAAATTACAGAAATAAAAAAGTTTTCAATTAACAATAGACTAAATTCCGTTACGTAAGAATAGACTGGATGGATAATAATTTAAGTTCATTTTGAATGAAGGGTAGAGAAAATATTTGGTAAATTGAATTCAGAGTTTTTCGTTAAATGTCGTCCATTTAAATTGTCTAAATCGGCGGGAAATTCCCTATTACTTCCCTATTGACCTCCTTCGAAATGCTGACTTTTTTAGACTAATAAAGTTTTATTCAAGTTTATTAGAAGCGAAATCTTGGTATCGGAGAAGGAAATTTGTAATAAGAAGGAAAGAGAAATGTTGAAGAAGGGGGTGGGGTTACTTACAATTTTGTGGTTCAGGTGGGCTAACTCCCGCTCGGTGACCTTCCGCCTGTTCTGCTCCTGCTGCTGCCTTTTGTACTGGTTGTATTTGTAGAAGAGATACATGCCGGGGATGGCGAGTACCACGAAGGGTTTCATCAACGACGAGTTAAGATTCCGAGGCATAGTAGGCCGGCGTGGGGGAGGCGGGCTCGGCGGACTGCCCGGCCGCGGCAGAAGAGGTAAGTCTTCGTCCTCGGCACTTGAGTCGTTAGGCCTACTCCCCGAGCCGGTGCGACGGTGATGGTGCGCCGTGGCGCAGGGCAGGGGGCTCCGGGGCACGCGACAGATGGGCTCGGCTGCCGAGAAGTATCAGTCGGACGCGGCGGTGGCAGCGGCAGGGCTGCCGGCGGAACCAAACCCAGTAGAACTTAATAGCGAGCAGCGGCAGAAGTACGGGAGTACGGTGCGCCCCTTGCTTTCCCGGTGGAGTTGTGTTGTGTTATGCCACTGAATGGCAGGCGGACGTGCGAGCGGCCCCTCGCGGCCATTACGTCACTTGGTCACGTGGGCTTTGACGCAGCCGACCGATCGATTCTGGCAACTGCCGACGACGTTCTATTTCGGTAGTGCAATCGTGGCCGACTGAATCACGAACAAACGCCCCCGATTCGCAGGGATGCCCTCCTCCAAAATCAGAGCATCCACCCACACCCTAGTGGACTTTTCCACGACAGAGAATGAATGGTGGGACTCCCGAAAGAAGGAAATAGAATAGAATTACACGAATATGACGAAGGCTTGGAAAACGCTGAAAAGAGTCAACTCGCTATAAATTCGATTTTTCATCGCTAATTTCAGAAACCGCTTTTTGTGGTAGAATAATAAAGAAAGAGAGGAAGAAGAAGAAGAAAAAAAAAGGTAAAAAAATCGAATCCTCACGATGCCAACAAACAAACAATACAACAAACTTTCTAATAGGAAATGAAGGGGAAAAAAAACCCTAATAAAAGAATTGGAAGTAATTAAAAAAATTACTGTAACTTACTTCGATAACATAATAACAACAAGAAAGTATACTAAACATAATAAGTAGCCAATATTTTCTTGGGGGAGCGTAAGAATAGTGTATTGAGTACAATAATGATTTCATGTAGTAATTATTTCCTCTCTTTGCAAATTGTCGAAGTCTTCGAAGTGGACAGCGATTAGATAAAATTAATTTAACTAGGATTAGTTATAAAATCTCATTTGCTAAATTACAAGAAACTGTAATTACGAAACTGAACAGATTCGGAGTTAATCAGAAGTTAATTTCTTCTTTACAGTTCCTTCTATTTGGTTTTTGGGTCCCAATGTTTTAAAGCAAAATTGCACTCCTCAATTAGTACAACTGAGTTCGGCACTATTCGGTTTTGTTTACGGGAGCCTTCAACGCTTTTGCGCATGCGTCAGGTCTCCCTCGATTTCTTCAAAATAGGGGCGAGAAGAAATAAAAGAGAGGATGTTTACTTTTTATCAGTGTTAGTTTACTAGTAGCTGCGTTCTATTTGCGCTTTTCGGGAAAGAATTATGGAAAGAATAAATACTGTTGCAAAAATAACAGGTACTAAAAGAAAAACAGGTCTTAGGAAAGTGCCCATCTCAGCGTATCACCCTTTGCGGAGTAGAATCGTCTGCGAGTTGTAGTTCTCGCTTTTGAAAACGAACAGTAGCATGTCTCTCTCTTTATAAAGAAACTGAGGTTGGATGGTGTAAGTAAATATTCCTGTAGGAATTCTTGTGTTTAAACAAGCATTTATTTCCTACATTTATACAAAAGAAAAGTTAGGATCGTAAAAGTAACTGCGAATGTAACTCTGCTTGTCTCCTCCTAATAATTTATAGTCTTGAAACTTGGCTTGTCTGTTTTTGAACAGGAGACGATTTAAATATTGGACAAATCCTTGTGAAAAATAATGTAAAAAAATACAAGAACATTAAGAGGAAGTTATTCTTCATTACATAACAGCATACAATATTTAAATACAACTGCCAAGAAATCAACTTAAGAATATTGTTGACATACTTTATCCAATAGTATTCTATTTATCATCTGGTAAAAATCTTTTAGGAGTCCACTATCCTTTACATTTTATTTTCATCGTATTTTTTAATTACCTTTTCGCAAACAATGGTAGAAACCAACACAAGTGAATTCCAGGATCTGTCCATTTGTCTTTCGGTGGCCGATGACAGATCGCAGAAAAATGGGTTCCCATCTTTAGATGCTTTCTGGTGGCAAAAGGTGAAACGCTTTTTCCGATTTTCCTTCCTCTCAAATATTGACAGTAGAAAGGAAAATATTACTTCGAGGAAAATCATTCATTTTCCTTCCTTGGTGCCTTCATCATTCATAAAAACTACATTCTTCCCCAGACAGGAGGAGTCAATAAAGTGAACCTGTCCCTTATCTCAAGCCATACTCCCTCCCCAGGTAAATCTACGTTTGATTTGCTTTTTCCTCTGAACTTTTCCGACTGATTTATTCTACTTACAAAGGGTGGCCCAAATGTAGGTTCACAGTTAAAGTATCATGTATACGTAGGCAATTGATTTCAAAATATAAGCATGTTTTAAGCATTAAACAAGATATAGGTTGAACGTGTGTGAATAGATCAGTAGTGAAAATAAAAAGCCAACACACCTAATAAAATTTAAAAAAACTTTTAAACACATTAAAATATCACATGTTTCGAATAGCTAGCTGTTCATTCACGAGTGAAATAATAAAGAAATACAAGTGGATTAAATACATAGAGAGATCAATGAGAAGGAAGCAGTCGTCAGGTGATTCGATGGAAGGACCTCTTTTGGTGAAAACTGTAAGACGTGGTTCAGGAAACATCGGAACATCACTTGGGGCCGAGCGGACGAACCGGAAATGACGACAGGAACTCCATCTCTAGTTAGGGGACGTCCAATAAATTACGTGTGGTGTTTTTTAAAAAATTTGGACCCCCCCCTTCCCCCTTGGTGAGATTTCAAAAATTTTAACAACCAAAAAAAAATAAATATATATTTTCTCTGAATGAAAAAGTTTACGTGAGATTTTCGTTGACCCCCCCCTCCCCCTTGGTGAGATTTGGTGAGATTTTGCCGGACTCCCCCTCCCCCTCTTGACCTCACGTAATTAATGGACGTCCCCTTACAAGTAGACGCTAAGATCTTCATGGGGTGAATCGGAAATGACGTATTAAACTAATAGCTCTTGGTTACTGTAGAGGGGAAAGTTCTGCGCTGGGAACTGCGATGACAAGAAACCTCCATCTGTAAATAAAATTTAAAAAAAAATTCTTCTTTTTCTCCTTCTATCGAATCACCTGACGACTGCTTCCTTCTCATTGATCTCTCTATGTATTTAATCCACTTGTATTTCTTTATTATTTCACTCGTATGAACAGCTAGCTGTTCGAGACATGTTGTCATATTTTAATGTGTTTAAATGTTTTTTAAATTTTATTAGGTAAGTTGGCTTTTTATTTTCATTACTGATCTATTCACACACGTTAAACCTATATGTTAATTATCAGCCATTATCTTTTTTGGATTTAGTTTTAAGAATGCAGTGTGAAGTACCTACATTGGAGAACCAGATGCAAAGGACAGTCTTCAACCTGTTTAATAGGATTAACAAAAAAATAGCGGCGACAAGAGCAGCCATTATTTTTAATCAGCAATGAAGGGACAGCTGATCTCATTCCCAATGCTATGAAGTTAAAAACCGAAGCGGACTCCGCCTCAATTAGAAGACTCTTAAGAAAGGTTAGAAACAAACTATTTCAAATTCGTATCACTAACCACCATAAGAAGTTAAAACAACTCACCTACCAGGCAAAAAAAATTCTCATAAACTATCTCTCATCCTACCTCGGAATCATTATGTGGCGGTCCTCCTTTTCTCAGCTAATGTGTATCAAAAAACTTTTGAAACTATTTCTAAAACGCACATTAAAAAGCTCTCGGTACTAAGTGTTAAAAGATGGCCATTTAACGATCATTCGGATAAAAGAGTGGTTAACTTATCCAATATCGCCCTCACCCCCGCACAAACGCAGTTGATTGGAAGAGGTCTCAAGTTTGGATTATCAACAGCGATCAACCCCCGCAACATGGTGGCCAGCATTGAATTCGGAATATTGAGACTCCGAGAGCCTGTTCCTCCAGCACTGAGAAGTTCTATTTACAACATTATACGCAGAAATTCTAGAACTAATTCTGAATGTATCCTTAGTCCTCTTGAAATGAAGCTCTATAACAATTAAGGGGTAAGGATAACATAATTATGGTTAGCGCCGATAAAGGGGGAAAGGCTGTTATCTTAACTAATGATCAATACGCTGCTATGAGGAATGAGTTTTTAAATACCACGGCAGGAGTTCAATTTTTTAGTAACGGGAGAAATGTGTTCTTAATTATGTTAGGAAGGTTACGCTGTATTTATTCCAAAATGCCCTCATTTCCTCGGATTTTGCTGATAAATTGAAGGACGACTATTTAAAAGTTCCCATGCTTAGAATTTTACCCAAAGTTCACAAACATAAGAATGAGTCTGGGCTTTACCCTGTCAGACCAAATTGTTAACTGTAATTCATCGGCCATTTCCCTGCTCTCTCAGTTTATTTATGCAAAACTGTTGAAATTTAAAATTAGATCTCAATTTTCTGTTGCTAACAGTAAAGAATTCGTAAGCAAAATTAGATCTCTTTCTTATACTGACACATATGCCTTTTTTTCATTGGATGTGGACTCTTTATACACATGTATTTCTTTTGATTTAATTTGTAAAACTTTTCAATACTTTAAATCCAAACATCCTCATATAACCGCATTAGCGATTTCAAGGGTTTTACCTTTAATAGAAGCATTATTCAAAGTGCAATTTTTTGAATTTAATAAAGCCTTTTTTAGACAAACAGCTGGTTTATTCATGGGACTCTCCGGCTCTGCCATTATAGCAGAGTTTTACATGATTTTCATCGGGGAGACAGCATTTCACATTTTCGATAATGGAGAACTTCATATCCCTTTATACTGCCGATATATGGATGATTTATTATTTTATACTGATGGCTCCATTCTATTGGGCTTAAAGGATATTCTAGATGAAATTCATCCCTGTATCAAATTCAAAATAGAATACGAAAGTAACAATGCAATTCCCTTCCTTGACGTGTTGATCACGCGTAAAGAATCTTATTTCACTACCCAAGTTTACAGGAACCTGCTTCTTGCGATCTCACACTAAATTATGATTCAAATTGTCCACTTTCCTTTAAAATTAATATCGTCAATATGGCGGCTATCAGGGCTTTTAATATCTCCAGTTCTACGATCTTTTTGAAGCTGAAGTTTGTACAATTCAGGATATTCTCCGTTCGAATAATTATCCAAGGTTTTTTCTAGAAAAATTTATAAGTTCCGCAGTTCGAGGCATTTACAATCCGCCCAATAAATTAAATAATCATAACGTTGTTTACGTTTCTGTTCCTTTTCAGAGTTCGGTGTTTCCGGCCTTATTCAAAATTCTGCGACCCCTCGAAATTTGCTGAACCTCATCTATTAAGTCCACTTTAGCTTCAGCGATCAATAATAAGGTCAGACAAGCAAGTGATAATCCTAAATGTGTAGTTTATGCGCTTAAATGTCTTGGTTCCCATTGCAGGTATGTCGGGGAGACATTGCAACCTATCCACAAACGTATTGCGCAGCATAGCTGTGCCCTGCGTTCTAATGACCTTAATTACTTAACTGTTAAACACGTTCTAGATACGGGACACAGGATAGACTACGATAACCCGTTGATTTTAGCTTATGAATCTAATGATCTTATACGTAAAAGCAAGGAGTCATTGTTTATCTTATCTGACCCCGACTGTTACAATGACTCTATTTCAGTTAGAACAATATATTGGTTTCAGCAAAAAAGAGAAAGATTTAGATTTTTCACGTTTGATCCAGCAATAGCATTGCCTTTTTACTCCTCCCCCTTCCCCTTCCTTCCAGAAAAAAAAAGGGAAGAAAAAGAGGAAAAAAGAAGGGAATTTTTTTTAAATTTTATTTACAGATGCAGGTTTCTTGTCATCGGAGTTCCCAGCGCAGAACTTTCCCCTCTACAATAATCAAGAGCTATTAGTTTAATACATCATTTCCGGTTCACCTCACCGAGATCTTAGCATCTACTTGTAACTAGAGATGGAGTTCCTGTCGTCATTTCCGGTTCATCCGCTCGGCCCAAGTGATGCTCTGATGTTACCTGAACCACGGCTTACAGTTTTCACCAAAAGAGGTCCTTCCATCGAATCACCTGACGACTGCTTCCTTCTCATTGATCCCTCTATGTATTTAATCCACTTGTATTTCTTTATTATTTGACTCGTGAATGAACAGCTAGCTGTTCGAAACATGTTGTCATATTTTAATGTGTTTAAATGTTTTTTAAATTTTATTAGGTGTGTTGGCTTTTTATTTTCACTACTATTAAGCATTAAACATCAACTATTTAATCTCTCAGGTGTTCGAATGTCCTTCTTCAACATTTCAACATTTTTCAAACCTTTACAGGACACTCCGACACACAGTACGACATAAAGTTCGATTTTCATAATTTTCATGATTTTGATAATGCACCCCAAACTGTAATGCCAGATTGGTTTATTTCGGTTTCTATGGTCAAATGGGGATTTTCATCAGCCCAGTACACACAGTTATGCCTGTTCACATGGCCAGATATTTGAAGCAAGCTTCAGCCGACCAGATAATCTTATCGAAAGAGTCTGATTGTTCTCCAGCAAATTGCTGACGCATCATTTCGCAAAATTGCAACCAGTGATCTGAGTCGTCCTCCAAAAGACCATTTACTAGTCGTGGTCGGTAGAGTTTTAATTTCAATTTATGCAATAACCGTTGCAATGATGTTCTTGGTATGGATAGTTCTGCAGACGTAAGACGAGTGGATTTCTTTGGACTGTTCACAAATGAGGCGCTCAGAATAATAACGGCATATCCCAACCAACCACGAATATTGAGATAGAAGCATGCTTGTACACTCATGCCATCTACCTTTCATGTGACAAAATATCAAACGAATTGAGATATGCCAAAGCCCTCATTTGCCGCCTTTAAAATTTGTCCGCAGTGAAAACGAACTCTTTCCCAGAATAACAACGACATATCCCTACCCGGAGTGCTTTAC
This sequence comes from Thereuonema tuberculata, assembly GCA_023159025.1. Classification (NCBI taxonomy): domain Eukaryota; kingdom Metazoa; phylum Arthropoda; class Chilopoda; order Scutigeromorpha; family Scutigeridae; genus Thereuonema; species Thereuonema tuberculata. The sequence goes on from JAFIDM010002131.1 coordinate 10,424,045, forward strand.
TTAAAGTCCGCTAAAAATAGCGGACAAAACAAAAATTTTCATATTGTTGCTCTTTGGATTTATTTGGTGAAAATGAAAGTTTTTGACTCTATAACACACAGATTTTTCATACCAGGACACTCGTACATGGCTTCAGATAGGGATTTGTAGTTATTAAGAAGAAGAAAAGGAAGATGCAGTGGGTGTATAGCCCTGATCAATGATGTGATATTTTTGAAGCAGCAAGAGTAATAAATCCTTTCACTAGTAATAAAATGAACAAGGAGGACTTTGTTATTATACACAATGGTATTACTTCAAACTCTGTAATTAGAAAAAAAATGTTGATAGTGCTTCTCTGCATTTACGTAAGATTTCATCCATTATTGTGGATCATGATAATCCTGAGATTGTTAAATTTGGTTTATGTTATTCTGACCTTGATGTGCATCAAACAGTTAACTTTAGGAAAAGGGGTAAAAGTTCACATGTTTCATTGTTTAAGTTACAGCAGAAGTACAGTGAACAGAGAAAGATAAAGAAAGATAAATACAATGACTTGATGAAAGTACTGAAATATATACCACCCATCTATCACGATTTTTATACAAATCTTCTTCATGATGGTGTCCATGATGAAGAAAAATGTGAAGAAATTGTAAATAGAGCTGGGTTAATTAGTTCAAGATGTTAAATGCAGGATGTGTTAATTTCATATTATGTTTCTTCTTCTAAATATTTTTTGGTCTAATAAAGAACACAAAATCACAAAATTTAATAATCTCAATGGTTCAAGAATTTGCTTATAGACTTGAAATTACTTATTTGAAAGAACTAGAAAATATAAAGTCATAATGTTAATAACTTTTCAAGTTTTGGAAAGAAACAGAAAATGTCATTTTTCTCAGAATGAATGTTGGTTGGGATCTGCCATTATTATTCTAAGCGCCTCAAATGTCATAGCCACTAACATCTCATTTTCCTCAGTTACAGAAGTCTTGGGACGTCCAGATTTCGGTGCATTACTCACTGAACCAGTTTCATCAACTTTCTGTCTTATGCGATAAATTGTTTAGCTCTGAAGATGTGTGAAAAGCTTCTTGCCATGCTGTACGTACTTTCTTGGCATTTTCAGACGTCCAATACTGCTTCAATATCCATTTCCTTTGTTCTTCATTGAGATTGTTTGCCATCACCTAGGAATACAAAAATTTCTAACTAACAGGTCTGCTTTACGAAAAATTTACTAAAAATTAACTATAAACTACTTTTGGGCTACTCTGTATAATAATGAAATAGTAAAAGCTGTTGTATCCGGTTCCTAGCTCCAACAGCTTTTAAACCTTTACAAAAAGAGCCGCTGTAAGGTTTAAGAATATTCTTAACATCTTTAGGCAGGGTTTCTTATCTTTTGAATTATCCCAGCTGACGAGAGGAGTTACCTTGAAAAGCTCTGTGTTGGCATGCTTAAGAAATTAGAACCTTTAAGCAACGAGACGAAGAGATATTGGCCCCCAGAAATTTTGAAAAAACGATCTCTTTTTTTTTGGTTATTGCTGCTCCCCCAGAAATAAAATCCTGGGTGAAACCGAAGATTACGGTACTAGGCTTTCGGCAAGATGGCTGCCATGGCACTACTTTTAAGGTATATATTTTAGTTTTTCAATTAACTAGTGAAAAGTGGAATGAGATTTGCAGGTAAGTTTATTTAAAAATTCTTTTACACGATCTTTTACTAGAAAAACTAACCCTCATCTGGCTAACTACGACTGAGATAACAGTACCACCATCATGTATTCCTGCGCAGATGTATCCTTATGAAGACTGCGATTGGCTTGTACCGTATTCTCTGTTTTAGCCATTTTTTTATAAATACAAAAATATTTTTTTTTTTTATATGTAGCTTTTCTTTCCATCAAATTGATTAAATCAGTTTTATTCAAAGTTATGGGGGAATTAGATTTGTAAAAAAAGTAATTAAAAAAAAAAAGTTAGATTTTTAGATTTTTTTTCCCTTCAATCTCAATGGGTCCATATATAGTTCATTTTATAAATTAAAATTTGGTATCACTCACATCTTCCCTTTTTTTGTTGATTGGCGATATTTTGTTTTTAGGTATGCATGGGAAGTTTCCAATGTTTTGCAAAAACCCTTGTAACCCTTAATTGTAGATCTATTTAATAAATATACTTTTATACTGTATTTATTTACTTTGTTTATATACCGGGTCATCAAGAAATAACAGGAGGTGTTCGGAGCCCTGTAGAGTGTTATGTACTGGACAAAATAGAACAAAATTTGGCCACCATTCCATTAAAGTATGCGGTTTCGATTTGTCAAGAAAAAAAATTAGTACCAAATAACGCCGATAGAGGAAATTCTGGCGCTGCAAGAGCATAATGTGTGAGAAAAGAATACATAACTGCCAATGGAAACAGTAAATAACAACACACCAAATACCAATGAAAAACGTTTATTGTAGCAACCTTCAAACTTGGCTCAAGTTGACCACCAGCCTGTTCCACTAATTGCATGCGGTACACGAGGTTTTCGACGGTGGCTCGCAGCATATCGGCATTTATTCGTCTGGCATGCAACATTATTTGATCTTTTAAGGTAAGAATGTCAGGAACATGTCCTTGATACACAATGCTTTTCAGGTAGCCCCACACCAGAAATTGCAAGGATTCAGATCAGGGGATCTCGGAGGCAAATTCATGGGAAATGCGCGACTAATTACTCCAGCGTCTGTGAAATGTTGACGCAGGACATCCTTCACCTGACGTCCGATGTGCGGTAGCGCACCTTCTTGCATGAAAATGGTAGAATCGATACCATTTCTTTGCTGCAGTTGAGGTATCACAAAGTTCTCGAGCATAGCGGCATACCTGTCGGAATTGACAGAACAAGTCACTAGTCCCTTTCTACCAACTTCCTCATAAAAGTACGGGCCGATGATAAAAGAAGCAGTGAATCCACACCAAACTGTGACTTTCGGCGAATGTAAGGGGATCTCTTGACCAAAGTGTGGATTTGTATCAGCCCAAATACGGCAGTTGTGTGTTAATATCACCGTGGACATGGAAGTGAGCTTCATCGCTCCATAATATCCGCCACGGCCACTCGTCACCCACTTCCAATCGAGCCAAAAATCTCAAAGCAAACTCTAATCGGTATTTCTGTCCCCTGGGAGCAATTCTTGAATGGGTGTTATCTTATACGGATAAAATTTCAGGATCTTATGCAATATCTTCTGCACCATCGACAACGGGATATCTGTTTGTAGTGATATTAAACGTGCACTGCTGGTACCCTGCTTATTAGCTATCGCCTGATCCTGAACGGCAGTTGCAACTTCTTCAACTTGTTCCTGCTTGATATGTTTAAGTCCTCGGCCTGGTTGCACACCAAGAGTTCCTGTTCTTTCAAATTTTTCAACCATTCTTCGTAAGTTAGTTATGGTTCCTCCACGTAACTGTTTTGACCGCCGGTATTCACGAAGAGCAGCATTGGCATTTTCATCCCGCTGATAAAACAGCTTGACTAATAAGGCACGATCACATAGTGACAACGCCATCGACGGGCGACTTCTTGCAGAATGACTAGAATTTCCGCAACCCCTCCTTTCATCCTCGATATCGTGTCACAAAGTACCCGTATATGCAAATTTCATGCTGCATTTTTCGACCGCAGCGCCAGAATTTCCCCTATAGGCGTTCTTTGGTTCTAATTTTTTTTTCTTGACAAATCGAAACCGCATACTTTAATGTGTATGGTGGCCAAATTTTGTTCTATTTCGTCCAGTACATAACACGCTACACCTCCGAACACCACCTGTTATTTCTTGATCACCCAGTATATATATATATATA
>JAFIDM010002131.1:10443273-10458910 GCA_023159025.1 Thereuonema tuberculata
CTCATTCATCAACAATGGACAGTTTTTAAAGACATTATTTTGCCGAATAAATCTATGCTCAGCATTTCCATTCTACATCCCGGCATTGTAAGAGACAAATACAGAAGAAAAAAAGATTCAAGCTAGCTCCGGAATTCGATTTGCTGTAGTTTTATTTCTTAGAATGATGTCTTAGAATTGGTAACTTTTCAGTTGTCCTGATCACAGATTATGGATCCACTTCAATTGATGTGTTCGTATGTTCTGATCATACTATCAGAAGAATCAGGGTTTAGATTAATGGCTATTTTGGTTGTTCTTCACGGTGTAAAAAGCAATTCCGATTCCAAAATTCGTCTTTTAATTTGATGGCATGTGCTACAAAACTCCTCCAAATTTCTGCAAATTTCCAAATTTCCAAATAAACACTAATAAACAATTGTGGCGCCTAGTGATTATATCTTCACTGTCACTCAATCGACAATTTTAGCTGATACTGATAACAAAATCAAACAGTTTTAACCTTCTATATTATCAGGTACTGCGGGAAATACTTTACAACTCCGGATCGTCAGGGATAATTTCTTTCAGTAGAGGAGAAAGTCCAAATATAGCCTAGGATCTAAATATGGGCTAGTTGAAGTATTCGGGTACGGGAGATACTGCCGCGCAGTGGAAATAAATTGAAAATGTTTGTGAGTAACAAAGTGAAATGAGTAGAACAGTTGATCGCCAAAAGTCAAGTTACACAGACACAGTGTGGTGATAAGTGTAAATCAACCTATTTTATGACAATCAAACATTTCACAGGTACGTTTTGTTATTTTGTTAATCAAATTCTAGTGAATCAAAAGCTGATTTTTAAAATGCATGACATTACTTACATTGTAAACTTGTTCTAGCATAGTTATTTATTGCATAGAACCATATGGTAATGGCGGGAACCGATCTTAATGTTTCTTACCAAATGGTCTAAATACAGTATACATAAGAAGGCCTAAATACGGCCTAGCCCATATTTAGACCTTTTTTATTTATTGGAAGCAAAAAAAAAATGATCTTTGATTTCTTCTTTTCAGAATGCTCACAAATACATCAAAACATTATTCAAAAGGATAAAAGAAAGTTTAAAAACTCAATCTACCTGAAGATGAGAGCGACCTAGAAATTCCACAAGGGGAGGGAACTTTGGGTCAAATGTATTCAATGTTTTACGTGGGCCCACAGTGATTGGGCAGGTGCTGAAAAGGACGCTTATATTTATGACTTAGAAAAAATTGGGTTTAATTGTTTCAGCATTTTTTCACATTTTTTTTTTTTTAAAAATTCTTTACAGTAAATTTTTATTGATAGCATATATTTGAACCACAATTTAAGAAGAAACCAGATTTCTCTAACGTTAAAATACATTTTTTTTGAAGCAATTTCCTTTGTTTTGTTTTTTTGTTTATTACAACCTTTTATCATTAAGTAGACTCATTTTCGATATTAAGTAAACTGGTACAACTTAATTACCTTAATTTTTTCTTGGTGAAATTTATAAAATAAAAATTGTTTTTTTTTTACCAATGCCCGGGCTCGTAGATTATTAAATCTTTCTTTTAATCAACAACAAGGGGCGAGAAATGATAGCATTTATCCAGCGAAACGTTGCCCAGGGTACGCCATAGGAGGCAGCATCACGTTGTACCCGCAGAAACGGACAGAAGGAGAAACAGAAGGGGAAAGAAACATTCATTCCACTGCCGGGATTCGGACCCAGGTATCGGCATACTGGCGGCACGGCAGACCGTCGTCTAGAAAAAGTGGTAGCCCATATTTGGTCCTTTCCCTCTAAATTTCCTATGGTTGATTTTTCATTTTTTTAAAAAAACAAAAAACAATTTATGCATCTTATCTCTGATTGCAGTGCATGGAAATGATTCACAAGTTTTATCAGAATGTGATGTATTTGTTTTCCGAGGCCTCTCCTTGTCTGGTGTGACTAAACTTCCCTCCTTTTAAAATTCTTTCTTAATGGCATCAAAAGACCACCAATATTCGTGTCAAACAATCATTAACGGTGATGTGCTGCTCCAATTCACTTAACTTTGAATAAACATTAAAATTATTTGTTTCGCACTGATGTTTCGATTGACCTTTACATTACTTGAAATATTTATAGGGAGACGAGTGCCACCCACTGGAGGCAGCCAAGTAGAAATGAATGCCACAAAAATATTAACCAATCGCATGTTCCCTTGCTCTGTGATCGAAAATAAACAAATCTAATAATTTGAACAGTTACATTTTCTGTCTCTTAAAATATTTAATGCTTTCAAATCAATAATAATCTTCTAAATTCAGGATGAAATAATAGTTCCGGCATTGAACCATATTCTTTGCTGCAGAATAATATGTGTTACGCGGTTCTCTGACGTCATTTCAGTCTTTACAAGAAACTTACTGTAGCTTATCTATAATGACAAGTTACGTTTCTAATTTCCTTTCAGGAGCTAACATATTTTCCGACAGTTATTTTAGAATCTTAACTATGAAAACGCTAAATGTAAAGATGGTCTTAAGCTTGTGGCTGACATTATTTTCTGGCTAATAATAATTATAATAAAATAAATTTGTGTAGAACAATTAGAGGAACTAAGGCAACTTTGCGGACTTGATTAATTTTCAGTTACGATGCTGATACGTCTGAACCTGAGTTTAAATCCCGGATCGGCAAGGATGTTTCCTTTTTTTCCTGTGTTTGTTACTTGTTTTTTACATCTTTTCCGCTATCTACAGCACACTCTCATGATTTCTAGGGTTTATACAGTAGACCTAAAAAGACCCTAGATATTAATGAAGTCTATCTTTGACCGTATAACAAAATTAAATCAATAAATAAAATAATTAAATTTCACAAAATGAAAAATGTACAAGTGTACTAAATGTACAAGTATTTAGTAAATTTTCATTAGATTTTTTTTTTGACAATATTAGGAACAAAGAAAATAAAATCCAACATTTTCAGGCTGAAGTTCTCTTACGCATTTCATAGTTTAAAAAAGTCGCTTTAATGTGTTTGAATTTGAAGATGAAGATTTTTAAACACTTCCGAGAAAGCTTTCAGTGACTACAAAATCTTTTGTGATTTCTTTTCAGTAAAGAAAATGGGATTCATTTTTTCCCAATTTGTCTGTTGTGTAAAGGAGATTTTTAAACCGATTCCTGTTGCCTTTTGAATCGAAAGAAGATATCCAAGAGTGCTAATGACGTAACGCTATTGTCTTGTATTGGACTAGAATTGACACCAGAGAAGCCATTGACGTCCACAAGAACCGTCCGAATGCCTTTGACATTTAAACAAATCAATGCTTTCTACATCCACCACTTAAAGAGACCAAACATTTCTAAGAATATCATGAGGATTACATTTTCTGTTTCTTACAGAACTTTATGTTATAATTAATTAAAAAGAAAAGCAAAAAAAAAAAAATACCTGTTACTGCAATAACAAGGTAAGAAATGTACGTAGGAATGTAAAAACTGAGCTGCTTTCACAACAGAGCTGTTATATCTAAAAATACCTATCTTAATACGCAATTTTCAGTATGAAGTAAAATCCAGATTTTTATATTAAAAAAGGAAACAAATACGTCAGCAAAAGTTATTTTATTTTGATTCTTTTATACATAAAGTTTTACGAATTTTATTCATTTTGATATTTTATCAGACAGACAGACGGAAGCAACAAAGATAACCACTTGTTATCTTTGTCAAAAAGGCACCTCTTAAGGCCAAATAATAGAAGGAATTGATAGGTTTAGACACAGAATTTCAAAATACAGTATCTTGCTTCCTTTGGAGCATACGTATCTCTTATCTTCGCAGTCCTATCTTTATCTCCTGGCGCCCTCTATTGACAGTCAGTGCACTCACTGCGTTGGAAAAGAGGAGAAAAGTGAACAGTCCATCTTTTTTTTTTTTGGATAAAACTTCCACTTTTCATAATATGTCTATTTTAGGAAATAAATTATTTCCCCAATCTTTCAAAAATGAAAAGCATACTATTTTCGGAGTTTTCAGTTATTATATCATTTAAAAAATAAAATTCAAAGCAAACGTTATGAAATGAAAGATAAAAGCAATACAGGTTATTTAAGAATCAACTGAATGGCTGCCTAGCAACCATCTAGTAACGGAAACAAACATTGTATTTATTCATAAAAACAATTTACATCAAATAAACAAAAAACTAAATCTTAAAACTTAGTCGATGAAAAACTTGAAGTTTAAATTCTAAAACATACATGCAATACGGCCGTGCCGGCGTGGTCGTGCGGTCTCAGGCGTCGGTCTGCCGTGCGGTCAGTGTGCCGGTTGCCGGGTTCAAATCCCGGTCGAGAGCATGGATGTTTCAATTTCCTTTCCTGTGTTGTCAGCCTCTTTTTCACTTTCTCTTCGGTCTGACGTCATTCCGTAATGGCGTCCTGGAGAAGGCAACGGGAATCCACTCCAGTATCTGTTCCCTTGTATAGCTACGGCTTCTCCTAGGGGTTTGTTATGGCCAAAGATAAGTGTTTTTGCCTTGTTTGTTGAGCTTTGGTGGCATTGCCTAAACGCGGGAACTTAGAAAGGCATTATAAAACCGTGCATAAAAACTATGAAAATGATTTTCCGCAAAAGAGTGAGTTAAGAAGACGAAAACTTCAAGATTTGAAAAGTATTTTGAAAGCAGAGCAATCCATGTTCACTAGACCAGCCAAACAATCAGTAGCTGCAACAATTGCGTTTTTTAAAATTTCCTACATTCTGGCAAAACAGAAGAAACCTTTCGAAGATGGAACGGTAGTGAAAGAAGCATTTATTGAAGCGGAAGATGTACTGTTTAATGACTTCAAAAATAAAACAGAGATTATATCTGCCATCAAGGAGGTCCAGTTATCTCGTCCAACTGTTATTAGATATGTCGAGATCATGAGCAGTGATTTTACAGACCAAACTGAAAAGTGATATCATGGAATGTACATACTTTTCTTTGCAGCTTGATGAGTCCACCGATATGACTGATACTGCCCAGTTATGTATTTTCATTCAAATGGTATTTTCTGATATGTCGGCTCTAAGAAGAATTGACAATGCTAACATTGAAAGAAAAAACTCACGGAGAAGATATTTACAACGCTTTTCTGAATTTTGTAAAAAAATATGTGCTACCGATTTACAAACTCGTGTGCATTACAACAGATGGAGCACCATCCATGACTGGCATTAAAAATGGGTTTGTTGCATTGTGTCGAGCTAATGATGACTTCCCATCGTTTTTCACATTCCATTGCATCATTCATCAGCAAGTTTTATGTTCAAAAATATTAAAAATGAAAGATGTATTGGACATTGCCACGAAGTTCGTGAATTCCATCCGTGCGCGAAGCTTGCAAAGACACCTCTTCAAAGTGCAATTGGAAGCTGGGAGGTCTGCTCAGCACACTGATTTAGTTCCTTTACAGATGTGAGGTGGTTGAGCAGCGGAAAATTTATAAAAAGGTTCCAGGAATTACTATCTGAAATTATTTCTTTTCTAGATGAACGAGGTGACGATACTGACATACTTAAAAACGAAAAACGGCTCTGTGATTTAGCTTTCTTATCAGATGTGACAAATCATTTGATTATCATTAACTTGCAGCTACAGGATAAAAATCAAACCATTATCGACATGATTAGCGAATACAAATTGAAGTTATCGATTAATCAACTGAACAAAAAGGATCTAAAAAATTTTCCAGCTTTGGAAGCAAGAGCAAGTTCTCACTTAAATTATGATAATTACGAGACAGAGCTAAAAAACATTCTGAGCGAATTTGAAAGACGGTTCTCTGATTTCGATAAACTGACGGATATTGTAACTTTCATGACTTATCCATTTTCTTGTGAAGACGTTGAAAAATCTGCTAGTGAAATATCAAACACTTTCAATATGGAGATCTCTTCTGTCCAAAATGAAGTATTGCAGATAATGTCAGAAATACATCTCAAAGCCAGAGCAACAGATACCAAATTTTGGTCTTTGATACCCGAAGACAAATATCCAAGTTTGAAACAAATTGCTCTTCAGTTAACAAGATTGTTCGGATCAACTTACTTGTGCAAATCTGCATTTTCAGAAATGAAAATAATTAAATCAAAATATCGTAATCGGCTTACCGATGAACACCTGTTATCATGCTTGCGGTTGGCGCTCAGTAATTACGTGCCATCCTTTGAAAAGCACGTGGATGATATGCAGTGTCATGCATCAACATCCAGTCAAAATTAGCAATTTAAGACTATGTTACAATTATGTAATTAGGTATGTAACCTATTGTATATATTTTATATCTCTAAGTATGTGCAATAAAAGCATTTTTCTTTAGTATGTACGTTTTTTTCTTTAGTAGCTATGCCTAAGCCTAGTCCTAATAGTCGGCCGTCGATCGCTTGTCGCCTAAATATTTTGTGGTCGATCGCAGACACTACAAGTCTCAGCACTCCTGCTCTACAGACTGTTTGATGACACTCTACAGACACTCTCTTTCCTAACCTTGCTTGAATTTGTCGATTGTTCTTCATTAGTGGCAAGGCGGTAAATGCGCCTACAATCATGCGTTCACTTAACATCTGTTTCCTAGGTTTTCTTTTAACTTTATCACAATCATCTCCTTTTCTTAGTACAATATGTACAGCTTTTTTACGAACGCTCAATTACCTTAAAAATTTCTCTCTGCGACTGGCTTTGGACAAGATACAGATAAATTTTCTGTATTTCTTTTTCTGACAATGTTTTACCATCTGGCCTTTTGAGACGAGTAATAACTGTTACACCTCTCACAAATTCAGTAACGTAACATATGACTTTGATTTCTGTCATTTGAATACTTACCTCAGTTTACGCAAAATTGTGAATGATTCCATAGCAGTGATACAGGGATTGGAATTAATATTTCTTTTTCTGAAAAACGGCAAAGTATGTTGCCATGAAATTTTAGATATAATTTTCCCTAACCTAAACTAAGTATTATTGTCTACAATATATATTCTTTGATAAAAGAAAAATCGATGGAACTCGAAAACATAATCCAGTAGTAATGGAACTTCACGTACATTTCGACAGAATATGCAAATGATCAAAAATTCGCACCCAATGAATGAATATTGCCGAAGCTTCAGCGCATTGGAACTGAGCATCCTAACAGTGAATATAAAGAGCGAATCTCGCTTTCAGGAACAAAACTTCCAGTGGATTTTGATCGCGTTTTCCTATCTTGACTACAACAATGTCTTACTGGCGAATTCGCGGCCACTACGACCATTTGGCGGAGTTTGAAAGAGGACATGCCATCGGACTACATGAGGCTGGATGGACAGACCGACGAATCGCTCGGCATGTGGGTCGCAGCGATGCGGCAATTAGATGTTGCTGGCAGGAATGGATCCTGAATGGCAGATTTCAGCGACGAGACGGCATCGGACGGTCTAGGACGACAACAGAACCGGAAGATAAAGTGATTGTGAGATTAGCTGTTACAGCACCCGATCGTTGCTATCAACCATCCATCTGGACCACTTTAATGCAGAAGGCTACGGTAGCAGAATTTACGCTCGCTGCGTCCATTACACCGCCTACCACTGACCAGTACTCCCGTCAAGAGCGATTACGGTGGTACCGGGCATGATCAACATGGAATTATACTGATTGAGAACGAATTCTCCCAATCCCAATTGGGAATGTAAAATGAATCATTTTTTAACTTCCACCTTAAATAAGTAACATATAAAGATTTTAAAGATATCAGCCCAGCTCAGAGGAGATATATTTTATTTGTTAGTATTCTTAGTGTTTGCTACTTATGAAGGAAGATGAGGTTTAAGTGTTTTAGTGTTTGAGGAACTTCGGGTGTCATTAAGAGATGGAAGGAGTAGAGACCAAAGTAAATGACCTTGTTTTAAGTTGGATCATAAGGATAAGGATAGATAGAGGGTCGGCTAATGGGGATGTTTAAGGTCTCTGGGTCGAGGCTGGAAAAGTCACGTGATGTAGGTGTGTCACTTCTAAAAACATGCTAAGATTACCAAAGCACCTCTGTACATAAAAGATTTCTCAACTTTAAATATATTGAATTATCGGCATACAATTAAGGAGGCGTATGGAAATAATATAGATACGTTATTTCTAGATGAAAGGAATAGAACAAATTTCTTTTTAAATATATTTATTCCTTTCATCTAGAAATGACGTATCTATATTATTTCCATACGCCTCCTTAATTGTATGCCGATAATTCAATATATTTAAAGTTGAGAAATCTTTTATATACAGAGGTGCTTTGGTAATCTTAGCATGTTTTTAGAAGTGACACACCTACGTCACGTGACTTTTCCAGCCTCGACCCAGAGACCTTAAACATCCCCATTGCCGTTAGTCACTCAGACCACATAATTGGGTCCATTGGTTGGATCATAAATAAGCTACACACCAAATTTTATGGAAACCGTCCAGCAGTTTCAATGTGATGCCCAGACAAACGCACAGAGAAGAATATATTAAAGTAGAATAGTAATCCTTTCGCATATTCAGTCAATTAATGCAATTATTACATTACACTTACTACTTCACCTATACTCTCCCTGGATAAACCTGACATTTATGGCGCTTCTTATCTTTTCCCGTAAGCAAGTGAATATCCTAAACTTCATTGTTGAATTGGGCTATTTTTTTTGTTGGTATAAAATTAAGACAAATAGTAAATTTAGGACAAAATTAAAGTGGAAGTATAAAAGACAATAAAACATTTCCTTTTTATACTCATTTATCTTGACTAAAAGCTTTCTTTTCCTTCTTTTTTTAGTCATCAGATTCTTTCCGCAAGAGATGAAGGAGGTTAGAATCCAATAGAAATAACTGGAATTTTATTTGTAACAAATACGAAGATTATTGTAAATTTAAAGAATAAATTTCTTAAAAGTTTATTTTAAATAACTATCTAATAATTCTTCCCTTTGATATTCTGTTGAACAGGTGAAGTTCAATTTCAATGGGAACATTTCAATGACCTAAAAATTACGTTTATTTGCATTTATATTTCCTTTGCTTTAAGTTTCTAATATGTAAATTAGACAAATATATAGATCAATGGCAAAGAATGGCTTTTAAACATTCATTTTGAAGTCACATAATATCCTTCATAACAAAGAAGATCTGTCATAACTTAGGGCTATTTTGTTTAAGATGTGATCCTTATTTCTTTTTTCTTTTTAAAGTGATACAAACGAAAAACCTAAGTTTACTTTTAAATTACGATATCGGTGTAATACAAACAAGTAGAAATTACGTTTTGCTGAATTTTTCTTTAATTAAATCGACATTCATTTAAATCCGGTTAATTTCAATCATTAAGGAAACGGGATTTTCCTGAACTTGCACCAAAGAAAAGAAAAAAAATATCATGCTTAGAGTTTGTCAACGGAGTGAAGTCTGAGACGGTCATTTCATCATTGTTATGATTCCTCGGCCTGACTACACTTCCATGACAAACTCTGAAGGCATGAATTACACACCCGCTCCCGGCTACGACTTCCCACGAATGTGAGTTGATTCCACTTCGTTGACAATCTCTAGACATGAATTTTTTCTTTTCTTTGGTGCATATTGGGACCTCAACAATGAAATTGTTAAGCTTTTTTTCTCTTATGATTCATATTCGTTTATTGGTGTCTTTTTGTTTATAATTTATTAGCCGCTTGTGACAATATTTTGAACTCCTGTTGAGTAACAGGTATCTTTCTTTTCTTGTTTGTTTTTGTGGAAATTGATAGCCGGGAGCGGGTGTGGGTTCTATATCAGACCTTGTCATCGAAGTGCTAAGTTTGGCTGAGGAATGATAACAAGGATAAAACAGCTGTCTCATACTTCACTTCATTGACAAGCTCTAAACATAATTTTTTTTCTTTGGTACACTGTGGGAAAAAAAATTCCTTTTCTTTAACAATTAAATCTGCACGTTAAGTTAACTTCAAGAATTAATTTCTAGACAAGAACCCACATCTAACCAAGTGGATCCATAGAGCGGTTGAAAAGTACGTTGGCTAACAAAAGGCACAATTCACACGTACAGCGGTCTTTTGATTGAACATGAGAAACTCAATATATTCTTAATATTGCACTTTCTTCTGTTCGTCAGTTGTCTGTTTGTAGAGCATCACGTTAAAATTTGATTTCCATAAGAACGTGGCTTATTTATGGTCTAACTCCCTCGCTAAAATGGTTGGGCTGATTTCTTTGAAATTTGATACACTCTGCTTATTTATGATCTACCTGTAATATGAGCACGATTGTTTTGATCTCCTTCTCCCCGGGGTTCCATGAACATTCTCCATTACGCAATGGATAGTTCAGCATATATCTAATAGATCAACATTTCACATAGGTAGGACTTCAATCAGCGTGACAGTGATAAAGCATCTGGCTATTTATTGGATGTGTTTATTAGCTCCCACTGTCGAATCTGTTGTTGTTATTGAATTGTTGTGTGACAGTTATTCCCAATATTACATCTCACAACATCTAATCTTCCAATTTCTAAGACAAAGCTTGCAGCCACGTATCATTTTTATTTAAAAAAAAAGAACCTTCTGTTTTTCGTGATTCATTTTTTCTCCTTTGCTCATTAAAAGCAATATCTTTCTATTTTTCTATCTTTTTCCATGTTTTCCATATTCCGCTATCCTGCAGATGAAGTTCTCAAATATCAATTTTTCTTACTTATTTTTCTTAATAAGAAATCAGCTGTTCGTTCAATAATAGATGTATTTTCACCTTCAAAGGGAAAATAAGGTCGCACATCATCGATCGTTGCATGAGAATAACAAGGGATTTGCCAGATAGTTTTACAGCTGAAACTTATTGCCCTTCTATTATCAAGGGAAAGGGTTATTTAACCGCTTCATATTCCATCTTCTCATTTTGGCAAAACTCATCAGAAAAAGCGACTGGATTAGAGTGATTGTTGTTATTTAGGTTAATTTGTTCCATTTTTCTGAAGATGCAATAATTTCATTGCTAATTTTATTACTGATGAAGATGAAAGTAACTTTCTTTCCTTAAGATTTTAACGGAAGTTGCAATTAAAAATAAGACTGAGTTCTTATTCCAGTCTGTCACAGATTTCTGTGAACTCTGCTAAGTGATTATCAAGGCTTCTGATGTTGTATCCTTTATTATTTATATTATAAACAATGCTGTTTATATAGTATTTTTTTTAACTTTTTCTATTTATTATTTCTGTATTTTTCTTATTTTACTGCAGTGAAAACTGAAACCCAACTAAATGTCATAGAGCACATTGCATGTTACTTCAACTTTAGTTACTTCATTTCCTTCCATGATTATATATTTTTCAGCATAAACAAAACATCTTTAAGTTAGAAGACATCAAAATATTCGATTCTCTAATTAATCCTCTTAACTTGAAACATCTGGAAAATGTTTCTGAACAACAAGTTAGACATCTACATTATTGAACGCTAGTAATGCTCGTTGTAATGTTCTATTATAATCAATTATTAATTTTTTTATAAATTCCTTTCACTACTTACTAGTTGACCGTGCGAATAATTCGCAACAAAAAAACCACCTTTGATAATAAACAACTCCAAAGCTATCGTGCATGTTAATTAAACACATTGTCAATGGATGGCGTCTTCTCCATTTTTATAAAAAGGTTGACCCGTGAGAATAATTCGCGAGGTATCTTGATCATTCACCGAATGGTAATGGGGAAGTAAATAAAAGAACAGATTGTCAATAGATGAAATAAATAAATGAACAGATTGTCAATAGATGGCGCCTTCTACATTTTTATAAAAAGGTTTTTTAAAATAAAGTTTTTTAACGAAAACATTAATTTTAAATAATTTGTTTATTTTTCGTCATTAGCGGTGAACGTAATCTTCAAAATGATATCTCAATCATTGATTTTAATGAAGTAATTAAGGGAAATAAAAAAAAAAACACCTTTGAGAAATAACATATGAGAAGTTGACAAATTTTAATGTTTTTTATTGTAATAAATCGTTTATTTTTATTAAAATATAAATCTTTGTTTGTTTTTTATCTGTTCTTATAAAATAAGTGATGAAATATCATTTTAAAATGCATTTTTATTCGAAAAAAGGATATATTTGAAGTTTACGATACTAAAGCATTATTTGAAATGTTGTTTCGCTTTAAAAAGCTAAGTCGATTCTGTTAAAGCGTGTCTACATTTTTATAAAAAGGTTTTTAAAATAAAGTTTTTTAACGAAAACATTAATTTTAAACAATTTGTTTAGTTTTCGTCATTAGCGGGGAACGTAATCTTCAAAACGATTTCTCAATGATTGATTTTGATGAAGTATTAAGGGAGTTCTGCCGTACAGACACAAAAACATCTTTGAGAAATAACATATAAGGATTTATCAACTGTTTAAATTTATCCGTTAGACTTTTGAAATGAAATTTTATCTGTTGATTTTCTTTTGATTCTATTACCAGTAATTTAACAATTATCTTCTTCATTTGATTCTAATTAACCAATCATTATCAAAACTTGATTAAGTAATCATTTTGTCAATAACCTATAAAATTCTTGTGTTTTTAGGAAATAAAATAAGTAACCAATATAATACATAGTTAGATTCACTCTTACCAGTTCCTGTTCTCCCTGTTTCTCAAATGACAATATATATCAGCACACTAAAGATTAAGACCTGGTGTTTATCAATTGCATCTAAAAATAGCTGTTTCACGCTTAATTGGTGATCATCAGTTGGGTAGTCACCAGTAAACAACAAGGTCTCAATACGAAGGTAGCAATAGGAAGAAATATGGCACCTCCAAAAATTTAAACTAAAAACAAGAAATACACATTAAAAATAATACAAAGAATTTTTTAGGCATTTTTTTCTTTATTGAAATGCGTATAGAAATTCACTGAGACTGGAAGAGGCCAGCACTTGAATTTTCATTATTTTATTTTTAATGTGTATTTCTTGTTTTTAGTTTAGATTGTTGGAGATGCTAATAGGAGGAAGTATTTCTACTTCTATTCACGTCCGTATTGAGACTGTTGTTTACTGGTGAATACTCTGAACTGATGATGAAACAGCTGTTTTGAGATGTCACTAGTAAGCATCTGGTCTCAATCTTTAGTGTGTTTACACATTTTATCTTTATGCGCTTTTTTTTAATTTAAATACACGTAGAAAATTCATTGAGGTTTCCAAAGCAAATGAATTTTCTTATTTTTATTTTGAATGTGTATTTCTTGTTTTTTAGTTTAGATGTTTGGAGATACCAGTACTGGATTTCTTCCTATTGCTGACAATATGTATGTTCTTCAAAGTTTAATTGTATCATTTCAAATTCGTTCTTCGTAGAAATGACAGTTCGAGCTCAGTATTAGTAGAGATATTTCTATCATAATTTTTAGCGGCTCCTAGGTTACAGCTTGCCTGTAAAACATAGGGGACCGCTCTTGCTTTTACGGTTGCTGGATGTCACTCTCTGTAGTGGCCAAACGGTTAGAGATATTAGAACGAAACCTTCACCGTTGTGTTCAGCATCAAAAAGTAGGTGACCATGTCCAAAAATTCAGACCTCTAGTACCACTCCCTGAGCGGAAGTTGGAGGGGTCAAAAGTGGTATGCTTGCTGGACGTCACACTCTGTAGTGGCCAAACGGTTAGAGATATTAGAATTAAAGCTTCACCATTGTGTTCAGCATCAAAAAGTAGGTGACCATGTCCAAAAAATTGTACCTCTAGTACCACTCCCTGACCGGAAGTTGTGGGGGTCAAAAGTGTAGGCTTGCTGGACATCACACTCTGTAGTGGCCAAACGGTTAGAGATCTTAGAATGAAACCTTCACAATTGTGTTCAGCATCAAAAAGTAGGTGACCACGTCCAAAAAATTATCTCTAGAAAATTACCTCTAGAACCATTCCCTGACCGGAAGTTGTGGGGTCAAAAGTGGTCGCGTCCGATAAATTTTGTTTCTAAAATTGTGCATATTATGGGGCCGCTTTGCTTTTGACACTGGCCAAAATCATTAATTATCTTGTTTGATATGGTTATTGACTTTAACAAGGAGAAAAATAGATATGATCGGCCAGATAGAACAGATATATGTATGACTTTAGTTCTAATTTAAGTTTTCACTGTATTTATAAGTATAATTGCCTTCACTTGAAATGACTTAAAATTAATCGTGCAATAATTATTGTTGTCCGGTACATTGTAAAAAAACATTAGTAACATAAGTTTAATCTTAACATAGGCTCCATTTTCACACCTCTCAGGCAAATCTAACTTAGATTAAATTGAAAGATGCGAAGATAAAGCTTAAGAAAAGACTTTTGTCAAGTAAGAATATTTACCTTGATTTGGTGTGGCTAATTCGCTCAATCTGGGGATGATCGAAATCCTCTCGTTTATTTTCCATCTCGAAATTAAACCTTTAATTTTAGTGAATCACTGATGGGTTGAGCGCAGCCATAAACCCAATAGAATGAGTCATGAAGTTTTACAGCTTCCATGGGAGAAGCGGTGATTCACACTAATGAGATTCACAACTTTGCTGTTAAAAATAAACGTCCACATTTCACAGCCATTAATCAAGTAAATATGTTATTGACATCTAAATATAGAGTTGGCTAATAAGCTCCTACTTTTCCAATAGTAAATATTTCTGCCATAAAGAAGTTCTTAGGTACTTTATTTATCAAAATTGAAAATGTCTGTAATTGAAAATTGAAAATGTCTGTATAGCCCAGCACAGAGTAAACTTTATTTATTTATTTACTTTCTTGAAGTTTTGAATCTCGTATTCGTCCTGTTTTTCATAATTGTTTTCTAATCAACACTTTTGAATTCTTATCGAAGCAGATGAAGGACCAAATATTGTATTTCGAAACTGACAATTGGTGCGAGAGATACTGGTTTTTTGTTATTAATTGGACCACTGGGTCAGTTGTTCTTGTTTTGTTGTGATGTTACAAGGACATAACCCAATCTCCTGTTATACAATTGGCAGTGTATTTGTTGTTGTATTTCCTTGTGAATGTGACAGTTATTTCAAGAAAGACGATGTGCTGACCAATGAAATTCAAATTCTTTCTGGTTGACCAGTACCATTGTCTCTTGTGATGTTGCAATTTGTTCAAGAGACCTCAATGTTTCCGTCAAATCAACGATGTTTCTACGTTGGTTCTTCGGGACCTTCCTTACTTTAATTCCATTGCTTCAGATATCTTTCAGTAATTTTTTTCTTTGGAGCTATCTGAAAACACTAATTTATGCTACTCTTTTTCCCAATGTACAAACATTGCATGACTGCATTGTGGATGGGTGTACAATGATTCAGGTACCTCTGGCATATTTGAGCGAATCTGGCAATTCTCATGACGACGGTGTGAGGCATGTGTTGCTGCTATTTGAGACCATTTCAAACACCAAAGGAATTTTGTTCTTTTCAACTTAGAAATATCATGTCATATTCAGTAATGTCATGTCATATGTAAATATGTTATATTTATATTGAAAACAAGAACACAATTAAGTAAACACTACAACTTTTTAATGTTTTGAAAAAAAAATTAAATCT
>JAFIDM010002131.1:10473910-10486151 GCA_023159025.1 Thereuonema tuberculata
GAAACACAAAAATGTAGGGCTAATCAAATCTTGAAAAATATATATAAAACCACTTCGAAACGAAAGTAATGAATGATAGTAGAGTAGAAGTTTTTAGCTTAAGTGATTTCGCATACAAAAATCTTTCATAGAAGAATTAAAAAAATGGAAAATCAATAATTTCAAGCATTAGCTGTAGGCCTAAATACAGACCCTTTTTTTTTTGTTTTACAGTGACATTTTGTAGAATGAATAATTTTGTAATTTTAAACTTTGAAATGAATTTATCAGCATTTTAATTAAATTTCAATTAAATAGTAAAAGTTATTAAATTTCAATTATTAGAACAAGATCATTATCTAATTGTGCATTGGTAAATCATTATTTTCCAATTAAACCTGATTCAAAAACAGTTCGCTAATAACGTCTTCACGGGAAATTGATTTTTTTTTTTTAGGGGGAACAGTTTTAAGAAAATTAAAAACAATGAGTAATTATGCAGTTCTCAGAACCATGGAAATTAGAACGAATATTCCGTTATTTTGAAACCAAACAATTCGGAAACACTTAATGTCCTCGGTTTTTTTTTTTAAATTTAACATGAAGGGATATATATATATAATGTCCTATTCACCGAAAAAGGTTTTTCTTTTTCCCTAATTTTTAAGAAAATTACAAATTTATAAAGCCCTCTTCCAAAGGATTGTGGTTGAACACAAGATGGCGGAAAACGAGCCTTAAAAATTGAGGGTGATTTGAGAACTGTCTTGGGGATTCTGACAATCTCAATGGAAAAATTTCACCCTCCCCTCCCCGAAACTAACCCACACAGTCGTAACAAAATAAGTCCCCTGCAGCAAACAACTTAACACTGAAATTCCGATAAGGCGGTATAAATTATTATTGGGCCTCTATTTTGTTTTAGAGCAAAATAGAACTCCGCCATATTCATCCGCTACCTGCCGAAAGAGTGCCTGGTAAATCTCGACTTTAATTTAAAATTAGAGGAAAATATAGTTTTCCATGAGTACGATTTTAAGCTAAATATTTTCGAATCATTTGGTTCCAAAACAACGAATATTCGTCTTAATTTTCCGTGGTTTTGCATTTGTCAGTAAATTCAATGAAATACTAAAGCTAAAAGCTTTATCAAAACAAGATTGTAGATAATTGCGCCTTCATAAAATTCCTTGATAAATATAGCACTAAATTATTTCAATAATAAATTACTTTTATTTTTTATTAATCAACTATTAAATAAATCCATTCAACATTTCAAATTAGATTTTTACCTGTTGGATTTTGTTTTAATTCTGCTAATTAAACCATTATTGATTTGACTCAAATTACCCAAACATTACAAGCCATGTGACCACTGATTATCCAATCACATTCTTTGTAACATTCTCTATATTCAGGTGTTTTTCTAAACACTCTAGATTCCACTTTTGTCAGTCTCTGCTCTCTCTCTCTTTTTACCTTGAGGATGTAGACGTTATTTCCGAACCCAATGACTCATAAATAGCTTGTTACTAGTTCTGCATAGAAAATTGCTTTTGTTTTGGCAGAAAATTAGTGATTGACGTTGTACTCTTGCGAAGATAGCGAATGAACATGGTTGACTTTGAAATGTTGTCAAAATGATGGAAAACTAGATTTAAAATCGATGGTCATTAAAATCGATCTTTAAAATGAGAGGCATTCGGAAATTTATTATTTATCTTTTAAGTTGAGAAAGTTAATAAGCATTCGCAAAGTTAAAATGTAAGAAAAAATTCAAAACTTCTGAATATTTCTGAAAGTGAACGCGAAACTTTATTTTGTAATTACTAAACGCAATTGACCAAATCACAATGTATGAGCTCAGAGCTGTCCAAGCACAGTGTTTTATATTTGAGGATTGGAAGTATTATTAGCTAATGAAATACGAGAGTAATTTGAAAAGTTTAGTAAAAAAGGTTTTTTTTTTTTTTTGGAAAAAAAAAATTTTCTCAACATAAGTCTGCTTCGAGGGGTAGATACTTGGCCCAGCGAGTCAAACTCTGAAAAATAATCATTGACGGCGGCGATGACATTCTCATTCTACAAATATTTCTTCCCATCGAACCTAATTTTTAACTTTGGGAACAGGAAGAAGTCGCACTGGGTTAAGTCCGGGGAATAGGATGGATGAGGATTCAATTCCAAACCTGGTTCGTGCAATTTTGACATTGCGAACGATTGATTTGTGAGACGGCGCGTTGTCCTGGTGAAAGAGCACTTTGTGCGCCAATCTTGGCCATTTTTCCTCCCATTCCTCTTTCTAATGGTCCAATAATGCTGCATAATAGGCTCCTATTATATGGTTTACCCTTTTCCAAGTAGTCGATCAGGATTATTCCTTGGGAATCCCATTTTTTTTTCATTGATAACCTTCGTGATGATCTCAGTTGGGCGTCCGGAGCAGGCTTCATGTTCAGTGCTCGAAAGGCCACGTTTAAACTTGTTTATCCAGAATGCCTAGTACAGAGTCCCCATGAACTTCATCCAACTTCGTTTTGAACTGCGATGCCGAACATTTCTTCAAATAAAAATGTTTTATCACCGCATCAAACTGTTTTTGAGTTTGTTTTTTTTTTCATTTTTGGGGCAAATGCGGTAGTGGTCGATCAAATGGCTGTCAAACGTTCACTATGCAGTACACAAACTACAACAATACACAAACTGGTCTGAAGAATAGAACAAAATGGCGATGGAATATTTTGTTCATAGTGCTGCCATGTACGTGTCATTTACCGTACTTATCAAACCTATCAAATTTACCTCGTAGATCTTCATCGATTATGTATCATTACATTATGTATATTTCTCTTCCCAGGTATCTTGGATTTGCTTTTTTTTACATATTATTGCAGCTAAATACAATCACCAAATCTGATATTTAGCTATTTGAAAGCTTCATTGGGGGTCGTCCATTAATTACGTGAGGTCAAAAGGGGGAGGGGGGGGGTTAACGAAAATCTCACGTAAACTTTTTCATTCAGAGAAAATATATATTACAACAAGATTTCCTTTTTTTTTTGGTTGTTAAAATTTTGGAAATCTCACCAAGGGGGAGGGGGGGTCCGGCAAAATCTCACCAAATCTCACCAAGGGGGAGGGGGGGTCCAAATTTTTGAAAAAACATCTCATGTAATTAATGGACGGCCCCTTGTGGAGTTTTTAAACAAATTAGATGTTCAATATAGCTAAATTGCACAATCACTATCTAAGGAATAGTTCAAAGGTTAAATTAACACACACACCTTATTTACTACGGATATACAGTTCGGCCCAAAAAAATATCCCCACCTACAATTTTACTCAAATGTATGCCAAAACAACAACAAAAGAGACTACATTTCATTGATTTATTGAACTTTGCTTTTTAAGTGAAATTAAGTTGTACAGAACATATTACATCAAAATTAACTTGCCTTAATATTTTGTATCACCTCGTGCCTTTTTAAGGGCTTGAACTCGATATGTCATTGACTCGACAAGTTTTTCACATGTACCAGGTTCGATTTCATGGCACCACATGTGAATACTTTTCTCAATTAACTCTGCTCTACTGGTCCAACAATATTTACTTAGTTTTTTACACATTAAATTTCTTTTCATCCGAGAAAATCACTCTCTTCCAGTCCTCGGATGTCCAGTGTTCATACAGATTGAGAAACCTTTTTCTTCCTTCAACATGCTTTTTTGTTAGGATTTCTTTGCAGGTTTTTTTCTTCTTAAGGTTGAGATCAGAACGGCATCTTAGCACTGTCTGATGGGAAATTGAGTTCTCAAACTCCTGCTCAATCTTAAAAAGCAATCTGCCTTGAATTCAGTTTTCTGTCTTGCTTTGGCATCATTTTCATTGCCCTGCACAATCTGGGACTGGAGATTTTCTTCCGACCACATTTGCACCTCAAACTTGACTTTTCATCGAGTTTCTGTAAAATATTTCCCACAGTTTTGTGGTCAATTGATAATTTCCTAGCAACTTTCCTATTCGAGATTCCTTCAGCTTAGAGTCCCAAAATCATCCCTTGCTTCATTGGAGAAATGTCTTTTCTCTTTCCCATGATCTGTAAAACCACTTAAAAAGTTCATAAATTTGGTTAATCTACAACAGTTTCCATCAAAGTTCAAGTGCTGAAGCAAGAAAGGTCAATAATTACTTAATGAATTTAACATAAGGTAAAATTGAGTCAAAACGCTTACTGGGGATATTTTTTGGGACCGAACTGTACTATATTTAATCGATTGACTAAACTTAATTTTTAATTTGTGATGGTTTTCACGAGGAAATCATTGTTGTACAGTGATCGCCTGATAATTAAGCTTTGTGGTTGTTTTTAATCCGCGTGAAACAATGTACACATTATTTTTCCCAGAATGTTGGTTTTTTTGTATAAATATTCAACAGCTGATGCTGGGTGAAAGAAACATTTAGTCTTTATTGTAAATAAGCTTAAAAAAAACCATTATAGTTAAGGTATATTTTTTTTTCGTTTCTTTTAAAGGTACAAAGTAACGAGTGCTGTTGTAAAAAGGCGATTCGAATTCTCCAATATATGAAACGTAGTGGTTAGCCGTACAGAACTTGAAGACCAAATGGATGCCGAAGGAAAGAGAACACTTTCTGCATTTGAAATAAGTAAGTCTGGCGCCAAATAAATGCTCCATTGTGTTTAGGTTCAAGTCAACGACAGAAAGGGAGGGGATGTGGAGATTGAGACTCATTTGGATGCTGCATCTAACAGTCAGTATTTTTAGTCTGTGTGTCTCGTTTGCTCTTCATGTCTTGGCTGTTAGCAGGGGTATAGAACATCAGTAAGGAGATATGAAGACTCGAGATTTTAAAATTGAAACGTGCCTCTCTTGAAACTTGGTACTTTTTGCGTGATTCGTTTCTGATATCTTTTTTCTTTATTTTACCTCAGTAAGGTTTACTGAAATGTGACAGTACTTGAAAATACGAATTGCTGCAATTTCTCTTCATTTTCTTTAAGACGAAAGATCATATCAGATTTAATAAATGAAGAGTTACAATTCAGAGTTCTCTAATGGAGAATAATTAATTAGGGAGAGATTTATGAATTTAATATTAACTTTACACAGAGTCAAAATTTAACAATTGCATCTATAGAGAATTTTGAGGTGTTTTAATTTTTCTTAGCTCCACTATTTAAGAAAATTCAGATGAGTAAAAAGTCAATTCACCAAAGAAAACAGAAAAATTTGTTTTATATTTATTATATATTGATATTTGTTACTTATTTAGATATAATGTAATTTTGTAATTTCGAAATTTTTTGACGTTCAATCAGATTTTGATCAGGCGATCTTTTTAAGTTTTAATATTTCTTTAAATAAATATGCAGGTAGGATATGTAAAATGTTTACATTTACCTTAGAGTTAGTTTTTGCTTAGTTGAATCTAGAGTTTGAGTTAATCACTATTAATGCGTTCTAATAGAGAAAGTGTTTTGCCAGTTCTTTAGCTCCTTACCTATGGTTGGATATGTACCAAAATCAATAGAGATTTTCTGAAGATTAGGAAATTTAATGTCATTTCTGTTTGTGTGAAAAACAAACATTAATTTTAATTATAAGATAGGCCCATGTTATCTAAAGGGTTAGAATATTTTTACTAGTCGAGATTCTATACCATTATGTTTCTTCAAAGTAAAAAATTGGAGGCGAGAAATAATAAGCTTCTAGATATAATCTAGATATATAATTAGTTGATCAATTAGACAAAATATTGATTAACACTATTTATATTTCTTTACTTGTAACAGTTCTTCATATCGCTTACTTCAAATCCTTTTATATATATCACCTAAACACTGGGTTTTCTCTTTGATATTCTCGGGATCCTTAATACATACGTTTGTCTTCCTATATGTAATTAGAAATTTTAATCTTCTAGAAAAAACACTAACGTACCTAGTTCTTAACTAAAAGAGCGTTACTAACAGTTGTTTCGCAGTGGGAATATACCCTAAAATATATTAAATGCTGGGCCCAATTTTGTTTATTAATCAAAATACAAGGAAACTTATAATAATAATAAAAAACACCTCAAATAAAAATAAATAATTATTTATTTTAAAATAAATAAACTTTTAATTATAAAATATACACTGTTAATACTTTTAACTTTTAAGAAAACCAGAACCACTCTTTTAACTGGAAATTACCACTTTCACATTTCTAATCCATTAATGGAAAATAACCCTTTTAGGGTATAAATAAACTAAATTAGTTTACATAATAATTAACACAACTTCTTTGCCCATTTCAAATTACCTTCTTAATAGTTTCTAACTAAAAGCTCTATACAAACTATGAAAGTTTCAATACTTTATGATGAAGCGTTATATGCTTCCCATTATATGCTTCAAAATCTTTTCTCACTATAATAAAATAAAATCTTCTTTCTTTCACCAAAACCTCTCAGTATTTTTCGTTTAAAAAAAAACATCTAACATTAACTTAAAGAAAGCTCATACCTTTCTTCGATGAATAAAATTCATAAATTCGTCCTTACACTCGAGGTTCTGTTTTATCAGCACAGACGATAAGCACGACTATCAGCACAGACAATTTCCAACTTCTTCCATTAAAATATGACTGTTTTCCTTCCTATGTTATTTAACTTGCGCAACATGACTGTTATTCTCTGCATTGAATCGATGGCTTCCGAATGAGTAAAAGATGTAGAATGATGCCGTCTTTCCCTCTCGTTGATCTGGTAGCTTCAAGCGGAGTAAAATCTGTAGAATCGTCATTCCCTGTGTTCATCTGTTAGTCCCAAACAGATGTTAGTCCCAAACCCGTAGAACACTGCTTCAGTTTTCTGCGTTGAACTGGTAGTTTCAATCGGAGTAAAGCTTGTCGAACCCTTGTAGCACTTTTAAGTTCTTTTATTTTATTTATCACCAGAAGTCACCTTCATACAGCACTGAAAACACAAATATAGCATTCAATTTACTTCACAGGAAATTACAGTTCAATAAATTTCCTATCAAACTCTGGAATTAGCCATCTTTCTAATGTATTGAATAGCTTGAATATTTAAAACTTGACGTTCATTCTAACTCAGTTGGTATACAAATTCCGAAATAGACCTACTTCAGAATAACTTCAGCACAATGGAACGTTCCCATTGATTTCATTGTTCAACAGATAATGAAAAATATACTGTTTCCAATGGTTGACAACTCGATATCTTCTCGATCTGTTTTGCGAAATACTGGAATCAGCTTTAATTCTGCAAGCTACAGCCAAAGTTCTTAAAAATTCCATTAAAAAGTTGAAGACTACTTCAAGTAATGTTTAAGGTTTATTTTCTCCATGTCCTTATCCAGCCTAATAATGGGACATTAAGATCTATCTTGCTTCCACAAACGACATTGAAATTATGTAAAATCTCAGCAATCCTCTTTTAATAAAAGCTGAATTTTCAATTTTCGAAAAGTCCCGAAGGCTCTAAAGTTCGGCATAACAGTTATTTTTCCCTTTTTTTTTTTCTTTTTAAACATCCTTCAGGATTGAATAGCAACGATATCTCTGCCGTTTTTTTATCCATATAACAACAAAAAAAAACACACTTCGTTCCTTACACGTGATGATTAATCTTTTTTAACAATGGTTTAACAATCCATTGATATCAACAATAAAGTTTTGACCTCTTCCCCAATAAAACTTTAATTATTACAACTCCCTCTAAAGTCTAATTTTTCTTAAGATACGACGCTTTATTTAAAAACTTTCTAAACTTTTATTGAGGTAAACAAAACCCTACTTTGGAAAAAAAACAAAGAATAACAAAACTAGTAATTAAAGTTAACAAATCAAGAACAGTTAAAAAAAACGCACATAAAGACCAGCTTTGTAAAAACAAACACAAAAACAAAATATTGAAACCATTTTTCGGCCTAAAATTGCAATAAACTACCCCATTTTGGGAAGAACAAAGAAACTCTTAAAGAGGGTTTCAACACGCACCATAATACTCTGCAATGATCCAATACATCTAATCCTTTTTAAGCGTCTTTGATGTCCGTAGCAATCCACAACACACTTGAATTCAATATATTCGACTTTTGTCAATCTCATTGGATTTGAATCGTTGACACTTTGTCCACTTCTCTATAATTAGGAATCATCTTTAGCTTACAGAGAACCATCTTTTCTATAAGCCTGCATTTACAATTGCCTCTTGTCAAAGAGCCCAAGTTACGTACCGTTCATCTTTTTAAACAAACAATGAACTACCTTTTCGACTGTCTTATTGTTACCTTGTTGTATACATTATTTTAAAGCATGTAAATCCCATTAAATTATTATTCAATAATTTTCCATACATATCCACAATTTATAACGTTTGCGCTTTGTAAGCTCAGTTTTTCAGTCACGGATCACAGACGGACGATTTTCTTTTTTAATGATAATATACATGTCAACAACTCAGTTCCGTTAGGGAAATAATTTCCCTGTCAACAGGTATTGTATTTTGAACAGGTATTGTATTTTGTTAAAATATACATATGTTAAAGATAATTAAAACTATTTAAAAAAACTAAAAAACATAAATTTGTGGCCAGGTGAGAGAGTGATTAGAATAGAAAAACAAAACAAAAAAAACAATAGCCATATAACAAGAAAGAGTAGCAAATACAAGATGTTAAAATAGATAATTCATATTAACATTTATATAAGGATTTTCATTATTATACATCTACATTATATTTACATATTTAGTTACAGACTAACAAACATACGTGTTAACTCATGGTATTTATTTTTCTAAGACAACATATATATTTAGAGAGATAAACATACAAACAAAACCCCTATTCTTATATGTAGATACATAAACACACAAACACATACATATACAAAAATATATACACAAACATACACTGACACACAAAAAAATATCTATGTAAATATATATTTATATATATACATCACGGACATTTATACATAGGATATTGAATACATCAGTATACAGTCTTTTAGCGATTTTTTTTATATTATTAATACATGTTTTGTATTCGGTAATGTTCAATAATATTTGTTAGTTAATTTTTATTGTTTTGTTGTTCATACACATATACGTACAATAATTTCATTATTAAGGATATTATTAATTGCCAGGCTTGCTTCCCAAAAACAATCCTCCTTGTTGTAGTCGAACACAGTTGCGAAATAAGATGAAGATACAGTACACACATATAAATACATACGTCTATATTCATACACATATACATACAAATGCATCCAATCATATCTACATTTGATAAGCATATTTGTCTCAATTTAATCATCTATCATATTTGTGTTTCTTCAAGAGTTTATTATTAACTATTTTTGTTTGTTTTTTAAATATTAAAACTTTTGTGTTATCTAATTTTATATCTTTATTTATACTACTTATTGCTTTCTAATATGTGATTAATACGATGTTCTCCATATTTATTATGTATGAAAGGATAATCCATTGTAATTTTTCTGTTGTCTCTGAGGTGACAGTTGTTTCTCTTTTTCTATTTTTCAATTCTATTTTTTTACAGTAATTTTGAATTAATATGTAGTAAAGGAATTTTTGTTGAGGATTTAGTATTATTTGAGTAATAGCTTATTTCTTAAGTTTCGATAGTTATATTTGTAATATTCCTATCAATTGCATAGATGTGAATATGACATGTTTTTACGACACTTAATTAAATTATCATATTATATTATCATATAATACTAAATAGAGTATAAAAAAGAGAGGGCCTAAATTTGAGCCCTGTGGGACACCTTTCTAACACTTTTATTTTTACTTTTGATATTTTTAATTGCGACATAATTCTTTCTGTTTTTGAAATACTCCTTTATATTGGCCAGTAAAACATCCTTAATTCCCATCTTTTCTAATTCATTAAGTAATATAAAGCAACTCTTCCAAGCAACTCTTCCAAGGTTGTTGTTGTGATCTACTTTAAAAAACGCTTTGCTTAGGTCAATAGATAGAAGTAAGATATAATTTCGATTGTTCAAATTTAGATTTACATTTTTGCTTAACTTTTCAAGTAGTTTGGTTGTACTTTTTTCCTATGCATATTGTTCATTGTGTATGATATTGTATTTGGAGACAAAAGCTATTAATTCTCAATGATATGTAACTTTTAATTAATTTGTTTATGATTGGTTGGATAGCAATTCTCCTATAATTTTCCACATTGTTATGCTGCTTACCTTTATATATTGGTACAATTTTAGCAATTTTAAGATTTTCAGGATATTGTTTTGATGTGATAATGTTATCAATGAGAAAATGAATAACTTTTGCAAAAATCTCCTTGTTTTCTTTAACTACCTTTTTACGTTATCATAGCCTATTGAATTTGTTTTTGTAAGGCCCATAAAGAAATGGTATAGGTAGATATCATAAAAGTTAAATACCCTACAAAGTACTTGGGTCCCTACAACTCGTTACTGATCGTAGCGTTTTAATGAAATCATTTGCATGTAATCCGGGTAGCAGAGCAATATTAAATTACACTTAGCAAGAATGAAAAATAAACACATAATGATTAAATAACATAGTTTATAAAATCAAATCTTACAGTAACTTTTGTAACTTTGGCATGAAGCTACAATAGTGTATTCTAATGAATTCCCATTAAATTAATGTTCATTGAAAGTTCAATTGTGTGGCATTCAAGCATGGTTTTCACCTCATATGAATTAAAGTAAAAGTCTAACATTTACCACCTTTGATTGAAGTTAAAACTTTGCCATGTAAATGGGAATACACTAAACTTAATATTCAGCATTTCTCTTCAATTCAATGGTTTCACTTGATTCACATATAATTAACATAGTCTATCTTTTGTGTTAAACTAGTGTTCATTATTCAGGACCTTTAAATTACTTTCCTAAATGAAATCTTCAATTCAATTTATCTTCTATCTTGAATAACAAATGCCACTATCTTTAATGCTTTATAATTCTTGACTTTCAATCTTTAAACTTTAAACTTAAGTTCTTCGGTTAAATGAAATCTTTAATTCAGCTTAACTTTAACCTTGAACAACAAACACAGCTATCTTTAATACTTTAGAATTCTTGATCTTAGATCTCTATATCTTTCAACTTAAATTCATCAGTTTGTCAATAATTATTATCGACCAAAATCTTCATAATGTTATACATGTAAATTTCACTGTTGTCTACTTGAATGTGTTGGTGGAACAGTTCCTTAATTTCAACCAATCTAAACTTTACTTAGATTCACTTTAAGAATTTCCGTACTCAACAAGTCCTAGTAGTAAACTTACTCTACTAGTAGCCATAAACATCTTTAGTATTAAAATGCACTAACAGACAGTTCTTTAGCTTTAATTTATGATTTTAATCTAAAGTTCTTGGTTTCGATATGGACGTGTGCTTGTTTATTTGTTGTTGTCGATCACATTTGATTTCCTAATTTATTGGCACGTTCCCAAAACAGCGTTGAGAGACAATGTAATAAATGACACTACTTACATTAATGACGAAATATATCTATTCATCAGTTCTCTCTCCTCAGTTGTCACTTACTGCGTTGTGAGAAAACACATTCCTCGTCGTTTCTACAACTTCCTGTTTGCTGTGTCCAATGATTGACCCTAGTACGATGTCTTCATCGTAGAGCTTCCTTAGCTAGGCTTAACTTATCGCTCCTACTGGGATTCAAATTTAAAATTAGTTTATTTTGCTTCAGTTAATCTTTCAAACTTTTATTGGATAATCAAATGCATAACAAACCCTATCGGATATTTGATACTTCCGATATTATAAGGTCCACAAACATAGCCTTCAGGCTAATCTTCGTTTGCCGAACATAAATCTGCCATCCTATCTTCTTTGACAGCCATTTTAGTTCTCCCTTCGAAGAACACAACAATACAAACTCATCATTAATGGTGTCCGCGAGATCCTAATTGTTACAGCTTATTGCGTCACATAACAATTAAACAGTTCTGAACTTTCGTTCTTTCAAATAACAAACTTTGAAAATATTTCTAAGCTTAGATGTTAATTCTAAATTTAAATTTCTTGCCAAGGGAAAAGAAAATAAAACTACAGTTTTCTTCAAATTTTCCATGAAATTCTCAATTTCAGTTGTTGTGGGGGTTTCAAAAACTATTGTATTTGATATTTGTAATATCTGTTTGTTTTCTATTAAGTCCTTATTACAAGTCTT
>JAFIDM010002131.1:10491151-10523717 GCA_023159025.1 Thereuonema tuberculata
TGGACGATGCTAATTCAGATGATACATCGTCACTTAGTAGTTCTTACAGACCCCCAGAAAAAAGAAGAAAAAAGGATAAAAAAAATTAACTCCCATTTTGTTTAACAATTTCTTTTCTATTATACTCTTTTTGAATAGTTTATCTTTATAAAATACTAATTGTACATTGTTATTTCTGCATAATTCTTTAATGTTTCTATTAATTTTCATACCTATGAGTAATTTTACTGTTTTGAATTTCTTATCTTTATCTTTAGTGGCATTTATATCTTTTACAAAGTTTTTCTTTTTGAAAAATTCTCTATTAGAGCTGTTAATAAAATTTACAGGATACTCATTCATGGTTAAACGTTCCTTGAGATTTAAAATCTTCTTATGCCAATTTAATATTAAATTACTTCTTTCTTGGTTGAAATCCTGTGGTTCGAATTAAAATTCAGGAAACGATTACTTTGGTATGGTTTGACATAATTGTTCATAAGTTATCTCTGAATTTTCTTTCTTTATCAACAAATCCAGGAATCTTGTTAGTTTCTTTTTCATACTTGAAATTGATATCATTGTGAAAACTAATATAACTAATGAACCTCGAGAATTCCCTCTCTGTACCCTAAATAAATATATATAAAGTCAGACTCTTTATAGAGTTTAGTACATATCAGCTAATTTATATTCTTTTCAATTTTCAATCTTATTTAATTAAATGTATTTTTTACAAGAGATCTGGTTTGTTATACTATCTAGCAATTCTGTATATTCAAGGAAACAATTACTTGTATTTTGGTTCGGCTGCGCTATAATGGAAGCAATAATATGCTTTCTCTAAATTGTGTGCCACATGGAAACACTTCCAAGCCAGAGAGGCATGTGCAGTTCCAATTAATATCAATAGGGCAAACTGATCTTGAAAGAAAATCAAAAACAAAATATATAAAGCAATCAGTGTTCGGAACTGTTCACAAATAAAATATTTGGGTTTTTTTTTTAATTCTTTAAAAGATTGAGGTTTTCAATACAATTCAAAATACTATAGAGTAAACAGCAGTTGAATTAAATTACTGGGAGTGATCTGTGATATTTAGTAACCATATTCAGCTTTTGGAACAGTCACACAAATGACTAAACGAAACTACAAATAATTATTGATATCTTGTTTACTCAAACATATCTTTTTCTGGATAAATCGCATCTTACAAAGAATAAATATATAATCTTCCACACTACATTTGTTTTCACTAAACGTCTTGATAGCTTATCGTCGCACTGATTATACTCAATGTAATTTAACACAAATGTTCAAAGTCTATTTCTAAAAATAACGATTAGTATATCATCTTGCTTTTATGAGCTGATAAATATTTTCACTTGATTATTATATTAAGTGCAATAGTTCAGGAAACACAATTCAAATTAACACTTTAACTACAGTTCTTTTCCCGTTGGTATTCAACTTGGCAAGTAACTGTTAATCAACTTCGATTGTTTTTATTATCTTTATCTATCTGTAATTCAGACTTCTAATCTGGCTATTATTCTTCTGAGATGTAATCTTGCCTCCGTTCGAAATCGAATGCAGTAAGAAAAATTGTACTTACAGTTCGTGGCGCATAAATCTCTTGCATGTCATTCACGATTGCTATAATTCAAATGATCCTTACTCCCGTGATCGATTCCATATGCGAATCCATGTCTGTGCATCCACCTCACTTCGTGATGATTTCAAGAATCGTTCTATCCGCCATCTTCTATGTCCAAGCGTTGAACTTTCTGGATTTTCTTCCCTGAAAATAGATACTCAAAACAACATAGTCAATGTTTGCTCTATCATGGACGTGCTCTTCACTACTTAAAAATATTGCTGATAAATGTAGCAATATTTCAATGAAAAGAAATTTGTTAGGAACTTTCATATCACCATAGCCCTATCGAAGTTGAGTACATCCATCGATTCACTGCTACCAACAATTTGCCATTGTCTTCACTGAGTCACTTTTTATCCATTCACTATAACAATTCATTAACACATTTCTTCTTTCTTTGTCTCGTTGGTGCTAACTATTCTGCATCCCTCTGATCTAGATTCTTGATTTCAACAATCAACGCATCATTTGGAATTAACGTTCAATACGATTGTTCAATGTTCATCGCATACAGTCAATTGTCTTCCCAACACAAAAAAATCAAATTGCTGACACTGTTGGTAACAGAATTTGTATTTTGTCTTATATATGTTAACCTAATTCCAACTCTTCATGCCGTCTCAAAAACAGGGAGTTTACAAAAACTTCATGATTAGGCAGGGATAATCCTTTAATAAATCCATCTGCTTTATTTTGATCTGATCTGACATATAATAGATCTACATCTTTTGTTTTCTATCTACTCCTTTACAGCATGGTACTTTAATTTAATATGTCTGCTTTTCGTATGGTTAAATGCATCCTTTACCATATGAATGGTTGGCTGATTATCGCAGTGTATCAAAACACAATCCTCTGTTATTTATTTATTAAACTTAGTTAATTAAATGTATTTTTTATAAGATAGTTCGTTTGTCATACGATCTTGCATTGCTGCATATTCGAGGAAACAATTACTTCCTTTTGGTTCGGCTGACCTATAATGGAAGCAATAATATGCTTCTCTAAATTGTGTGCCACATGGAACCACTTCCAAGCCAGCGAGGCATGTGCAGTCTTGGTAATGGTGATTATATGCTGTAATATGTTCTTTAAGCCTTTCTTGAAGTTTCCGGTCCCGTCTTTCCAATGTAGTCTCCTATTTCGTCATTATTGCAATCTCTACATCTTAGGAGATAAACAACTCCCATTTTGTTTAACATTTTCTTTTCTATTATACTCTTTTTGAATAGTTTATCTTTATAAAATACTAATTGTACATTGTTATTTCTGCATAATTCTTTAATGTTTCTATTAATTTCCATACTGTTTTGAATTTCTTATCTTTATCTTTGGTGGCATTTATATCTTTTGCAGTTTTTCTTTTTGAAAAATTCTCTAATAAGAGCTGTTAACAAAATTTATACGATACTCATTCATAATGAGTACAACATCAATCACTAATTTTCTTTAAAGCTGCCAAAACAAAAAGCAATTTCCTATACAGAACTAGTAACAAGCTATTTACGAGTCATTGGGTTCGGAAATAACGACTATATCCTCAAGGTAAAAAGAGAGAGAGGAGAGACTGACAAAAGTGGAATCTATAAGGTTTCTCCATAATAGAAAATATGGTTTCAATTCTCAAAGTCTATAAATCATTTTGATTGATTTTGGTCTGTCTGTGCTTGTAAAAACCTCATTCTTTTCCTAAATTAGTATTACTAAAATGGCGGCAAGAGAAACCGAAGATCAACAAAGGTTACGGTTTGAAGTTGAACTAGAATTTGTGCAGTGTCTAGCGAATCCAAATTACTTGAAGTTTTTAGCACAGGGAGGATACTTTAAACAAGACAGAAAAGGCCAGAACTCACAAATACTAATGCATTTAAATTAATGAAGATCAAAATTACAGACATTTCGATTTGCTACATTATACAAATCTTTCTCAATGTGACCGTTAACATTCGCAAGAAAAACACAAACAAACAATTCAGAAAACATAACAAAAACAGCGGCCTCTAGGGAACAAATGAGCAAAAGGTTTTTAGATGTAATTGAAAGTAATAAAATATTAAAATTACAAATATAATAAACATTAAATTGCAAATAAAATTAAACATTAAAATTACAAATAAAATAAAAACAAATAAAATAAAATAAAATCGACAAATGCCGCAAGCTACACATAACATGCGGGAAGACTACGAATTTGGAGGACCATGGGTTCATTACCAATTTCATGATTTTTTCCATTTATATCCTTTGATTTCTTAACTATTCTTATCTATTAGCCATTTTTAAAAATATATTATTACTTTATTGTAATCAATAAAGTTCTACACAAACATTATTCAGCAAAGTTTATAAAACGAATTTAATTCAACAGTTCTTAAGAGTGTACATTAAATATTAATAACACATCTGCTTGATTCTAATAGCTAAAAGTCTTTTCTAAAAGCTAAATTAGTTTCATATGATGAACGTTGAATAGAAATAATCTAGTCCACAATTTATTAATTAAAATAAAACTTTGTATTTATCACTGAACTTGAAGATTCACTATCAAATGTTAACTTGATATCCAAACAATTGTTTATAGATTCAAAATCAAATAACTAGTATTTAACAACTTCTTAGTATTACCGTAAAAAAAACAACATCATAATATTTAGAATAACTATAAACTTTAAGCCTCCTTCCGGCCGGAAGGAGGATTAAAGCTTATAGTTATTCTAAATATTATGATGTTGTTAACTAGTCTTTAATCTTAACACTTCACATTAAAGTCTATTTCACTGATATTTATCGTTGACTAAAAAGTCATATCTCAACTTGTTCCAAATTCGAACACTCCGGTAGAAATTTATCTTTTGATTCTTATCAAAATAATTACAGTCCCGCTAGTTGAGAATAACGCAGATAGATATATCTAATCCTTATACATATCTGATGACTCGTTGGACCTTCCCAAAGGCAAATAAGATAAATAACTTTCTACTTGAAATTTTCACTTGAGACACATGACACAATTCTTAAGAGTTGATACGATCACCTCACTAGCTTGATTTACGGAATTCTCTACCACTTGGAATATTGCAACGGAACCATACTTTCTCCTATTGCTGATCTCTATTTTTCGAACATCTCTCCAAACGCTCCCAACATATTTCTTATATAACAAAATACTGAAAGAATCACAAATTAGAGATGACAGATTCTTTTTCTCTATAATTATTATTAGCTTCCAAAACGTTAATATTCAAATATTTGCACAACGTTGGAAAAAGTCCGTAAATACTTATCACTTAAAGCATCTCTAAGTCCTAACAGATACTTCATTTAAAAAACTACATCTCTTTGATATAAGTTATTTCATTTAATATTGATAATATTTCGCGGAATTTGTATCATTCCGCTTTTCCAAACCTTTTTTTTAAAAATAACAATGAGTAACTTCCATTACATGTCTTAATACTAATACAAGTATGCGTAATGCAGATATATTATCATGTTTTATGATACTTCATTTATTCGGCGATCGTCGCTGCGACTCAACATGTTGTTCTTGCTATACACAATTTATAACTACCATAACTGGAATCTGTCCCATTGTGTTATTGTTCATCTTAAAACGTGCAGCAGAATTCAAGCTTTTAACAAACATGATCTCATTATTCTCCGTTGTTATCAATATTTCCTCAATAATATTTTACTTCACTTATCAGCATCATCCAATTTATTGTCATTCATCCAATACTCAACTATTAGAAAGCATTACACAATTAATCGAAATACAGGTTGCATTTTTTTCTTTAAAACAGCACTACATAATTTATAATGTTCTTTAGTCCCCCTCCTCAACTTGGATTTTGATTAATTTCAATATTTTCACCAATGAAATAAAACTAGTTACTGAGATTCAAGGGATTCAAGAACAATTTATGACTGTGCGCTGTCAGACCTTTAGTTAAACCATTAGCTATATTTTCACTAATTGCCACATACACCAGGTGGATGTCTTTGATCAAGGATTACGTGGTATTTCAACTTTATGTTTACTTTTAGTTTGATTGTAGTTGTCTTTCACCATTCTAATGGTAGGTTGATTATCACGATAAACTAAACTAAGATCTTATACAATGTCCATGTATTCTAGTTCTTCCATTATATTTTTGCAACTTATGATTCCTTTTAAGCATTCATAACAGGCAATCAGTTCTGATTCCTGCGTCGAATGGGCGACTAAGGTTTGCTTTTTACCTGCCCAAGATATTAAACAATTTCCTAGGAACAAAGTATACCATGTCGTAGATTTTCCATATTTCCTAATAGCGAAACTTGCATCGCTGTAACCGCTTAAATATTTATCCTCGTTTCCAAACACTAATTTCAATTCTCTAGGGCCAATTTAGATATCGTAGAATCCTCTTAGTTCTGAACATATCATTCATTGATGGGTTGTTACATTTTTCCGCACATCGGTTAACTGCGTACGCAATGTCAGCTCTGATGCTGTTTGCCAAGTAAGTTAAGCTTCCAATTATGCTTCTTTTCGTTTTTCTTCATCGTTTAACTTTTTTGCTTCAGTCTCATCTTCATATATTTCATCTCTTCCCTTTTATTTTTCGTATTTAATTTCAGTTATCTTATATATGAAAAGAAATCTATCTGTCGTTTCTTTATTTCAAGTTTTTACTTTTTTCCTCACATTATTGGCGGGTGTCCCTTCCAACCTCAAGAAATTTCAGGACCAGTTTTGTCATAAATAAGAAATGCGTTTTATCGTCCCACTTTTTTAAATTTTACTTTTTTAGAGTCTTTTCATGTAGTTACAAAAGATAAAACAATCAAATACAAACAAAAGATAAATATTGCGATTGAATTAAGTTTTGAAAATTGAAAATACTTACATTCATTTTTCAATTTATATTTAATCTACTTGTTTTTCAGATCTAAGTTTTTCAGACCTTTTCAATTTTCAATCTTATTTAATTAAATGTATTTTTTACAAGAGATCTGGTTTGTTATACAATCTAGCAATTCTGCATATTCAAGGAAGCAATTACTGCCTTTTGGTTCGGCTGCGCTGTAATGATAGCAATAAAATGCTTCTCTAAATTGTGTGCCACATGGAAACACTTCCAAGCCAGAGAGGCAAGTTGAATTCCAGTTTACCTCAATAGGGCAAACAGATCTTGAGGAATCAAAAACAATATATATAAAGCAAACATTAACATAAGGGCATGCCAATTGTGGACTGATTCACAATATACAGAATGGCTCAATTAACGGGGTCTATAATATTAATTATGAGCAATAAAAATTCCACATCATAGTGTGAGAGGCTAGGACTAAGTGTTCCGAAAATGGATACGGGACACGACACAACAACAACATTAAAAAGATCATTAATATAAATTAAAAATGTTCTGTCTTAGTTAGACTTATAAACCGCCATATGTTTCAAAACAGTTCAGTTAAAAATAAAAATATTTGAAACTAAAAAGAATGAGTAACTCACTTCGTATCATCTTCGCCATTATTTTTTAATCTCTTTTTCTCTCCTACTGGCTTGTCTGCTGCTTTCCATCCGCTCATATGTTACATAATACACACTTTTACATATGATAAGTAACGAAATAGATAATAATTAATAAAATTGTACAACAAAGAGCAAAATAGTCACTTCACAAGTAAATAAATAAATAATATGAGTTCACAATTAAGTCACACCAACTGTCGTTGAAAGGAATCTTAACCGTCCCAACATTCTCTCCATCTTGAAACCTTAAGTATCAACAGTTAATAAATAAATGTGCTTAGCACTCTTCACAATCAATGGATAGTTTGCACTTAAGGTCGCTTAACTAAGCCAGCCTTTGTCTGTAGCATCACAACACTTATGTTATCATTACCAGTGTTAAGTTATTCTTCCCAATGGCCATTTGAGAGGTGGTACTCCTTAACAAGCTCGTTAATAATTAATTAATGGTACTCCTTAATAAGCAAAACGTCACTAATGTTGATGTTGGCTATACTTTGGAACAATTTCAAACGTTGATGTTATTCAGGATGCCAATGTTTTCAAAAACTTTTGTGATATTTGCTGAACAATTTGCCATCGTGACAGACGATTCGTCTTGAGATTAAGAACATCAGGATCTGGAATAGACTTAAGTGATTCGCCTATTAGAAAATGTCTAGGAATCAGTGCATATGAATCATTTGGATGAAAGGACATGAAACAGCAAGATCTAGAATTGAGACATGCTTCTGTTTCTGTTAACACAGTATATAACTCTTCAAATGTTAATGTCTTATCTCCAATGTTTCGTTATACATGTTATTTAACCGATTTTATACCAGCTTCCCACAAACCACCAAAGTGAAGGAGCGCGATCAGATATGAAATGTCGGCTAGTGCCTTGATTAGCTTGTTTACGACTGACTTGGTTGTAATCTTGCTTGCTTCATACTAACTCATACAATGTTCTTAACTCGTTATTAGCTGCATGAAAGTTTCTTCCGTCAGCACTATATATTTCACTGCAAATCTTCGGACGAGCACAAAACCTGCGTAGAGCGGCTATGAATGATTTTGTGCTTAAATCACTGACAAGCTCTAAATGAACGGCCTTCGTAGACAAACAAACAAATAATTTAATATAACATTCAGCTTCCCTTCCTTTCACGGCTCGAATATAAAAAGACCTCTCTAATCCCAACTCTGATTGAACTCTCTTTGCTGGCAAATTGCCCGTTGCTGGTTGCACATTCATAGCAGGATCACGAAAACAAAGGATACACTTTAAAGATAAAATGCTCACAGTACTGTGCCCATCTACATTCCAGAAATGTCTTCGTAACTCTGCCAATTAACGTTGTGAACCTGGATGTCATAGTCATCTATGATATTGTTCTATAATACGTTGAGATAGCACTGGCCTCTTCAGGAGTAAGATAGGATACCTTTGTCCATATGGAAGCGAAGACTAACTTAATCTACCTCCCATCCTAATAATTACTTGAGAATCAAAAAAGGGGGAACGAGACATGTAACTATGGACTGTCTTTGGTTTCTTTAAGTCGCTTATTGGAGCTGGCAATTTCTCGAGTCGCAAGACTTTTTTATCCTTACCATGAATGCTTCAAGTTCATTGTTCGTTTATTGTTAGTGCACCTCTTTTACAATTCTCAGCCTGTTGTATATGAAACGTTTACAGTATTCAGTTATTGTTTGTATTTTCATCAAAGTTGAATAATCATTAAAAATTTTTCTGTCCTCATGAGTTGTAAACAATGCTATCACCTTCCATCCTAATATCAATGTTAATTTCTAATTGACTTCGTCAATCCTTTTCATTGAAACTTAATTTAGATCCGTTCCACCACATAGTAGATGTGTTCAACGTAGTAAATGATATAAATATATCTTCAAAGAAATAATATTTCGCTTCACTCATCGTAGAGCTTTTTCAGATGTTAATAATAAGGAAGAGAATTCATCTCCTTCCTCATAACTCAAAATAATTCGTTAGAATA
This sequence comes from Thereuonema tuberculata, assembly GCA_023159025.1. Lineage (NCBI taxonomy): Eukaryota > Metazoa > Arthropoda > Chilopoda > Scutigeromorpha > Scutigeridae > Thereuonema > Thereuonema tuberculata. Next base: position 10,500,316 of record JAFIDM010002131.1, read on the forward strand.
CATAAGTTAACACAACAACCATATATAATGTTTCCAGAAAACGATAATCTCTTCAATCAATCTTCTATTGAATTCCGAATTTATTCACAATATTTCGTTTCATTTTAGCAAGAAACTTCATCGGATTATTAGAGGACATGAAAATGTTTTTCTTTTTCGTCTTCTTCCTCATAACTCAAAAGAATTCGTTAAAATACATAAGTTAACACAACAATCATAAAACCTTCTATGGTAAATACCCACTTCTGATTCGAAACAAGAACAGGTTCCACAATGCATTCTCCATTTCCATTGCAAATTTTATAAGCTTTCCTATTTCTACAGAGGAGCTTTATACTCTCAAGATAAAGATGGATTTGAATTTACATTTGTTTATGGCTTGTTCATAATTTACAACAATTATATGTAATGTTTCCAGAAAACAATAATGTCTTCAATTCAAATCATAACATACAACGACAATCTTCTATTGATGCATATTTATTCACAATATTTCATTTCATTTTAGCAAGAAACTATATCGGGTTATTAGAGGACATGAAAATATTTTTCTTTTTCCTCAAAAATTCGTTATTATACATTTAGAATTTTAGCCGGAACAATTCTTTTCTTACAATCAATATATGAACTTACCGTCCGTGATGACAACAAGTTCAACGTATAACATATACAACAGTCATACATTACACACATATCATAATAATCCTTGATATCTTTCATTTTTCTTAATATTCTGAAATTTCTTTATTTTAATTTTCTTCATTTTCTTAACTCTTGCTTTACGTTTAGCCTTAATATATTTATCATGGTGCCATTTCATTTTTATTCTATATTCATCTGTATTAACTTACTTTATTTATGAGAAATACAAAAGGCAAAAATCTGAATCGGATAGAAGGAATGGAAGTTGTGAACGTGAGTTTAAGTTAGCAAGAGAACTGGTTAGCAAGTTTTAATAAGTGTTAAAAAGCAAAAGAGCATAAAATTTGAAGAATAAGTATATTCATTACAAACACTCAGCATACATCATAATAGTTGTGGGAATAGTTATTAGATCCTCATTTAGGAAATTAAACACAAACTTCTAAGATGCGTTTGACAAATATCATTCGCATGTACTGGGTTAGCTGGGCTCGATTAAGCAGCATGAGGTGAGAAATAAAGAGATGGCAAATTTGAATGGAATTAACATATTTATAAGATTCAATAAATACAATTCTTAATACAGTTGTATCATATGGTTCAAAGTTCATTTAAGTTCATTTAACATTAGCTCAATGTTCACCTTCAACTTTCAGAAGTTCACTTAATGTTTTCTAATCTATAAAGATTAATAATATAGAAATTAACTTCAGTTTATAGATGAAATCACAATTGTTTCGAAAATTGGTTTCTCACCAAATGTGAATTATATTAAGGTCGGATGTATTACATTTAACTCTTAATGCACTAAAACATCTAATGTTCAATTTATCTTTTCACTTGTATGGAATAATTAGACACCTTATTCATTATGCGTATGTTTACTAGTTCATCTTTGTAGTAAGTCGCTAAGTTAAAATAACTTTCTCTGATTTTTATCTCAGTTCAAAATCTCTAATAGTAAATCCTTTACTAATAGTCTTGAGTAATCTTGTATGAAAACACATGTACTTTAACATTATAATTCTTTACTTCCATTGAAATCGATTTTCCCTAACCTTGGGTTGAATATTATTCGAATTCAATAAATTCCTAGCTTCGCTATTTTGTATGTAATATCCCAAATTACGCTGAATAATATTTTCAGTTCTGTAATATACAAATATTGTTCCCATTTGTATCCTTGTGTTTAATACTAAAGTCTTTAATGTTCATTTAATCTAGTTCGTAAATATTCTTCATCCTACGTGTTCGATTCTTTGTGTAAGTGTGCTGTCTTCCTAACTCCGGGATGAATGTAATAAAATGAAACATTACTTACAATAATTGTGAGCGTTGAAACATTAGCCTACTCTTCAACTAATGTTGACTGCGATGATACTACCTAATCCAGGTCATCAGTAACTGTGATCGCTTACCAAGTTGAATCCTCTGTCAGGAGTTATCCGTTCATCATCATCATCATCATTAGCACGTACAATCCCCATCCGGAGCAAGGGCCTCTCCTAATTTTTTCCATTGTTGCCTATCTTGGGCAGCATGAGTCCAGAGTACCCCCTGAGCCTTCTTGATGGAATCCTGCCATCTTGTAGCTGGGCGACCACGACTTCTTTTACCATCTCGAGGGTACCACTCTTGAATCAGCTTAGTCCATTTCTCTGTTGACATTCTGGCCACATGTCCTGCCCAAGTCCACTTATTAATTAATTATCTTTAAAATCCTTAAATAATTCAAACTGTTTAAATCTGTTTAAATCTTTTACTCGAACATTAGGTAATCTGTTAACACAAACTAAATCTAATTGTAAAGTCGGATTTAGCATCTTCCGATTATCCATTACCAAAAATAGCGACAACGGTAGTTACGGCATGTTTAGTAATCATCAACAATTGATACTCTCGTTAGCTCTACAACCTTCCATTGTTTCAGTTCCAGACGTCACTTGAAAATTAGCATATTATAACTTTCAGTTTCAAATAAAAATATTTCAAAGCCTTCGAGATGATTTTATTTAATTTTACCACAAAGGAAAAATAAATTTTAACAATAGTATTTAAAATGTTTTATTAAATATTACGCAAATTTTCGGGAAGTATCTTTCGTCATATCTTTTTCAAAGCGAAAATTAAAAATATTTGGAACAAAATACAACAACTAAATAGGCTTGAACATAAAAACAAATTAAAAACACAGTAAAGCAACAAATTCAATTGTTGTTACAATGACACATCAACCTAATTCAAATCCATTACTTAAAACAATTTTGGACATCATTTTTTTTCGTAATAAAATAATGACAATATCAATAATCAAGTACATCTATTGCTACCATCTTATTCACATCAGTTTTTACTGAATCCCTTACTAATATAACTGTAGAAGGGTCTGCATTAGCTCCTTCATACCTATGAAAAAAATTTTCTTTAGTATTTTTTATATTACAATTTTCTAAGATTTTTCTAAGCTTTAAATCAGTTTTTTTATACAAAATTTTGACATTACTATTCATAATATGTCAGTTTTGTAAACAGTGTTCCGCAATGTCTGAAGCGTCCAAATTTTTGTTTTTTAAAGCAGTTCCGTGTTCAATATACGTTCAGACAACGTTCTCTTACTTTCTCCTACATAAAAATCACCACACGTTCTACAGTCAATTCTATATACAATTCCCATTTCATTTTGTCTATCACTATAATTTATTTTTTTTGCCTAACAAATTTTCTATTTTATTTTTCTATCTAAAATCCTATATTTATAATAAATGATTTTTCAAAACCATACTATTTTCATATACATCAAGAGTAATGAAAAGAAAGGAATTGATAGAAGAATATTGATAGAAGAAGTAAATATATTATTTGGAATGTAATTTGATGGAGATGTGTTATAGTTTACAATAAATTATGATAAGTAGAAATGAGATTAGAAAGAGAGATCGACTTTTTAAGTCAATATAGTCTTACTGGGAAAATTGCCAGATCTAATCACCTACGATTTTTATAATAATTTTAGAATTGAAAGGTTTGTTTACTTCTTAGATATTCACGTTCTGTAATAACACTCATAACATTAAGCAAAGTTTCATGGGATGCAAGAAGATAGTTCTTTAACTTCGAAAATGTCTTTAAAACTGATCCTGCGCAGTTATCTTGAAAATCCCCCTTGACCAGAGGGAATTTACTCCATGCAATGATGTCTGTCCTCTTTTAATGGCTTTCACCTGAAAATTCACTCTTGAAGTAAAACTTAATCACATGTACTCCTTTCACTTTCCGTTTTTTCGAACAGTTTTCTGTGGAAGTAGATCCACGACTTCCTATAGACTTCGAACTGCTGTTGCACTAGAAAACTATCTTCTTCTTAAAACACTAATAGTTCACACCATTGACTAAAATCCATCCTTTGGGTTTCTTGTGCCCAAATACAGAGCTTCTGTTTGTCATTTGGGTTAATTCTTTAAATTACCAGCCTTGTCACGCTTGATAAGAGAGTTCTTCAGGCTGAAAATTAACATTCGCATCTCTTCGAATGTTTCATCGTCCAACTTCCAAATCATTCGACTGACGCATAAGTGTCTAGGTCTGTTCTTTCTCGTAACTTCAGAACAACTCTTTCGAACTGTTTAGAAAGTCTCACGTGCATAATCCCTTTCATATTCTTTCGATTGTTGCACTTGAATATATCTTCTAATCCTATTAATTGAAGCGTAATTCTACTATAAAATCCACAAATTTAAGCTAACTTTTAAAAATAGAAAAAAAAATAACTTGGAGAAAAAAATAATATATTTTCTACATTTCAAAAACTAACAGAATAATATACAAAAATAAACACTTTACAATAAAATTAACTAACATCAGAATTTAATATCATCGACTAACATAGCAGAACTACAATATTTAGGTTTTACATATTTGTGGATTACATAAAACATAATGAATTAACAATAAACAATTTAAATGATACATAAAACAGACATCCTGACGGATAGAAACAATTTGAAGTATAAGCTGTAGGATGTTTCAAAATTCGTTAGGTATTTGAACATCATCAGCAAAATCAGTAATCTTATCAATATTTCTTTTGAGTCTTGTGATCTTTAGGTAATCATTGACGTTCAACATTCGTTTAGTTCTTTCAATAATGTATCGGGAACGTTAGTTTCCTTCACCAGCATTCTAAATTTTTCTTCTGTACAACTTAGGATGGTTCCGACAGCGCTCTCCGACTTATTTAGTAATTTGTATTTCAGTGAACTGTCTTCCAGGCACTCTTAATTTGACCAACGGCCTATTGACTGATTTCTGCTATCCTTCCTGCTATAGCACAGTGCTGATATTGAATTTTCATGCTGTATAGTTCTTCCCGTTAAATTGGAGAATATTATTTACCATTTTTACTTCTGGCAATAATACTCAATGTTCTTCTTACAACAATTTCGAAGATATCTTTACAGATGCGGACGATTACCATTTTTATTATTGAAAAGTTGCTTAAACACAACACATTCTAATTATTCTTTTGGTTCCATCAGTAGCTTCAGTTACTTCAGTAGCTATTCTTAGATTAGTAAGATTAAAATACAACAAACAAACTCACCGAGATGACATAGTCTTGCTTGTCATAGGTGTTGAATTTTTTTTTAAAGGCTATAACTTTGTGGGTGGTGTTTCCACAACCAAATAACAATTGGTAGTCTTGATGAACGTCACGAGGAGGACGAATGTTACTAATCCCGAAATGATCCTAAAAAATAAGAGAGGAAATGAACATAATAGAAAACAAAAGAAATCATTTTCACAGTAAACAGAATATCGTTAAAAATAAAAGAATTTTCTTTGTATAGAGGATGATTCAAAATTCCCTGTACAAACTTTAAACGTAGGTCACGAATACGAAAACAAACCGTATTCTTAGTGGAACGTATGTTCGCAAACGCCACCCGAATGTGCTGGAGGGCGCTGTTTGGCAGTACATTAGTTGGGTACTGTGAGCCATCGTCATTTGAAACGTTGACTTTGAGCGAATAGGATGTATTGCTTCACTAATGCTGAGAGAGCAGATATGCACCTAACCTATGGGACAGCGAAAGGGACCAGCGAGCCACTGCACGATTGTACCGTGAATGGTTCCTAATAGATGTGCGCCCAATCATCAAACGTTTCCACCAGAGATTGCGTGAAATTGGAACTTTGATTATCCATTATCTGGCTTCATAGCATTTTCGTTGGGTGGAGTTTCCCTCTTGATGGTAACATTGTAGCGACCGGAAATTAATAAAACAACAGCAAACTATATCTCACGAACATCGAATAACTGCTGCATCCATTCCGATAATAGGCTTTGTTGAATTTCAAATGGACCTGTTTTATCCAAGCATTAGGGATACGACACTGTCAAATATCCCTAAACCTATCAACAACATCCAATTTAATTTGTTTCTGTTTGTAGGAAACCATGCTCTGCTTTCATTCTGTAGCGACCCGAAATTAATAAAACAATGCTACAGGAAAGTGTTTAATTAAAAAAGGAGGGGGGTGTTAAATTATTAAAACAAAAAAAGGTTAAAAGCGCTCTGCTACCAAATGCCTTTAGGGCATTAGACTAAAGTTGAATAAGTTAAAAATTTAGATAATAGTGTTAAGTAAACATCTTCTTAAATAACCACAAACTTTAATCATCTTTCTGGCAATATTTCGTCCTGTTCCAAGGACTTTGTCTAGCCTTTTTACAAAAACGATAAGGAAAAGAGAATGATATCTCTCTAACCTAAATTCTACATAATACAACAATCCAAGAATTTAAAAATTACAACAAAAGAAACGTGAATTGAAACACGTTCAATTAATTAAAATCAAATACTATTGTTTGAAAAATATTCTCTTAAAATTCAAGATTTTAAGAAGATGTTTATTAATTTTATGGTATTTACAAGAAGATGTTAAATAGTGATAAGTACTAAGTTGCAGAGATAAAAGCGTCAGTGGGAGCATACAATTCCTTCAAAAAGAAAAAAAACAGAGACAATATACAAAACAAACATTACTTATTTAATACTAAATATACAAATCAAAAATGAGGGAAAAAAAATTAAATAAATAACCCTAATAAGTAATGTTTTAATAGGAATGAATAACCATATTTAGAAGGAAATGGAAAAAAAAATGACCAATTGGTCCTGAAGTATTAATAAACTTAAGCCTAATTTAAATCTTTCTTAAAAAAAATTAGGAAAAAAAAAACATTACGTTATTTCCTAATGCATTCACAATCAAAAACACTAAATCTAAGGCTTACTAAAGGGAAAAAAAATCAGAATTATCACAATTAAAGAGAAATTGGACTTAGATAATTATTAAAATGAACTTACGGTTCAGTAAATCTAGTTCAAGGGTAATTAAAAATCCTTTCTAAATATTAGGTGTATTCCTAAATCTTAAATGAAATAAAACGTTATCATCAATGATCACTGGTGAATTTCCCGATTAACTTACCTCATAAACATATATACAGTTCCAGAATAAATAAACTGTATGAATAAACACTTAATTTGAAACTGAAATGACAAGTCTTCACTTCAAATCCCCACTGTAATGGATCCATATGAATACCCATCCACTGCTGTACCTGATAATATACTCTCAGAGAATGAAATTTGCAGGCGTCCTCTGTAGGAGGCAAGACTTCCGGTTTCACATGTATTGTTGATTTTGTTGCCTTTGAAGTGAAAGTTGGAAGTCTCGTATCATGTGGTCTGCTGTCTCCTGTTTTTCCTCCATACAACGATATAATGGCATTAAGACCAGCATTTTCAATTTCTTCTGTTGATTTTTGTGAAGTTTGGAACACAGCAGCACTGCCTTTGAAGCTGCTTGATTTTCTTAGCAACTTTACGGAGTCACTTTTTCCTAATCCAAATGGTTTGGAGGTGGTATCACTTACTAATACGGCGTGAGCAAATAAGATGTGAGAGCAGATGTCATCACCTAAAGCTTTTGCTATTTTCCTAATATCATACACAGTTACGCTTTTGGAAGATTTCGTAGGTTCGGGGTAAAGGAAAATATCACATACGTTTTCTTGAAAATGATGAAGGATTAGTTTGAGAAGAAGGGTGTCCTTGCCAACAATGGCTGTAAGATGTTTTTGGCCGACTCTATAGCCTCCATAACGACCATGACGTCTGCATCACTGCTTTGATGAGCTTGCTTTGTTTTACACCTAGCTTCTTGTAACTTTTCCGATAACTGAGCAATGAAGGCTTGTTTGTTTTCATTGTTACTCAGAAATAATTCTTTGTGGATGGCAATGGAGGTAGAAGTTAAGAAATTTACTTTACGTCCTACAATACCTCGGTTTCTGTTTAGATGGGCTTCTGATTTTGTAGAAAACTTATCTCCATATCCGTCGAATACTATTATTGTCTGGCCATACTTTGTTAGCACATATCTTTCATAGGCATAAAGCAGCTCATGGAATGTCTGATGCTGACTCCAATGTCTGGATGCTGTCTCCTAGGAAGGTAATGTAGTAACCAACCACCATCAATGAGGAAATGCGTATCTTCGGGCATGTTTGCAACGCCTGATACTTGCTCTTTAATATAATTGGCAAGCTGTGGCTTCCCAGATTCCCTCATAAGTCCATGCTTATCGAATAAACTAGCTGAGTATGAGCAAAGCTCATAACGAAACACCTCCTGCAAATCCACCCCACTAATCTGAGCACAAAGCAACAAGCGCTGAAACAATAGTTCAGGTTCAGTAACAGAGGTTTCTTCTTTCAATTTAACAGATTGGCCGATTTCATTGGCTTCACCTGTTTGCTTTTTCTGAAAGAGAGCCAAGAGACTCTTGTCCGTCATCTCATTAAGGATTCTGTTTTCAATTCTTCTGCAATTCCAATTCAATCCCAATTCCAATTCTTTTGCAAATTCAGGATTAACATCACGGGAGTTACTGCATAAGTAACTTCCGTGACAATGGCTCGCTATCTTCTGGCAGTAATTCTCGCATTTTATTAACAAGCTCTTTAACAGTAGTTTGTTCTTCATCATTTTCCTCCAGGTATTTATCTACTTGAAGAAAAATTTTGTGGCGAACTGAGTCCTCTGGTTAACCTGAAGATTTTGGAGGATTATCAGTGAACTGCCTTGGAATGAATTTGCCAGTATAAAAATTGACGGAACACTGTTTGTGGTAGCATGCATCTACAGCATGTAAATCAGACACATTTTGGATACGTCTCTTAACTTTGTCTGCCCATTCATCATCGCGTTCGTTGCATTTTTTTAAAACTGATGATTTAAATCTACTGTTCGTGCATTAAACCAAGCATTTTATTTTCTCTCTCTGAAGTATAAACTTAACTCAGTATCACAGAAAAACAATTTTTTCTAAAATCAAACTTGAGTTTCACATGAACGTAGAACCTAGAAGTTGTGGGATCTGATTCTTTCTCCTGGAACGGAGTTTTCAAGTTAACAATACGTGCTCTACATTTCTTGTGAACTTCCCAACACAAACGTGAAACTGAGATATTTTTCTATCCTTGCATGTTTTTTGAATTCCAGTCACTTCTCTTTCAGTGAGTACAGATACATCGTCATCTTCTTGAAACACCACATCACAAATGAAACACTTTTTTACGTCCATCACTGTATCTCACAGCAACTCGCAAAAACCTGTAATGCATAAATGAAACATTTTTGATTAACAAAAAACAAACAATAACAACAAAGCTACAAAACAAAATACAAACACAATTAACTTTTTTATATAAAAAGTTAATTGTAACATTTATGTTCACACTTCGTCATAAAAGCCGACAAGAAAATTACACAAACTTTGTCTATAATTATGATATATTCCGCCATTATTTGATATTTTTGTGATCGGAAACAATTTTTGATGGTATTTTTGACTTTTTCATTCCAAAAAACATATAAAATGATGCCACACATGGGCATATAAACATTTATACTCTAATATCTCAAATTTAAGGACAGCCATTTTTATAAAATCCGCCATAATGGATTAACGCCATCGTAGAGTGGTTGACTTTTAACCATCGTTTTCTACGGAAAATTTTCAATAAGAATCCACTCACAGAAATTGTATTGCAATTAGTTTGAGGTTCCGCGACAAATTGACTAGACTAATAGATTATTGGAAGTAATAGTAGTAAGTACAGGAAGTAATAGTAGCCTTTTTTCTAACTTCTGAAGTATCTCATATTCTTTGTGGAACATGTTATGTCTTATCTCTTCTTTCGACGTTCAAAACGAATGTTTTTCCAATATTAACATTAATAGATGATATCTACTTCGTAACAGATGTTTAAAATGGTTTAACTTGATCCGAACCGTTTACATCTATTCACACATCATTTTCTCCAACTTTTCTTATTGAAGAAAAAGATTTCTCCTAAACGACATATTGGTGTTATGAAATCGATCTACACTTGTCGATACAACAATTTTACTAGTCATGTCATTTTGTTGTTACAAACACAACAAAACAAGCTATGTTGCACGTCGTGACATGTTGCCATATAACTGTACTTTTAGCAGTTGTTCATTATTCCATTTCTGCAACCTCTTTTAGACACAAATAACATGTATTGTTTTCCCTCATTTTCTATCACACAGCTTTATTTGGGGTGGATATTTTCTTTCAGGTAATTCAGTTATTTAGTATAAATATCCACAGAATTGAAGGAGGGAAAACTTGACTATACCAATTGCACTGCAAAAGTATGGCTAAAAACGAAGGAAAAAAACTTATTATAGCTGGCAGGTAGGACTGGGCCCCTCCAAAAGGGTAGAAACCTTGGATTTTCAGAGGGCGCAAAAGATTTTTACGAAATCAAAAAGGTTTCCGTACATATTGAAGCTTTCTATGCACAGTGACAAATCTATATCCTCACATCACAAGTCAACTCATTATGTTTAGAATACCGTTCTATTCCATAGATTATTTTTATTCACATGACCATAACATAATTGTTTGTAAGTGCATATAAGGTACAGATTATATTGTGGAATAACTAGAAATGATAGAAGAAATTTAGTATTAATGATGACTATCTGGTAATTACTATTTTCATTTTTCAATGAGCCTTAAAATATTTTGTATTGCTTTAAAGTATTGATTTTGTTTTTAAGTATTGATTTATATTAACAATAAAGAAAAATTAATTAGTTAAATCCTTCCAAAACAAAAATGATTATTTCCCAAATTGCAAAATGCAAAAAAAAAACTGTTGAGTTGTTCAATTGTACCAGATTTTATAGTAAATTTGTGTAGATACCTGTAGGTAATCGAAGTCAAAGTTTTATTATTGGATAGGTTTTTATTATTGGATAATAGTGGGGCTTTTCAATGTGTTATTTCTCAGTTTGAGTCTTTGACTTGACAAGATCACTTCTCCACTCAACAGAATAATATTTTTATTACACGTTCCAACCAATAACTCGATTTTTTTCAAAAATGTCACTTGGACCCCTTGGCTTCTGGGGTCCTCATTTGTGAACTGAATTAACATCTGTAAAGTTGCCTATCTGCAGGGTAGCAAGCAACTTTTTGTTCTCCCTGTCTAATTCAGCTTGTAGACCTTCATGGTGAGTAAAAAACAAATCAGTATAGCATTTACATAAAGCAAGCAGATGTGTTGTATGCGCTTCAATTCCTCATCTCACATGCTTTCCTGCCAGGATTTGTGACATTACTGCTTCACTATATAAATCACTTAAGGCGCATTCTGCAAATGTATCTATTGCTCTTAGCATTGCTATTAATTCTCCTCGTCGCACAACCCAATTTTTGAAAAAGATCTGGTTTTGTCATTGCTAAATGACAAACTGGTTTATAAAAACCAAGGTCAAGGTCGCGAGAAACCCAAAGGATGGATTTTAGTCAACGGTTAGCCAAAATACAGAGATTCTGCTTGTCACTGGGTTAATTCTTTACATTACCAGCCTTGTCACGCATCTCTTCGAATGTTTCATCGTTCAACTTCCAAATCCTTCGACTGACGCTTAAGTGTCTTAGGTCTGTTCTTCCTAGTAAGTTCAGAGCAACTCTTTCCGAACTGTTAAGAAAGTCTCGCGTGCTGACCATAATCCCTTTCATATCTTTCGATTGTTGAACGTGAACATATCTTCTAATCCCGGTAATTGAGCTTAATGCTACTATAAAATGCCCAAATTTAAGCTAACTTTTAAAAAAAACAGAAAGAAATGAATAAATAATTAATATATTTTCTATATTTCAAAAAATAAACTGAAAAATAATACAAAATAAACATTTTACAATAAATTTAACTAACATCAGAATTTAATATCATCGACTAACTTAACAGAACTACAATATTTAGTTTTTACGTGTTTGTGGATTAAATAAAGCATAATGAATTAACAATAAACAATTAAAGTGATACATAAAACAAAATTACTAATATTATATATATTTCTTTTGAGTCCTATGATCTTTAGGTTATCATTGACATTAAACATTTCCTCTAGTTCTTTCAATAATGCATCATTAGTTTCCTTCACCATCATTCTAAATTTTTCTTATGTACAACTTAGGATGGTTCGGATAGCGCTCTCCGACTTATTTAGTAATTTGTATTTCAATGAACTGTCTTCACGGCACTTAACACTGGCACGTAATCTGGCGTTTGTTTTGAAGAATTAAACGAGAATACAAGCATCCCCAAAACTCAACTTCTTGAATATATTTAAAATTATTTTACGGAGTAAACTAAACATGTTGTAATTTTAAGATTAATTAATTCAGAGCAAATTTGACTGTTGATTACTAAATTAGAATAACTGCCTATAACATTAACTTTTCTGGTTACTCGTCTTGTTACTCTCATTCGTAACATTAAAGAACACAACTGTCTTCTTCTGGAACTTTCTTGAATCCCAGGATCTGTGTTTTGAAATAAAATTGTTCTTTTAAAGTACCTTCTATTTTCAACGGTTACTAATTTGCTGTGAAATAATAAGAGCTGCAAACGACATACAGAAAGGTTCGGTTGCGATTCTCCAATAATTTTGAGTGGGAACTCGGGCAAAGTCTGGGATATTTTCTGTGTATATCTGGGATATATTTCTGGGATATTTTCTTTTTTCATGATAAGTTTACTGTAATACTGTAGATATCAGCACCATTTATCACATCTGTAACTTGGTCACTATTCCCTAACTTGCTGTAGGAAGTGAAAGTAGCCTTTTTATAACTTCTGAAGTATCTCATATTCTTTCTGGAACATGTTATGTCTTATCACTTCTTTCGACGTTCAAAACGAATGTTTTTTCAATATTAACATTAATCTCTACTACTTAAAAGATGTTTAAAAAGGTTTAACTTGATCCGAACCGTTTACGTCTATTCACACATCATTTTCTCTATATTTTCTCATTGGAGAAAAAGATTCCTTCTATACGACATATTGGTGATGAAATCGATCTACACTTTTCGACAATAAACACAACTAAACAAAACTGTGTTGCACGTCGTGACATGTTGCCAATAACTGAACTTTAGCAATTGTTCACTATTGCATTTCTGCAACATCCTTTAGACACAAATAACACCCATTCTTTTCCTCATTTTCTATCACAGCTTTATTTGGGATGGATATTTTCTTTCAGGTAATTCAGTTATTTACTATAAATATCCACAGAATTGAAGGAGGGAAAAAAATAAGACGGCTGTAATAAGTTTTTTTCCTTTGTTTTCAGCTATACCTTAGCAGTGTAATTCGTTTACATTACATTATATTTATTAATTTCTTTTACAGTAACGTTTCGATAGGAACTTATAATTACAGATGCTTGGGTTATAATAATACCAAACACACACAATTAAATACAGAACACTAACTCTAATAATGGTAATGTAAGTAATGCATGCAGCATATATTGTGAATAAGTTAAAGAATAAAACAAGATTGTTGCAGAGCTGTATTATCTATGTGATTGTTGTGCATGCAAAACCCGCACTTGTTGCGATTGTTGTTGTGATTGTTGATTGTTGCTAATGAGATTTTAATGATACTTATCCACAGACAGGACAAAATGGGAATATTAGTCTGCTGATCAAGATCAGAAGACTGAAACATTTATACCAATAGATTAGAAGTTTAAAAAGGACTAAAGAATAATTATCAATAATAAAAATAATAACAAATGCAAAGTAATTATATATCAATAATACAACAGAAATGTAATGATAGAACAAATTGTGGTATTGTTCAAATTACTAGATAAATACTAAACAGTAATGGATAGTTTGCACTTCAGGTCGCTTAAATAGGCCCGTTGTTGTGTGCCGCATCACAACACTTATGTTAACATCATTATCAGTGTGAAGATATTCATCCCAATAGTCATTTGCGAGGTGGTACTCTTTAACAAGTTCCTTAATAAATAATTAATGGTACTCCTTAATAAATTGTACTCCTCAATAAGCAAAACGTCACTACGGAACGTCACATCAACAAAACGTCGTAATGTTGATGTTGGCTGTACTTCGGAACAATTTCAAACGTTGATGTTATTCAGGATGCCGAGATTTCCAAAAACATTGTGATATTTGCTGAACAATTTGCCATCGTGACACATGATTTGTCTTGAGATTAAGAACATGAGGATTTGGAATAGACTTAAGTGATTCGCCTATTAGAACATGTCCAGCAGTGAGAGAACATTGAGCAGCAATGTCTAGAATTCAGACACGCTTCTGTTTCTGTTGACACAGTATATAACTCATCAAATGTTAATGTATTATCTCCAATGCTTCGTAATAGATGTTGTCTAACCGATTTATACCAGCTAAAGAATCTTATTAACTAGATCCCTCGGAGAATGCTCTTGAGAATATTAGCGTCAAGGAAATAATAAACTGAATCTACGCAAAAAGTTAAACTGTTTAAGAAAAAGGAACACATGAATTTTATCTCTAGCTTATCTTACAACGAAAAATTTACAACAATTGCAACCACAGAGACATCTCGTGTCTCGTTGCCTCGTATATTAACAATTCAAAGCAAACAATAATAATTTTGCACAAACAATAGCAACGTTTGCAACACTCCCCCCCTGAAAGTGTATACTTTCAGTAAAAACAATTGGTCAGTCATAACCCACAGTTTATAAGTCTGTAAAGTCAGTAGTAAAGTTAAAGTCACAAATTCTGTCCTTCAAGTTCTAACGGATATAGCAATTGAATAGGACGTTTTACAACCTTACCGTCTGGTTGCAGGACACGGCACGAACGGATGCATCCGTCTCGTCCTTGAAGTATTTCTTTTATGACACATGTCTTCCACAGATGACGTACTGTTCGTCCATCATCGAGGAGGACGAGTTGTCCCACCCGCAGTGGAAGTGTTGCACCAATGTTTCGACGTTCGTGAGCTGTCCGGAGCATCAGCAGGTAATCAGTACGCCAGATCTTCCAAAATCTGTCGATGGTTGCCATGCGAGCCTTCCAAAGTTGTCGTATATTTGGAAAATCGCATAACTTGGGTGACGTCAATTTGGAAGTGGGTGGTGAAACAGTGAGACGTCTCCCGATGAGTAGATGACCCGGAGTGATCACTTCTTTGATGTCTTCTGATACGTAACCAAGAGGGCGGGAATTGAGCACACACTCAACTTCCTCTAATACAGTACGCATCTCTTCAAAAGTCAACATTGCTCGTCCACACGTTATTTTGATTTTGTCCTTTACAGAACGAACCATTCGTTCCCACATGCCGCCCCACCATGGAGCCTTATCCACGATGAATTTCCATTCAATGCGTTTCTCTGTATCTAACTGCATCATCTTTGTCCAAATATTTAAGTCCTTTGCTGCACGTTTAAAAGTTTTTGCGTTGTCAGACCATATAACACGACATAATCCTCGGCGCGCTATAAAACGACGAAAAGCTAACAAAAAATCATCAGCAGTCATTGATTCTACCAGTTCAAGATGCAACGCTCTAGTAACTGCACAGGTGATTAACAGAAAATACGTTTTCTTCTGTCCTCCCTTACCTTCACGCACAAAAATTGGTCCCGCATAGTCCACGCCAATTACTCGAGCTACATTCACTCGATCAGAAGGGAGAGGTGCTTCCACCATTTGTGCTGGCTTCGCACGGCGCCGAACAGAAATTTGACATGTCCTTAACACCTTCGATACTGTTCGTCTAGTAGAAGGTATCCAAAAACGTTCACGAAGTTCTATAATCGTCTCGGAAACGCCACCATGAAGTACTCTTGTATAAGCTTCAAGAATGATGAGCCTTGTTGTCCATGCATGACTACTCAAAATAATTGGATGCTTGGTTTCGAATTCTAACATGGAGAAATGAAGTCTTCCACCCAGACGTATTAATCCATCCTTCGCTAATTGAGGATCAAATCTGTATATTCGTGATGTTCTATCCACTAATCGGCCTCCATATAACGCTTTATATTCGCTTGGAAACATCTGTTTTTGCTCATGGATTAATAAAGTAGTTTCTGCTCGAACAAGTTCTTGAACTGACAAATTTCCATTTAATTGCAAGTTGTTTGGCGCACGACACACTGCGGAAAAATGAAATATCCAACCAATTACCCGAACAACCTTTTTCCACGTACTGAAACATTCGACGTTCACTATAACTTCCGGAATCGTCGTCACAACATTAATAGCTAAAGCTGTTTCCCTTGCCTCGGTCATAGCTTTCTTCTCATATTCATCGTCATCATCGATAGTTTCCAGGTTGTCATAACTGCCGGTTACTAACCACTTTGGTCCATGCCACCAGGATTCATCACTGATTAAAGCTCTGGCTGACAGTCCACGAGTTAATTTATCCGCTGGATTGTCTTCAGTTCGTACGTGAGCCCATTTAGATGTTTCACAGGAGTTCTGAATCTCTCTCACTCTATTTGCCACGAAGGTCTTCCATTTCCTGGCCTCTCCACGAATCCAATGTAAAACAATCATTGAGTCCGTCCAGTATGATGCAGGAATTGACATAGATAGAGCATTTCTCAATCTTGCTACTAGGCGGACGCATATTAAGGCAGCCATGAGTTCAAGTCTTGGAATACTAAGTGATTTAATGGGGGCTACACGGTTCTTACTTGCCACCAACATACTTGTTTTTATGTTGCCTCGTTGTTCCACAATATATATCACAGCACCGTACACCTGTTCACTGGCGTAACAAAATGCATGAAACTTACGGCTAACGGCATTTTCATTTTTTAGGGAGAAACATCTCGGAACACTTAACATTTGCAAGTCCGATAACTCCAGCATCCACTGATTCCAATCAGTTTTTAATGGAGGTTTCAATTCTTCATCCCACTCATAGTTAATTTTCCACAGTTTTTGGAACAAGACCTTCAATCTTACAGTAAACGGTGCAACAATGCCCAGAGGATCAAAAATTCTTGCCATCGCACTAAGAACAATTCGTTTCGTGGGTTGTTTCTCGCTAAGAAAGTCCCTCAGTCCCGTAACATCGAAGTTAAGAGTATCTTCATACTGATGCCACTTCATCCGTAAAACTTTTATAAATTCCTCCTGAGATCTCTCACTGTATTCCTTCTTACCGCATTCTTCGACGATAGCTTTACGCAATCTCTCATCATTTGTGGCCCATTTTCGCAGATTAAATCCTTCTTCTCTTAACAGGAGTTTACCCTCAAAGAAAATACGCCAACCTTCAAAACTGGAAGGAACGGATCGCACTGAATCATCTACTTACATGTTTTGAATAATTGACTTGACGAATTCAGGTTCCACCGATTCCACTCGACGCAAATGAAGACGCACTACCACTGCCAGCAGAAACGGTCCACAATTTAATCCAAACAAAACTCTTTTCATTCGATATGTTGTAGAAACCACGGGATCCCCAAACTTCCAGTCCTTTGGCAACCACAAAAATCGAACTGCATCTCGATCATTCGGATCTATCTCTACTTGGAGAAAAGCCTTTTCCATGTCTGACGTTAATGCCACAGGATGTTGTCGAAATCGTAAAAGCAAGTCCATCACATCCGGGTTTAAGTGAGGCCCGGAGTGGAGGCAGTCGTTCAATGATGGTCTTCCGGAGGAGGCATCAAATATAATCCGTAATCTCGTTGTGTCATGGTTATGACGGAAAACGGCCTGATGTGGAATATAATACTCAATTTCATTATATTTTTCTGGTTCCATCACTACTTCTGCATGTTCATTACACAAATATTCCATCATTGTCTTATGATACAACGATATCCTATCCTTGTCCTCACTAAATCGTCGCACAAGGATATAAAATCTTCTGAGAGCTTCAGGCTTATTTGATCGCGATTCAAATTTATGTTCATTCCACGAAAGTTGCACTTGATAACGGTCCCCAACTTGACGTATCGTGTTGTATGCTGTTTCCTCGACATCATCAGTGTTCTTTACGATCGTTTCATCTTCGGCAATACCTAAACTTTCAAGGCGCCAAAATTTTTCTACCTTTTTTGCAAGTTTACTGTCTGCATCGCCACAATCGGTGTTATTGATGCATACATTGAATGTATTCAAATGGAGACAGTCCACTGTAGATGAGTTTCCATCTTCTGGTCCGTGAACGTGCCATCCAAAGATTGTTTCAACTCCTGCAAGACGATCCGTCAAACGAACATTATTGCCGGTCGCAACAGTCCAATACAAATCTCCTCCAATTAAAATGTCGACACCGTCTAAATCACACACTGCGCTAGCACCAGGATCAGCTAATTTCAATCCCCGTTTCTCCATCTCTCTTATAATTTTATCGGTCGGGACAAGAGAGTATGTTGAGCATACCGAATCAGACTCACGTAGAACAACTTCTGTACTTTTCATCCCGTCATTATCAAATAGACGAACACGCACTTTCTTGTATTCTCGGAGCCCAACAGAACCATGAGAAAACACACTAATATCAACCTTTTGTCTTCCAACCATCTCTGCTCCCACTAATTCAGACAGACGACTACTGATAAAACTCATCTGACTTCCTCCATCTAGAATTAATCTGGCACGCACTTGATGTTTTTTACCATCGACCAAAACAACCGCTGATTTCAATAAAACAACATCATCACGAGAGTTCAATACGTGATTTGCTATAGTTTGAGCTGGAGGGCAGTCTTCCTTCTTATCTTCCCGCGACTCAACGTTCTCCTTCAGTGTTGGACAAAGTGCAGAATGATGAGCCTTGACAGCTTCTACAGACGGATTTACGCATAGGGCATGACCGTGAATTGTGTCCAGTCCACAGACACTTAAAACATTTACGAAGTTGCTTTAATTTCTCCATTCTTTTACCCACCGATCTAATATCACAATTAATTAGCAAATGCTTGTCGCTGCCACAAATCAAACATTTACGTACCCGAGGCTTCCTTTCTTTGTTGTTTGCAACCACGTGCAACGCAGACATAGATGCACTTGCTCTACTTTTTTCACTTTTTGACTCATTAGCAATTGAACCTGTAGCTTCATTCTCCTTACTTGGTACATCTCCCACGTAAGAAATACGTTCTCTCACTTCGACTTCTTCTCTCATGAATTCAATGAAATGCTCTACATTTGTTGCGCCTGACTTCATAGTTTTATGCGCCCATTCAAGCTGTACTAATATAGGGACTAACATAGCGCTACATGCTACGACGTCAACTCCTAATGACTTAAGATTTAAGACCTTCACCTCCACCTCATCGTAATAGCTTCGTAGGCTTATCGTGTCATTTCGAGGAACAGACAACTGAAGCAGGCCAGCGGTAGTTCCGTCAATAATACGCTCTGTACGTCCAAACCGTTGCTTCAGTCTATCCACTGCTGTCGCATAGTTCTCCTCAGTTATTGGAAGCCCTTCAATACATTTCAAGGCACTATCCGTTACTACACTTCGAAGGTAGTTAAATTTGTCAGTGACACACGTTAGCCTTTTCATGAATTGCTGACGAAAACGCGTTCCAGAAACTTTAAAATATCTCCATTAAATCTTTGCAGATTGAATTTAGGAAGTCGTATTGATAGTTCTCCATTCTTTGGCGTACTGCTAGAAACAAACCCAGACCCAAGCTGGCTCGGAGATGGACTTCCAGTACAACAATTTGACAGAATACGGTGTAACCTTTCTAACCATACAGCAATATAATCATTATACTTCATGATTCCTACCATTTCTTCGTCAATTTTTTCTTCATTCAGTTCCAAGTCTAATTCAACTTTTTGATTCAAATCATCTAACGTAATCCTTTTCTCTTTTAACTTTTCTATCAAAGCTTTGGCCAGTTCGGCGTCTTTCGTCTCACACACCATCTTCAATTCGCCTTCCATTTTCGTTAGCATTGCTCTAACAGAACCACGCTTCATAATAACCTTCGACGCCATTCCTCCTCAGCACTGCCCGTAATTACACAGAAAGAATAAACAACTTACGTTGTAGCAGTCCACGATGCGACGCAACACATGAACGCAAAGAAAAAGGCTTAACGACGAACCATCGAACGCAATACGACGGCAGCCCTTTCCTCCCGGGTTTTCGGCACCATTAAAGAATCTTATTAACTAGATCCCTCGGAGAATGCTCTTGAGAATATTAGCGTCAAGGAAATAATAAACTGAATCTACGCAAAAAGTTAAACTGTTTAAGAAAAAGGAACACATGAATTTTATCTCTAGCTTAACTTACAACGAAAAATTTACAACAATTGCAACCACAGAGACATCTCGTGTCTCGTTGCCTCGTATATTAACAATTCAAAGCAAACAATAATAATTTTGCACAAACAATAGCAACGTTTGCAACACCAGCTTCCCACAAACCATCAAAGTAAAGTAGCGCGAGCAGATATGAAATGACATGTAGTGCCTTCATTAGCTGGTTCACGACTAACTTGTAATATTGTTTGCTTCTAACTAACTCCATGAAAGTTGTTCCGTTCACTATGTATTTCAGTGCAAATATTTCGACGACCGTAGAGCGGCTATGAATGATTCTGTGCTTAAATCCTTGACAAGTTCTATATGAACGGCCTTCGTAGAAAAACAAATAGTTTAATGTAACATTTCTAAATTTTAGCACCCTTCCTTTCACGGCTTGAATATAAAAAGAACCTCTCTAATCCCAACCACTTACAACGAAAGGTCTGGCTGATTGAACTGTCTTCGATGACAAATTGCCCGTTGCTGGTTGCACCTTAATATCACGATCACGAAAACAACGGATTCACTTGAAGACGTAATATGTCTCAGTACTGCGCGAATCTAAAATCTAGAAACATCTTCGTAACTCTGCCAATAAAGGTTGGATGTAACAGCCATTTATGATATTGTTCTGTAATACTACGTTGAGATAGCACAGGCCTCTTCGGAAGTAAGATAGGATACCTTTGCCCATATGGAAGCGAAGACTGACTTAATCTATCTCCCATCCTAATAATTCCTTGAGAATCAAAAAAGAGGAAACGAGACATGTAACTATGAACTTTCTTGGGGTTCTTAAAGTCGCTTATTAGGGCTGGAAATTGCTCTTGTTGAAGACTTTTTACCCATTCCATCAATGTTTCGTCATGTTCTTTATTCGTTTATTGTTTGTGGATCTCTTTTACGATTCTCAGCAAAAACTCGTGTTGTATATGAAGCGTCTACAGTATGTAGTTAACGTTTATGTTTTCATCAGTTTTGAATATCATTAAGAATTATTTTGTCCTCATGAGATGTAAACAATGTTATCCCCTTCCATCCTAATATCAGTGTTAATTTCTGGTTGAGTTCGTCAATCTTCTTCATTGAAACTTAATAATTTAGACCCATTCCACCAGAAAGTAAATGTGTTAAATGTAGTAAAAGGTGCAAATATATCTTCAAACAAATCTTCTCGAACTAATATCACAATATTTCGCTCCACTCATCGTAGAGCTCTTTTATTAATTATTTTATTAATATTAACATTTAGTTTTGTAAATAAGGAAGAGATTTCCTTTCCTTCCTCATAACTAAAAAGAATTCGTTAAAATACATAGGTTAACACAGCAATCAAACATAACATACATACCATAACAATCGTTGCGAATAACTTACATAAAGAAAATACTTCTTTTGAATGATACAGATCCAAAAATATTTTAAATAACATTCTAAATAAACCTTTCTGTGTTTTCTTAGATTTTTTTAAACCATTTAATGCAAAATATCTTATTTTCAGAACTTTTTCTTTGTTCATACAAGGAAAACAATTTATTATACATGATTCTAACATAAGCCTTTCTTTTTCATCTTCCATATGATACAATATGTCACTAGCAGAGGCGTCACTAGGGTTGGTGTCACCCAGTGCGGTAGCTCATGGTGTCACCCCCTCCCAAAAAAACAAAACCTTTTAAAACTATCTGTTCAACCAAAAAAAAATAAATAAAATAAAACCAACCACAAAAAAAAAAAGGAAAACCTTTTGTAAAAATTATCTGTTCAACCAAAAAAAAGGAAAACCTTGTAAAAGCATTTTGGTGTCACCCCTTGTGATGGTGTCACCCGGTGCGGTCCGCACCCCCCGCACCCCCCTAGTGACGCCACTGGTCACTAGTTGGGTCTGTATTGTCGTTAAATTTCCTATTACTAATTTTGATGACATACTTCTTAATCGTCCTGAAATATCTTTATTTTAATTTTCTGCATTTTCTTAACTCTTGCTTTAAGTTTAACCTTAGTATATTTATCATGGTGCCATTTCATTATTATTCCATAGTCATCCTGTATTAACCTACTTTATATATGAGAAATACAAAAAGTATAATCTGAATTGGAACGAAGGAATAAAAGTTGTTAACGTGTGAGTTTAAGTTAGCAAGAGAAATGGTTAGCAAGTGTTACTAAATGTTAAAAAGCAAAAGATAATAACATTTGAAGAATTGAATTTGTAAATGAATAGTTTTGTAGTCGTTATTATGGTATTAGTATTGATATTACTGTTGATTGTAACTATGTCCACAATAGTACATGTGTGATAGGTTAACTTCTGTAATTGTTTCATTTATTGAGAAGCTTGAAAATGGAAAGAAACATAGCTTTCCGAAAATTTGCAAAATAAATATATTATTTGGAATATATTTTGATGAAGATGTTTACAATATAAGTAGAAATGAGATTAGAAGGAGAGATGGACTTTTTAAGTCAATACAGTCTTATTGGGAAAATTGCCAGATCTAATGCCTACAACTTTTTTTAATAATTTTACTATTTCAAGATTAATTTACTTCTTAGATATTCACGTTCTGTAATTAAACTCGTAACATTAAGCAAATTTGCAAGGGATGCAAGAAGATAGTTCTTTAACTTCGAAAATGTCTTTAAAACTGATCCTGTGCAGTTATCTTGAAAATCCCCCTTGACCAGAGACAATCTTTTAATAGCTTTTACCTGAAAATTCACTCTCTAAGTATTTCTTTAGCACTTGTACTCTTATACTTTACTTCTTTTCGAACTGGTTTCTGTGGAAGTAGATCCACGACTTCCTATAGACTTCGAACTGCTGTTGCACTAGAAAACTATCTTCTTCTTAAAACACTAATAGTTCACACCATTGACTAAAATCCATCCTTTGGGTTTCTTGTGCCCAAATACAGAGCTTCTGTTTGTCATTTGGGTTGATTATTTAAATTACCAGCCTTGTCACGCTTGATAAAGAGAGTTCTTCAGGCTGAAAATTAACATTCGCATCTCTTCGAATG
>JAFIDM010002131.1:10534060-10557523 GCA_023159025.1 Thereuonema tuberculata
GAAAAATTAAGCATTTTCTGAAAGTTCACTGCAATCTCCTCCATTTTGTCGTGAGACACTTGACGGCTATGGCTCTTATCTTTCTAGCTGGCTCCAAATAATTTCTATCGAATTTTCTAATACCCAACTGTCAAATTTCACATTTCTTAAGTACTTCCTTTTATAAATCTTATATTCAAAAGAAACCTTATTTTCTATAAAAGAAATCTGCGCTTGATTTTTATATAGATAAGAGTATTAAGGCCCAATAAGCCATCTACATCACTAGGCACTAGATAAGCATCTAAAATAAAATTATCAATAAATAAATGATTGTCTAAACCTCGGTTCATCTTCAGTTGGCCTTCTATGATGTAACATTTAGTGATCTTTCTATGCGATCCATCAGCTAAAGAAGCGATAATATTAACACTTTTAGCAGCGTATCCTGTCTCAATGAAAATTGGCTCTAAATCCTCATTCAAAAAGGAATAGTCTGCCCCAGTATCAACTACTAATATTAAATCTTTACTTCCCTTCAATTTAAACAGAACTTCCGGTTTATACAATGGTTTTTCTCTGTTATATTCCTCTGCTTGAATAGCTTTACTATCCTCTACATGAAAAAAAATCGTTAATAACGTTGCGCCAGCTCAACCATTCAGACTTACAAAAATAATCATTTTTGACAAAGGAATTTCTGTTATCACTCTGGTTCTTATGACCATATTGTGTCGACTTCAATGTGGTCTTTAGGGGTTTTCCTGTTTCGAGGAAGCAACATTCGATGAGGAATTAGCTATGTTCTAAATAGGTGTTTTGTTATCACCTCTATTGAAACTTCTTTTTTTCTTGCAACCACATAACTGTAAAACCAAACCTATCACAATAAAAACAATATATTCCATATGTGTGAGTGGCTTTTTCCCTTTCTTAACTAAATTAGATTCACTATCCTCCTTCCCAAGGCAAGATTTAAACTGTGACGAAGACTCCTTACTTTGACTGAACTTCTTCCCCTATTTCATCTCCGTTTTATAATCATCCCTAATGATGAAGTAGGGATGGTCATCCAACAACCTTCTAAAGATTACATTCATTAAATGCGACTCTGAAATACGAGTGTCTAGTACTAAAGCTTTCTGCTTCACTCTAGATATAAAAATATCCAACAATTCACTTTTGCCTTTTTCATCTTAGCATAAAGTTCTAACAGGTTATCTTCTTGCCAAGAGAAAGAAAAGAAGTTCGCTTTACAATCATTACTGAAATCCATCCAAGATTCCCAACTCTTCATGTTACAATTTACCCAAGCTGTTAGGTCTTTATGGAACAGCCTTGATAGTATTTCCTTTATATCCTCAAATTCTAAGTTATGGGATTCATAAATATTAGAAATTTCATACAGAAATTCTCTTATATGTCCTTCCAAGCCACCTTGAAACTTTTCCTTTCCTCCCAATATCCTGTCTGTGAGACTGTAATGAATCTCTTATATCACTTGCTTTTCCAGATGAAACATTTATCAATTCTTTTAAAGATTCAACCACAAGGTTACTCTGTCTTTACTGTTTTCTCAACCAATTAACCAAGATCTTATCTTCATTCAAACCAGAGACGTCAACTTCTTGAATGTCCTCCCACTTAACAAATTCTTTGAAGCTTTCTACCTCATTCTCCATCAATGCATTTACACATCTGCTTACATTATCCTGCAATTCAGACAAGGACCCCTCTAACGATATATGTAAGGAATTCAACACCTTCATCAAAGCTTACCTTTTTAAATCTTCAACTGATATTTCTACTGATTATATCTTATCCCTGATATATTAGATAGCTTTTATTCCTTTCACTGCTCGAATATAAAATGGACCTCTATAATCACTTCCAATTTCCTTGCAAAGAAAGGTGTGGCTGATTGAACTCTTTTCGCTGGCAAATTGCCCGCTGGTAGCACGTTAATATCACGATCACGAAAACTAAGGATACTGTTGAAGATATAATGTCTCACAGTAATGCTCCCATCTACAATCCAGAAACGTCTTCGTAAGATAGGAGTAAGATAGGATACCTTTGTCCATATGGAAGCGAAGACTTAACTTAATCTACCTCCCATCCTAATAATTCCTTGAGAATCAAAAAAAAGAACGAGACAATTCCGAACTTTCTTTGGGTTCTTTAAGTCGCTTATTAGGGCTGGAAATTTCTCTTGTTGCAGTCTTTATTTACCAATACAATCAATGTTTCGTCAAGTTCAATATTCGTTTATTGTTAGTGGATCTCTTTTACAATTCTCAGTGTGTTGTATATGAAGCGTCTACAGTATTCAGTTAATGTTTGTATTTTCATCAGAGTTGAATAATCATTAAGAATTATTTCGTCCTCATGAAATGTAAACAATGTTACAACCTTCCATCCTAATATCAGGGTTAATTTCTGGTTGATTTTGCCAATCTTCTTCATTGAAACTTCAGGATTTAGGTCCATTCCACTAGAAAGTAGATGCGTTCAATGTAGTAAATGATGTAATTATATATCTTCAAACAAATCTTCTCGAACTAATATCACAATATTTCGCTTCACTCTTCGTAGAGCTTTTTCAGATTTTAATAATAAGGAAGAGAATTCAACTCCTTCCTCATAACTAAGAAGAATTCGTTAAAATATATAAGTTAACACAACAATCATATCATAGTCATCATATCTCATTTTTGATTTATTCATTACATATACAATATTTTGTTAGGTTAATTTCCTGACTTTCTCAAGCCTCTTTTAAAATAAATAATACATAGATTCGAAGAAACTTACACTTATTATATTAGAAAACATATCTTTTGATACGTTTACTTTGTTATAATACAGATCTTAAGAATTTTTTACAATAATAACAATAATTTACATAGGCTTACTTTGTTGGAACAATAATGTAAACTTCGCTTTTATTGAAATTTAGCCTTATTCTTTAAAACTTTTTTAAAGCTTTCTAAAGAATATTCATTTATTTGAACACCTTTAGCTTTATTTCTACAATGAAAACTATTTGATTATAAATTATAGTCTTGCTTGTCACAGGTGTTGAGTTTTCTTTTAAAGGCTACAACTGTGTGGGTGCTGTTTTCACAACCAAATGACAATTTGTAGTCTTGATGAACGTCACGAGGAGGACGAATGTTACTAATCCCAAAATGATCCTAAAAAATAAGAGAGGAAATGAAGAAAACAAAAGAAATCATTTTCACACTAAACAGAATAACGTTAAAAATGAAAGAATTTTCTTAGTATACAGGGTGATTCAAAATTCCTTGTACAAACTTTAAACGTAGGTCATGAATAGAAAAGCAAACCGTATTCTTAGTGGAACGTACGTTCGCAAATGACACCCGAATGTGCTGGAGGTCGCTGTTTGGCAGCACATTAGTTCTGTACTGTGAGCATCGTCATTAGAAACGTTTATATCAACTTTCTGATTTTTTTTTGCTTTTAAATAGATTTTATCAAATTAATAAAGTAATGACTTTAAGAAATTTATAATTATCAATTTTTTCTACAATCCAAAAAATCGCATCTAAAACTGAAGAACGCAAAGATCCCTGGAAAGTAAAATGCCTGAGTCTTTTACACATTAGGAAAAGTAATTTAAATTTGAAGGTCCACAATTTCTGTTCCTTCATCTTAAGAAACAATTTTTAGTTATCTATTACCTTTAAAGGATAATTACTCATATTCACTGGAGTGGTCATAATTGATTCCTAGTTGATATAATATGAAAAACCTTCATAGGACACTGAATGCAGATGTAATTGAAGTTCGGTTATAGGCTAAGATGATGTTGTTCATCTATACCTTCGATTTAACTTCAATGGAAATGAAAAAACAGAGTTGGGTGATTCAGGAGAGATTCCAAACGGCCTGTTGGCTGATTGCTGTAATCCTTCCCGCTGTAGCACAGTGCTAATATTCAATTTCCATTCTGTATAATTCTTCCCGTTAAATTGCAGCGTGTGGTTTGCCATTTTTACTTCTGGAAGTAATACTCAATGTTACTTATTAAGGATGAATAGTTATTTTTTTTATTATGAAAATAATTCCTAGGACCAATGTTAATTCTTTGATTCAGTGGAAGTTGCGTCCTGAACCCATAACCAATTGAAGAATAATACTCTAAAATCTTAAACGGATATCAATCAGCAGGCTCGAAATGTATTATCAATAAAACCAACACATGGAAATCATTAACACATTTAATAAGATGTCTAAAGCATACAACAGGCTTGTAAAATACCGAGCTTAAATTAAATTCTATTACTCTTAAATATTATCAGAATTAATGTCTCTCAATTAAAAAAGGTTCTTGGCTTCTTGATGTCTTGCTGCTTGCTTCCTATCAGTAACTTATCTTCCTGCAGTAAATTAACACATTTTCGTTACGATTTACTGAAGTTACTGGTTATTGGAATGTCATTTCACCTTTTCTCTTCTTATAGCAAATTAACACATCTACATTACAATTTGCCAAATCTTCCATTTACTGGAATCCTAGTTCTAATCTTAATCCTAGTTCGCTTCTTAGTCCTAGTTCACATCTTCTGTTCTTCCTCGACGACTTCATCCGCGTGCAGTCATAAAAGTTCTGGAAACCTGTTATCCCTAATTCTCGCAGGAAATATATCTATCAAATATTCATCGCTAACTAAGGCATCTAAGAATTATATATCTCAAAATTCTGTTCTGTCTAGAACGGCTATCTGTCTACGAAACTCTGAATACTATCTTGTATCCTAACTTAGGCCCTGAAGGATTATATTTCTCAAAATCCTTATTTATCTATTTCTGCCTACTTTCTTCGAGACTTTGAATAATATCTATTATTCTAATTTAGATACTGAAGGATTATATTTCTTAAAATCCTATTCTATCTAAATCTGCCATCTAACTAAATGAAATTGTTCAAGGATATTTTCTACTTATGAAACTCGTCATGTTCATATGTCGAACAGTCATCTATATCCTGAGCAATAACGCCTATGCCTTTGATCCGTTTCCGTATTTCTGTATCCTTTCAAAGTCTCCATAATTGCGCTTCTCAGACTTTGATATTTAGTTCAATACTATCCCGGGTGGAATGAACTTCTTCATTTCATCACTGGATACTGTCTTCCATCGTCACAGCCGTTTTACCATTACTGTTGAACGATTCTTGGCGGATCTCTTATTCTTCAACTTGCGATGATTCTCGTTTCCAACTTCTGAACTTTACCGGATAGGCTTATCACCTTGTATTAGGTCTATCACTGCGTCGTCGGTGAATCTCCCGTTGAATCTGCGTTCCCTGGGTAGAACGTATTTCTGTCCCTGGTCCATCCGATATCTTCGACCCGTCTGGTTGTCTTGCTTCGTCTTTCGGCAAGTCAACGACTGTCCCGGCCTTTCCTTCGGCACGGTGTCCCTTATAAACGTCTCGGCCTTTTTTCTTCGGCACGATGTCTCTTTTGCCTCCGGCAAAATATGTCTTCGCTCTTCGGCGATTCAACGAACGATCCAGCCTTTTCTTCGGCTCGGTCAACGGTCGATCTGGCCTTCTTCTTCGGCTCAGCTTTATCTTTGCCAACGTATCCAGGCAAATTCTATCGGCGCAGTTCCCTTCGTCATCGTCCTGACGATATTCGTATACTCTGCGGGCACCTCGCTTTTCTTCACGAGGTTGTGAACTATTTCCCTCACTTCCTAGTCGGTGAGATTAAACTAGACTATGTCCTCCCTAACGTCTTTGTTCTTCGAGGGAGCGACTCTAACTGCTGCTGCGTCCTTCACATTTTGTCGCCGTGAAGGAGCTATCCGATCGAAAACTTTCATATTTTTACTTATTGAGGTAGCGATCCTAACTGCATTCCTCCCTCATATCTATACTTCATGAGCGAGAAATCCCGACTCACTTCCTTCCTCACGACTTAACCCCGTGAGGGAGTGATGTTAACTCCAGCAGCAATTTCCCTCACATCCTTACTCTGTGAGGGAACGAACTAAAACTCCCTGCAGGCACTCAGAAACTGGACTTCTATTCGTGAGCTGTCCTCACGCGTCTCGTGCAACGATCCGCCTAACAATGGATTAAGCTCGAGAATGTCTTACACCTTTCGCGCGATAACAATGCGCTGACTGCATATCAGAAACATGAAAAAATGCTGAACTTCGGAGCTAAATCGATTATACCAAATGAGAAAATTAAATTGACTCTTCTTAAAATTTAGGCTTAAAATTTTCAGGACAAGAAATTCAAAACAGGAATTTCTACAGTAGCAATTACAGCTTGCATAAAAGAGTCTTTTCTTGGTTCAGGATAACAGAAGTAGATATCTTTTGGTTTTTTGACTACAGGTGAACCAAAAAACTTGAAATCACCTTCGCTGTCTTCTGCTGTTATACAAGCGTAATTGACAGGCTTCCTTGTCCAGAAATTGAAAACTCGTTTTAAGTAAGTACAAATTATGATTTTAAAACCTTAAGTCGCCAGCTTATGGATTCCATAATAAATTGAAAATAAACTTAAAAATAAAGACAACACCATCTTTTCATCTTAAGCATACCTATATTTCGCAGGTTTACTTTACCTGCTTCTTCAGGCTTATCGATACATAGAATGTTCTTCATAAAACACTAACTTAACAATATCAAATCTTAATAATATTGAGTTATACATGGTAACATTAGTTAGAATATACATTATTGAATCATTCGTGTCATTACCATTTACATAGTTTAAAGTAAGCCAAAAAGAAAGCCAAATTATTGAAACCGTAAGCATCATTTACATATCATTTGTTAAGGCAATAAGAAAATACATTATTGAAAATGTATGATGACTTTGCAATTACTTTTACTTTTTTCAAGTATTATTTGACTTATCTCCACACCTTTCTGTTTGTTAAAACATTTAAAACTATTGATAACACATGCTTCTAACATAAATCTATCTTGCTCAATATGCATGTTCTTGTACATTATTTGAACGTGCAGAATGATATGAAGATGAAAGTAGTCATCCGTATAATATATTTACACCCGTTGTAATGACAAGTCTAGTCAATAATAACATTAGCATATCAGGTTGCCTGTAATTGTCTTCTTATTTCTAAAAAAATTCTTAAAATTTTTTATCAATTTTCTGATTTTTTTTTTTTGCTTTTAAATAGATTTTATTAAATTAATAAAGTAATGACTTTAAGAAACTTATAATTACCAATTTTTTCTACAATCCAAAAAACCGCATCTAAAACTGAAGAAGGCAAAGATCCATGGAAAGTAAAATGCCTGAGTCTTTTACACATTAGGAAAAGTAATTTAACTTTGAAGGTCCACAATTTCTGTTTCTTCATCCGTGATGGTTAACTTAAGAAACAATTTTCAGTTATCTATTATCTTTAAAGGATGATTCATATTCACTGGAGTGGTCATAATTATGATTCCTAGTTGATAATATGAAAAACCTTCATAGGGCACTGAATGCAGATATAATTGAAGTTCGGTTGTAGCCTAAGATGATGTTGTTCATCTATACCTTCGATTTAACTTTAGTGGAAATGAAAAAACAGAGTCGGGTGATCTCCTAATCACCAACTCTGTTTTTTCATTTCCATTGAAGTTAAATCGGAGGTATAGATGAACAACATCATCTTAGCCTATAACCGAACTTCAAGTACATCTGCGTCTTTGTTTTGTGGCGGATAAATTGTAATAATACCAGCGATGAAATCGGAGAACATTAATTTGAAATTTCTCTCGTATTTCCTCCGCCACAGAAATTCTGCTGAATATGCATCGAATTGTCCATCACATAACCGAGTTCCATGTGCTCGAAATTGTCGTTTTACAGCGCGCCACATTACCTCAATGGTGTTCATATGAGCACCAGTCTCGGGATCTTTGAAATTTATGCTGTGATTAACAGTTAAATGCTGGTATCCATCATCAGATAGTGTTTGATAGGATGATCAGCAATCCGAAAGTACTGTGGTGCGAGGTAAAATAAATTTCTTAATACTCTCCAGTAACAACTCTAACCTAAGCTAAAAAACATTTTTTTGATTCACGCTCAACACCACCAAATACCCATGTTCCATTTACTCTTTTACCCCTCTCATACTTCCTTCTACCAAATTGACTTTCATCAATTTCAACAATTTTACTGGGACCACCAATCTTACAGCATTCGTTTCCTAGCAATTCAACACAGACTTCACGATAAAAACTTTTCCAATCTACAACAGTGTGACTAGCCATTTGCAATTCATCCATAATCCACTCATTCCACGTCTCTTTCACCCATAAATATGTAAGCAACAACACATCACACATGGACAAACGACTACCTCAAACCATGATCCCTTCCTTACAGAGCGGTTAATATAATGTCTTGTTTCTCTGTTTCACACAACATACCCAATTGAAACCATCACTAACATCCTTCCTTTCAACCAACGCCATATTCTTACCACACTCGTATTCTTTACTAATTAAACCAACACTCATACAAAAATCAATCACATCTTTCTTACATCCTTCTTTCAATTTCATAAAAAAAAAATCACACAAACCACCTTGTAATTTTTGCGGACCTGTTAATTCAGCATTGAGAACATCTTGCAGAGCCATTTTAAAATAACCAAAAAACGAACGAACGTGAAAATTATGGAAACAGAAAACACGTGAAATCAAAAGCACGTGCATCATAAACAACAACATTATTACATCATATATCCTTCCACACAGTCGTACGCCGGAAACAAAAAAAAAAACAACTCCGCAGTTAATACCAACAAAATATCCGATTGGGGCTACCGCACGGTACATTTAAACCAAGGAATAATAAGATTATAATTGATTAATTTAATTTCTCTTAGTTAATATTGATCTACTTTGAGCATTAATTAGCTAGATAAATTGGGAAACTATTTTTATTTTCTTACCTAAAGTATTGAAGTTAGTAGTTATATAATCAAAGATTTTTAATGTTCCAGTAAGCAGTTAAGAATTAATTAATGAGAGTTAAGAATTGTTTGCATGTTCACAGACATCAATGGGATTTGAAGAACGTTGAAAATAAAAATTATGCAACATATTTGCTTTTAATTCTCTTCAATGATATTGTGAAACAACTGAAGCAGGTTTTACTTTAAGAATTAACCGTGTAAAAAAGCACCTCCAAAACTCTTAAAGTCTTAAAATAATTCTAAATATATTCAAGAGTAAATTACACATTTTTGTACTTGAAGATTAATTAATTTACTACAAAATTGACTGTGTGATCGCTAAATTAGAATAACTGCTTGTAACATTAACTTTTCTGGTTATGTTATGTAGTGAATGTGGGTGGCAGAGAAGCCAAGCACTGCGACCGGAGGTCTATTAACTGTTCTGGTTAATCATCTTGTTACTGTCATTCGTGACATTAAAGAACACAACTATCATCTTCTTGAACTTTCTTGAATCCCCAGGATCTGTCTTCTGAAATAAAATAGTTATTTTAAAGTACTTTCTATTTTCATGATGAGTTTACTGTAGATATCAGCACCATTTATCACATCTCCAACTTGGTCACTATTCACTAACTTGCTTCAGAAAGTAATAGTAGCCTTATTATAACTTCTGAAGTTTAGCTTGATCCGAACCATTTGTTAAACCATTTTAATCTTTTCACATATTTTCTCTGTCTTTTCATATTGGAGAAAAAGATTTCTTCTATACGACTTATTGGTGTGATGGAATCGATCTTCTCGACAATAGACACTTCTTTTCACTTCTCGACAATAAACACAACTAAACAAAACTATGTTGCACGTCCTGACGTGTTGCCATTAACTGTACTTTTAGCAATTGTTCACTATTGCATTTCTGCAACTTCTTTTAGACGCAAATAACACATGTTTTTTTCCTCATTTTCTGTCACACAACTTTATTTGGGGTGGATATTTTCTTTCAGGTAATTTAGTTATTTACACTAAATATCCACAGATTTGAAGGTGATGTTGAGAAGGAGTAACTTTATTTGCTTGTTAAACATTAAAAAAATAATTACTTACATGCAGCAAGAGTTCATCGTCAATTAAGCCTTTTTTATCACCAGATTAAGCTACGGAGTTTTAGCTAACAAGAGTGGAGTCGAGAGTAGTTCAAAAATAAACATACGCAACACTAAGACTTTAATTTACGTTGCACTATACTGTTGATTACGTTGCACTAAACTACTCCCCTCCCCTTTTAATGAGTTGGGAAAACGGAATGGAGAACACAGTTTACGGCCGGCACGGGTCGTGTAAGGTTTCCTGGGTATCGAGTTGGGAGAATGCATAGAATTGGATGTAGACAAGCCCTACGAACGGAGTAACTGACAGGCTTTGACTCTGTCAATAGAAACTGTTATTGGACGGGTGGGGGTACCCAAAGTTAGTGTCTTTTTCGTCCTTTTCAGTATCTTAAAGGGTCCTGCATATGGTGGTGTCAGTGGTAATTTTACTGCATCTATGCATAAGAAAACATGTGTAGTTGTGCTTTTAGCTGGTTCTATAAAACAGGATTTCTTGATAGAACGAGGTGGTGTTAGTCTGCTAGTTGCCATGTAATCTCTTAATTTGTGTAGTAGTTCTGTTGAAGATGGAGGTGATTTTGTGGATACGATAAAATCATCAGGCAAACACTAGTTCGCATGGTGCGGCGCGTAAATCAGTTATAACTGCGGTACGAAGATCTAATAATATGGCAGGAAGAGCAAGAGTCCAGGATTTTTTTTATAGTTTTTAATTGTGACTATTAGAGCTGATTTCAAGGTTCTGTGAAACCTCTCTACCATACCATTGGCCTGCTGATGATAAGCAGTAGTCCTGGTGCATTGAAATCCGAATATGCATCCGAGTTCATGAAATAAGGTTGATTCAAATTGGCGACCTTGATATGTTGTAATGGTGGCTGGTACACCATATCGGGTGATTCATTCTCTGAAAAACGCTGTTGCAACTGTTGGGGCTGACATTTCTGATAGAGGAATTGCTTCCATTCAGCGGGTGTATCGGACTACTATTGTTAGCAGGTATCGGTAACCTTGAGAGCACGGAAACCGACCAATTAGATCGAGATGGATGTGAAGAAATTGTCTTTGTGGAACAGCAAACGCTTGTAAAGGAGCAGAATTATGTCTACTGACCTTGGAACATTGACAATCTTGACAGGTACGCGTCCACCGACTGACGTCTTTCCTCAGAGAAGGCCAGACATAACGATTGGCGACAAGCTTTGATGTTGCTCGTATACTGGGATGAGCTTGGCTGCGAAGGCGTTCAAAAACTACATGACGAAAATCGAATGGAAGATATATAAGATCTTGTCCAGTTGATTTGTCGCACCAAAGTTTATATTTCGTTCCGTAAATTAGTACTTCGTGAAGGTCTAGACTTGAGGATCCAGAGCGTAAGCTATGGAGTTCCTGATCTGTCGTCTGAGCTAGTGGCAATTTGATATAAAAATCAGGTCGCCATTCTTCAACAGTCTTCTGATATCCATTCACTGACATCCATCCCCCGTGCTCGTCGCAGTTCTTGTTGGATGTTAATTCCGGTAGGATGGCGATTTTGAGTGAAGTTAAGACAATGAAGCGATTGTGTCTTTGCGATGTGGACCGCGGTCTGCCTGAATCTGATCTCCCATCGAAGGAACCAGTCGCTCGATACCTCCGATAAACTCATGATACGGCAGACTGACTCATGATGTCAGGTTCATTGACTGAACCTCTAATACAAAACAAAAGGCTGTCAATATTTTTGTCTCAACTAGAATGATTAGAAACTACATATGTTTTTATGAGATTTTTGAGAGTTTGAATCCATCTTTTTTTAGAACAATTACTCTAAGAATGGTGCGGGGTAGTGAATATATGATGTTTTCCGAATTCCTTATAAAAATTTTTAACAGCCATATCACTGTTAGCACTAATCACCTTAGTAGGGAATCGAAACTTAAAGGATACTGATTTCAAAAATCTTAACACTGAATTGCTATTTTGGCAACCTAACAGGTATATTTTTCGATCCATCCTGTAGTTCTCTCGACCCGTATAATGAAAAACCGGAAATTGCCGTATGATTTAGGAAGAGATCTACATAAATGAATTTTTTATGAATTTGGCAAATGTGACAAGTTCTACTAAGTTTTTAACATCCATTTTCATATTTGACCAAAAGTAATTCTGCTTTATTTTAGTGAAAGTTCTGAGGAAACCTTGATGTTCCCATGCTAAAACGTCCTCGTGCCAAAACGTTTAGGTTTAGGAACCACCAATGTAATAGTTTTCATTTTTAGTCTTATCGCATCTTATCTTTCCTAATAAACCTCTATTTAAAATGAATCCTCGATAAAAAGTTTTCCCATGTAACTTTAGATCTTCCATTCTATTCTTAGAGAAATCATCAGCCCTTTGTTTCTCTTCCAATCCGGTTGGCTCAAAATAGGAGGATTCATCAGGCTATTTTCTTAATAAGAGTCGAAGGCGAGTTGTTCATCGTCACCCAATTTCTACTTGACACCAATTTCTACTAGACCATTTTCATCAACATTATAACCAAGATAGTATACTATGCTATTACGCATTAATATGTCGTCATAAAGTAAGAAATGTTGGCAGGAAACTTAAGCTAGTTCCTAAAACTTGATCCACTGCGTAATTCAATACCGCTGCTCCCTTTTTCATGCCGAAAACTACTATGAGTTATTGAAATTTACGTAACCCTGGTATCAAACTGTTCTTTTCTCTGCTAGCGTTATCCAGTGCAATCTGCCAATAGTTATGTTAATCAAGGCCCGCTTCAAAGCAATAACTGAGAAGACTCTGGATTCACTTAAGTTTCTTACAATCTCCTTGATTTTTACAATCTCTTTTTCAGACTGTAATAAGAGAATCCCTTGGTAACTTCATTTAATCTCCTGGCGTCCAGCATAAAACGTTCTCTTTCAGTTCTCTGATCCTTCTTTACCAAATGTGAGCATTACATGATTCAAGTTTCTTGTTTTTCCTAATTTTGTTGGCCTATAACCCGAAATTATGGTAACACTTTTTATTTTATGGATCCAATACAAAACGTGCTTCCTTTCCTTCTTTTAGGAATCCACTCACTTACTCTATCACTTCCTTATCTAATAAATCCAGAACTAAATCTTCGATTTTTGACAAGTCTATTCTCGGGAGAGGGTAAGGTCTTACTTTAACAAGTCAACAGTTTGCAGTTTCAGTAAGATGTGCAGTATGTAACGTGTTCTCTTAATTGTTTAAGATTTTCTTTTTTTTTACTCATTCAAGATCAATTAAAGCATCTGAAGAGTCTTTAGCATTTAAAATACATATCCCCTTCTTTAAGGTTGTAACCTTCAACTTCAATGGTTCTTCAAACTTAAACTCTACTTTACTTCCCTTGAACTAAAAGTTTTGATAATCACATAATGTGTTTAACCCTATTAGCCCATCAACATCCTCTTATCACTAATGCTTCAATTTCAAATCCATCAATGAATATATGTTCACTTGACATCAAGTCTACCGCTTAAACCCGTATTTTCTGGAAGCCGGACATACATTACCATCACCTAGGATCGCATTCAAATTAACTAATTCAGATTCACAACCAAACTTTTTCAGCTTGGATTCAAAATCCTCGTTTACAAAAGAAACGTTGGCTCCAGTATCAATTATGAAAATTAATTTTTCATAAAAGCTAATTACCCAAAGCTAATTTTTCATTCACTTATACTTCTGGCATCACATACACTAGACCATCATCTATGGTTCTGTTTTATACAGAAGTATTTTCCTGATATCGCTGGGGATTACAAAACTATCAATAACCACTCTTCCCCAATTTGTTTTATCCCATTCGGGCTTATCTTGGGATCTGTTCGAACATTCCTCTCTTTTTATCTTACATTAAAAGATTTTTGTCATCAAAATCAACTTCGAAACTTTTAGCTCTATCCCATTTCACATATCTATCTCCTTTCCTTTTATCAACTCAACAGGAACTTCACCACTATTATTATCCTCCCTAGACGATCATAAACACAAGTGCTGGATATCACCCCAAATCTACCACAAATGAAATAATAAACTTCTGCAGTCTGGGTGCTACAATCCAATGGACCACTTGAGGATAGGTGGGGCTTCGTAGTTACAAAATATCCCGCCAGGCTACTGCTGGGATTGTGGGGTAAACAAAGTCACATGCTACGTTTTAACCCGTGTATAGATAAGAGGATGAACTAAAAGATTTGATTTGGACGAAACGTTTGTGTAAGCCTTCCAAATTTTTCATATCTGTATAATAGACAGACTCTAATTAAGTTTTTGTTCTTAATATATTTAAACAGAAATATCTTTTTAACTTATTAAAATTTCTATTAAAAAGTCTTTTATCTTTTAAAATTTAACTTAACATGAGAAAATATTTTATTACAATTTTTAGCGATATTTGGAAGTATTCTGAAAGCGACCAGAATCAGTAGCTATTGCGTTTGTTCTCTCCTTCCGTGTCTGTCCACCCTTAACAACTCCCGAACAGAAGGTCGGATCGACAAACGGACTTCACCATCGTGTTCAGATGCCCAAACGCCGTAACATATCTACATGATGCACTAAGCATTGTATTAGCGGCCCCTACGTTACAGCTTGCCTGTAAAACATAAAGGAACGGTCTTGCATTTATATATGCTCTTGCTTTTAATTATTTTGTTTTTTAAAATTGTGCATATTATGGGACCGCTTTGTTTTTGATACTGTCTAAAAGCATTAATTACCTTGTTCCACATAGCATTCTTTCTTTGACACAGAACTCTTCTTTTGACACAGAACTCTTAACCCATTGCGTACAAGAGCCTAAAACGAAGTCACTCGATACTAATTGCGAATAGCAGCTTCCGACATTAACAAGTCTCGCATATCCGATCTACTAAACAACTCTGCATTTAAAAAAATTGAACCTTCGGATTTTCTTCGATCCAAATTTAACTCCTGGTCCTACTTTCTCCAAACTGCATTCAATTAGGAATTAGGCTGCACAGTCCACTTTCTTACTTTTCTTCATCTCCTCGCCCTTTTCTCTCCAACCTTCCTTTCTCCAAACCCTATCACCATCTTACTTTTAAAACATTACTCACGACTAACACAACACACACACACTTCCTCGAGGAACCATTCATACCATTCACGCGACATCGGAACCAACAAACCCTAAGCAATCCCCATTACAATAATACTACCCTAAGTCCCAAACGACGCTAAAACATTAAAGCTCTAAAAAAATAAAAACCTAAACTTAGCTTCAAATCAAATTCATACTGAAACCCGAAATAAAAAAAAAGAGGATTTCAATCTAAACCCTAAATATAAATCACTTTTATTTCCAAATTGTGATTATGTTACTTTCTGACAGTTTTCCAAGATTAAAATTTCAAAATATCTGACGTAATTAAATAGATAAATGTTGTTTTTGAGAATTACAGCTACACTTTATTTATTATTCACTATTTGCGTCACAACTTTAATTAATCTAAGGAAGACAAATGTTTTCTTTTTAAATATTTTACTTAAGCAGTGGTTTTTTTTTTTTCACAAACTCAAGGATTTTGAAACAACTATGAAGAATTATTTTTAAGGAATTACAATAAAAGTTAAACTTAATTATAAACACAGTCTATAAAAGAGGATAAGAATAGGTCGTAAGTCCTTAGGTTTTTTAAAAAAACACCTCAAAATTATCTCACAAATTGTTTGTTTTTAGAATTTAAGACAACTATCTTTACTGTTAGAGATTTTGTTATCTACGCGTTGTATTCAGTTAATAATTGTTATATCATGAACAGTTTCTCCCCTAATTTCTATTCTCTTTTCTGTAATACGAAATGAATTTCTAATGTTAAAAATCCCCCGAAAAGACGTCGGTAGACTTGTAAAGTAGATGTTCGCATTTCATGATCCAATAGAATTGAAGATACTGCACAGCCACAAAGAGAATAGCTTCCGTGTACCAGAACCCTTTACAACACGGGACCATTTGTTAAGAAAGCCAAACAATTCAGTGCTTCTATAAAGATGCCTAATAGCTGATATG
This sequence comes from Thereuonema tuberculata, assembly GCA_023159025.1. Lineage (NCBI taxonomy): Eukaryota > Metazoa > Arthropoda > Chilopoda > Scutigeromorpha > Scutigeridae > Thereuonema > Thereuonema tuberculata. The sequence continues at coordinate 10,550,185 of JAFIDM010002131.1, forward strand.
AAGTAGACGATAGTGCTAGGAGCATCCAGCGCCATCCGAAAGACACCATATACCCTTAAATTACAATATTTAGCTGCCACAAAAAAAAAAAAAAAAAAACCGCCGAGACTGTATATAAAAAAATTGCTTATATTAACTGTGGTATCATCGAAAACAAGTCAGATAAATAGAAAAAGGTAATCACAGCAGATGGGAATTCAATATTATAGAAAAAAAATATGAACCAGTCGTAGATAAGGTGGTGATATCCAAAGAGCTACCGAAACACTCTCGTAGAGACTTAAAGAAAGTGCTGTTCTCCTCAGAAGATTCTGCTATGTAAAGATATAGATGATGGCATACGATGTCATCACTTGGAGCTATCAAAAAGACGATTATCAATAACCCAAAAGTAGTTTTGGATAGCTATTTGTATTGTGAATACAGTAAGAGGTTCAGCGCTTTACAATGATATATCAAAACATGAAGAAATATATAATATCTGTACAAACTGTAAGGAATTCATATTTATTTATTGTTCCGGATAAGTGTTGTAGAAGAGAAAATTCGAACACAAGCCGCCGTCTTGAATTCCAAAATAAAAGGAATGTATAAGTGAAATTTATTCTATTGAAAAGTATAAGTAAAGGATAAATATAATAAGGAATATATTCGTAGAAATGAAGTGCATCGATAATAAGTTAAAGATACTTTTTATAAGTTTAATTATTAAAGAAGAACATTAAACTGTGAAAGGAAAGATGCAAGACTTCAAGTGAACTTTATTGTGAACTGTTTGTGAACTATTTATTCAGTGGAAGAGAATAGTTAAGTAATATAGAAACTTTTAAGAGGATTCTAGTGTTAATGTTGAAGAATTTATAAAGAAGTCTATTTCTTTATACCTGTAATTTGTTTTGTTCTACAATATATTGTGTTTGATAAAAAAAGAACTTGCCTGCTACAATCTATTAATAAATTGCATATTGACCGACAGGTCTCATTGAACAAAGAAAATTTATAGACAATTTGATTCATTCAGGGTTTTTTTAATCGAAGAATATCTTGATTATTAATATTTTGAATTTATTGTAAATGATTTAATAATATAAGGGTTTTAATATTCTAATGGTTTTAATATTCTAATGGTTTTAATAACAGATAATAGTAATACATTTTTTTCTCCTTTGGTTGTTTTATCAAGCTTCATCTCGAAACCAGCATCCAATGAGTGCATTTCTCTTTTCATATTATTTGTAATTTTGTTTATTGGAATTTTGAATTTACCTCAAAATTTTGTAAATGAATACTATTTATAATTTCCTATACTTTTATATCTGGGTTCGTTCCTTAAGTGACGTAGGTGACTTGTCAACGAAGTAGAATTCCTGGCGGATGTTACTTCTTCAGAGGGACGCATTCTGTCAAACGGAGACAGGATTAAAAGAAATGTTCGAAGTTAAAGCAGAGTTAAGTGTTCGAAAGCCTTTGTCCTTTGGTCAAGAATCGCGAGGAAACTACAACTTCACTCGTGACATTGCGTTTTCATAGACTTTTTTATTGGGTTATTACAATAGAGAAGACATTCTTTTTTAGGGGAAGTTTATGCATTTTTTAAGTTGTTTTTTTTTTTGTAGTTGTAGAACGTGAAATTAAAATGAATTAAAAAACTGATGATTTCATGATAGGCTTTTAATCTAGTTTACAATAAATATGTATTGTTTCAATGATAAATTGAGCACAATTGGCTTTACCTTCTGCAACTTAGAGGAGACTTGAACGGTGGCTTTGAGGCATGGTGAACATAATACACTGACCTTTTCTACAGCGGTTCTCAATCTGTTGACTCTCGAGTTCAACCTTTCAATTTTTCAAAAAATCATTGTCGCACTGTATTATTACAAAAAAAAATGCTATTCCGAGTTCAAATACTTTTCTTAAACATTTTCTGTGTTCATGTTTAGAGACAATAATGAACTCTCAGGAAAATCACAGTGTTGGGAGCATCAAAATATTTTCAGCCTCTTTAATAAGTCCTACCAAAGACGGATTTTATTGTATCCCATTTAAAATTGATCCAGTGGCGTAGCTAGCCCATGGCAAATCTTCAAAATACCGCCCCAAAACTGGAGGGAAGAGATAAAAAAAAAAAACAGCAGGACCACATTTTAAAGACTCACTTTGGTTCAAATGCCATCTGAACGAGAGCTGTTGTCCTGGTCGCCTTTCCTTCCCCAAAGCTACGCTACTAAGAAACACTGCTCTAGATACACTTTCATTCCTTATCTGAAGGTATTGTCAGAAAAGATGGTTGTTCCTTCTGATTTACCTCATTTTTCAGGTAATTAAATTGTTCCGTTTATTTTGAAAGGTTAAATGTTTCCCACTCTCTTCCATTAGAGAAAAATCGGGTATTTGTTTCCTGATTGTTTTTGGTGTTAGATTCAGCAGTGCAGTGATTTTTTTCGATGCCTTCAATAATTATTATTGTTTATATTTAACAGAGAGTATGAAAGAATGAATTGGGTTCCTTACTATATCACTTTTTTGATTGATAAAGTGAAAGTGAAATTTATTAAATTTTCCATTCCATTAAAGTCTTATGGAAGGTTTTTCCTATTCATTATTTCTATTTGAATCGGATGTACACTGCTGGCCATTAAAAGTGCAACACCAGAAAGGACACATCCATTAGACCTGAAATTTGCAGGATGCGTAGATCATGGGAGCACAAGTACATGATCAGCAGCGCAGCACATGTGCAAATAATGTGAGCCAGTAATGACCCCTGGAAGCAGAGTAAGAGAGGAAAACAGAGAACCAGTGTTGGAATTGTATTTGCTCATCGTTCTTGTGCGCAGATGACTTCAGTATGCCTCGTCGAAGAATACAGCAGCCATACCCGTAGGTTTCCGACTTTGATCGCGGAGGAATTGTGGCACATCAAAACTGCGGATTATCCTTCCAAGAAATTGGTGCTCGTGTTGGACGAAACGCGGCTACATTGATGCGAATATGGAATCGGTGGATCGAGGAAGAACGAACTCACCGACGTGAAGGATCACAACGGCCCTGTCACACCACCGATCAAGAGGACAGACATCTTGTGCGCATGACTGTTACGGATCATACAGTCACATCACAGTCACAACCCCAACTCAAGAATTAAGGTGTGTTGCACGGCAACCACTCTCCACACTTACGGTTCGACATTGTCTACAGCATTAGGGAATTTTTGCAAGACGCCCATTGCTTATATCTTTGAGTGTAAATCACAGGCTGCTGCGACTGCAATGGTGTCCAGAACGTCGTGCTTGAAGGTACGAATGGCATGACGTCGTTTTTTCCGACGAATCCGCTTCTGTCTGCAGTACTATGATGGTCGCATCCGTGTCTGGCGGCACCGCGGCGAAAGACTGAGTGAGTCCTCCATTATGCATCGCCATTCCTATCAGGCATCTGGCATTACGGTAAGGGGTGCTATTGGATTCTCGCGCCTAGTAGGCATTCACGGCGCATTGAATAACCACCGTTACATCTCTGCTGTGTTGTAGCCTGTTCTTGTCCTTTATCTTCATGGTCTGGCTGGGACCACTTACCAACACTAGGCACGTGGCACGCAACGACCAACAATTCGTGGATGGCCACCATATTCAACTTCATCCGTCCCGCGCCTTCACCGCATCTGTCGTCTATTGAACATGTCTGGTCCATAATCGCACAACGACTGGCACACAACAGTCCACCCGCGGCTACAGCAGATGAACTATGGCACCGTGTCGAAACCGCATAGACTTGACACCTCAAACACATATCCAACGTCTCTTCCTCTCAATGCCGGGCCGTGTTATAGCAGACGTTATTGCCGCCCATGGTAGCTCTACTGATTCCTTACATTCGGCGAGTCGCACTGAGCTGTAATTTCACCCTTGTACCGTAAGTTATCTGTTAAGTAAATAGGGTTTAGATAGCTCATGTCTTTCGTAGTGTTGCACTTTTAATGATCACCATTGCATAAATTAAAATGCTTTTATGTGGTATATGATTTTTTACAAGTAAATTATAAAGTGAGAAAGTTTAACGTGTATATAATGTAACATGAAAAAGGGGATATTAGCAGTACACATGTGTTTTGCTTTTACTCCGTGAGCTGTCATCGACGGAAATCTAGGACAGCACTTAATGTATATTCACAAAATCCCTTTTTTATGTTTTCATTCTATGAACGTTAAACTTTCCCATTGAAGACTATTTAGTTCTTGTGTTGTTTTGTTCTTATATTTAAATGCCTTGTGCCTAGCAGTTAGCAGGTCAGGGATTTGATGCTGTGCTAGTTACAGCGATTTTCATATTGTTTATTTGCTTTCGTGAGGTTCCACGAAATTGTGTATTCCCGATATCCCCTTTTTTATATTACAAAGAATTTTTTTCCTTTCTCTGAATAATTAAACTTTTCATCGTATCTTTAAGAATTACCGTCATTCCCTTTTATGTAAAATATACACTTTCTTAATCTTAGTGAAGTATGTGATTCATAAAATAATTATGTACATGATTTATTAATGTCATGTATTTCAATACCAGTTAATTTATAGATATAACATTCTTTATCAATTTTGTGAACATTGAAAAAAAAGACGGACAGTTTTGAAGCCAAGAAATTGAAAATTAGAAACAATTATTTTGCAATTAATGTAAATCGAAATAAATGACTTAGATCATATCGGATGAGGATTGAGTGATTAAAATTAAAAAAATTAAATAATGTAATGAGTAAATTATACATTTTTGGATGATTTAATATATTTTCTATAATATTTAAAATAATCAGTTACGTTTAAGTTAGAGGCTTTGTTTCAGGATGAACTTCTAACTGTTAATATTAAGAGAACATGTCAACTTTCCAATCTTCAAAACATATTACAAATATATCTAAAGTATTTCGTGGAAAGATAAGCTTCCACTTCCTCAGATTGGTCCAATGACTTTACAAAGAAAAATGCAATTCCTAGAAAAAAAAAAAAAGATTAATATTTCTTTAAAATATCAATGAAACTTCTACATAAATGTTGTCTAAAAACTGAGTAAAACATAATATTAATATTAACTGATAGAACTTACTAGCTTTATAATATATTTTAGAGAATGGGAAGTTGGTTTCTTCTATTATAACTGAAAAGATTTTCATGAAATTGAGGCAATCTAGATATTTCTGGAACAAAATGTAACCTCTTCTACTTTTATAAGTCTCCCTGTATAAAACCTCATAAATTGAAATAATTAAATTAATAAATAATTTCTTTTATTTTTCATCATACTTAATATTTCTAACCATTATTTTATCAATTTCTTTATTAAAAATGAATACCAAAATTTGAAAACAAATTATATTAACTTTTCTTTTTCAAAACGTCATTATTATTTTTATTGCTAGTGGCATAAATAATTTACCTTGTTTTCAATGTATTTTATCTTATGTTTATGTAGCAAATGCATGTAATATTTCATAAATTTTATCCTTGTTGTTATCTTATCTCGTTGATTGTTTTATTATCATTGTTACACCATTCTTTAAATTTAGTTTTTAAGTATTCTTTGTTATTGGTAATTTTTCTTTTTTTTTTTCATATTTAGTTTCTTTGTATTATTTTCAATTGCTATTAGTTTTGCTATTATGCATTTTTGAATATTTAAAATGTACTGTTCTGCTGTATCTGAGATTTATCTTTCATTTTTTATTTATGTAACTTAATGAATTCAGAAATTCTTTCGAACAAAAACGATTTTGCAAAATATGTTTGTTCACAAGTATCACATTGAATTTTGTATTAATTCCTGTAATGAAGCCTGGAATGACTTTTTAGGCATGATTTGTTAATAGATTAGGTAGTTTTAAAGATGAGGAATAACAAAAAATGTACGAACGAAAATATATGAATTCAAACACTCTGAGCCATCATTTGGGAATCTGGGAAAGCTGTTTCAGCCTTAATATGGTTCATCAGCCAGATTTACCCTTGGTAATAGGCTCAGAGTGCGTGATAAAGTTAAGGACGCCACCTCCGCACTAGGGAGTGGCATCGAAACCAAAATTATACAACAAATAAAAAAATTACCGTATCCAGCACGGCCTCAAATTCCTTGTCTCAGCCACTACTCAAAGGGATTAAAGTACCCAAAAAACATGTAATTCAAGAAAAAAAAATGTATGTTAAGTTTTATATGTTTTAAGTTGTTTGCAAAAATAGATTCATATTGTTTATTTTTTTTTTACTTTTTGTTATTTGTATGGACTATTGGCCCATTGCAATTATTGTTTTCTGTCGCTCTTTTAATTTCATATTATTTTAAATTCATTAATATTCATTTTCATTACATTCTTCTTAGAATAAATTCTTTTGGTTAATCATTATGTAATTAAAATTAATTAAAATGTCTTTCTGGAATAAAGTTGATTGAATTTTCATATTCATCGCAGAAAATGGAATGAAAAAATTTGTACTATTTTTTTCAAGTTTCGTAAAATTCGAACTTGCCCTTAATCATAAGTACTCGAAATAAGTGACTTTCACCCAATTTGATTTAGTAGAAAGCTTAAATGTAAAATTTCATCCAAATATGGTTAAAATATTTGGAGTAAGAATATACTGTGTGATGAAACTCCACTACATAATCTCATGTATAACAATAATCGAAATGCTATGTATTTGCTGGAATTCTAATAATAAAATATTAGATACATGTCTTTTTGTTATTATTTATATAAATATAATCACAGAATATCGATAGCAGCCATTGTTATCGCAAAGAGTTAAATGCAGATATATTCGTTTTTATTTCATATAATCAGTCAAGCACTTTTCATGTCTTTCTAAATTGAAAAAACTTTTATTGCTTCAACTACTTCTAATTAATTCATTTATTAATATTGCTCTATTCATTCTTCAGAAAACGTAAGTTTCGTTGAGGTTTCTTACTCTAGAAGCTTCATGAGTTTCAAATCATTTCAGAAGAATTTGTTTCTCTTTTCAGCTAATTATAGCTCTAAAATTTGAAACGTAGTGCTTCAGAAATGGTTTTCACCTAAATGAGCTACGGGGGCGCCCATTAATTACGTGAGGTGTCTTTTTAAAAAATTTGAACCCCCCCCCCCCTCTTGGTGAGATTTGGTAAGGTGTGGCGGAAACCCCCCTCCCCTCCCCTTCACGTGAGATTTCAAAAAGTCAAAAAAATCGAGAAAATTATTATAATATATTCACTGAATTAAAAATTGACGTGAGATTTTCATTGACCCTCCCTCCCTCTAAATGAGATTTGGTGAGATTTTGCCGGACCCCTCCCCCCCATTTTGAGCTCGCGT
>JAFIDM010002131.1:10557623-10618860 GCA_023159025.1 Thereuonema tuberculata
TGTGGCGGAAACCCCCCTCCCCTCCCCTTCACGTGAGATTTCAAAAAGTCAAAACATCGAAAAAATTATTATAATATATTCACTGAATTAAAAATTGACGTGGCATTTTCATTGACCCTCCCTCCCTCTAAATGAGATTTGGTGAGATTTTGCCGGACCCCTCCCCCCATTTTGAGCTCGCGTAAGTAATGGACGCCCCCTGTCGCATCTGCTACTAAAAAAGAATACGACGCTTCTAGGATAAGCATCCAAAAAAAATTATTCCGATTTAGTAAAAACTGATTTAAAAAAAATGAATAAAGTTCAAAAGAAATTAAAGATAGCTGTTCTTAATGTTTGATTGGTTGATTGTGGCAGAAAAGGCAAGCACCGCGACCTCTGGTCTGTTGTGCTAACCCACGGAAAAGAGGACAGACGGAGAGAGAGAAAGACCCAGAAAGAATGGTAAGGGGAAATGGGAGAACCCCGCGAAAACCTGTCGAGCGCGGATCGTCCACCATCACGAAACCCACCTGAGAACCGAACCCCGGTACTCAGAGGTGAGAGGCCAATGTCTTGATGACAACGCCAAACGCGCGGCCTTCCTTAATGTTACTTTTTAAAAATTTTTAGTTTTTTTTTTTTTTTTAATGTAGAAAATTGACAAAAACGTTAATGCTTAGATTCCAAATTCTAATATCCATTGAATACGAAAAATTCAGTATAAGTTTTCCATTTTAAGAAAAAAACAAAATGAATTAAATCTACATTATCTATTTATGTTGTCGAAGTCGGATTAATTTTCCTCGTAGCTCCCTCAAAATAATATGAATTAACTAAATATTCATTGTTTGAGATAATGAGATATTAATAGGAGATAAATCCATTGTTTAGATTCCAATGCTTTTCTAAGGGAGTTGTTGTGTCCTTCTTTAGTATTAATTTTTCGACAAGAACTTACTAGGAAATGATTTCATGTATTTAAGTTAGAACCTCCCCAGTCCTCAAATCTGCCCATCAAGTTTCATGAAGATCCATTTAGCGGTTCAAAAGTTAATAGGACGTACAGACAGACTGAACTGATGATGCTTCACTTTCCTAATGGAAGAAAAATTGGAAAGAAAATAAGTATTGTGTGTCTTCTGACTTTAGAAACAATTGAAGCAGTGATTTTATCCAAATTATTACTTTAAGTTCCGTTTTGAAGGGTCGCCACAATAGGCCTATGCAGGCCCAAGGGCTCGCGGGAGGTAAGGACCAACGGGACTAGGTTGAGGTCGGGAGGTCAACCCGACGCCCGCCCGCCTTAACTCCCGGAAAAAAAAAAAAAACAGTACCCATGCTACAGAGGGTTGGGTAGGCCCTAGGACCCGTTTGGAGGAGAATAGAGCGGGGAAAAATTCCCGCCCTCCGCCGAAGCCGGGAATCGAACCCCCACCTCCAACCCGCAGCCAAACGCCCTTAACCACTCGGCTATCGGGTTCACTCAAAACGGAACTTACAGAGTCTAAATTTAAGAGAAAAACAGCAGCTATTCATGAACTTAGATCTGTCAATAAATAACGAATAAACTCTTTGATCTTCTGCAAATTTTAAACTATGATTATTTCATGGTCCTGCCACTTGATCTCCTGCAATTCATAAATTAAAGAAAGCGTTGGTGGAGATCGAAATGGGAGTGAAAACATAGATTGATCCATTTGAAAACCTCTAACGGAAGAGACCTCATTCATTTGCAAGCAGATATTATTTCAGCTTAGAATTAAACATTATTTTTAATACCGTATAACTTTGATATTTAAAATATTTTCTAAGTGAATCCGTGTCGAGAAATTAGCGCGAGAAAGGTGACAAAACTTCCTCTAGAAAAGCATTGAAATCTATCAATGGATATCTATCCAAAAATTCTGCTAAGACTTCATTGTTTTAAACATTGAATATTAAATCCTTAATCCATTGCATGCGGTTTGATACAATTAAAATATTTAATCGTGAAAATTTCATTTAAAAGTTTAATCCGATTTAAACAGTTTAAGTAAATAATGGAGTTTTAATTAATTTTTTTCTAAGAAATTAAAATGGAAATTTGTAAAAATGGAAAATAGATATAATTATAATGGAAATGTAGGCTTTTTTAGCGGCCCTTAGGTTACAGCTTACCTGTAAAACATAGGAGACCGCTCTTGCTTTTATGCTTGCTAGATGTGTCACACTATAGTGGCCAAACGGTTAGAGATATTAGAATGAAACCTTCCCCATTGTGTTCAGCATCAAAAAGTAAGTGACCACGTCTAAACATCAGACCTCTAGGACCACTCCCTGACCGGAAGTTGAAGTCAAAAGTGGTCACTTCCGAGAAAGAGAAAAATGGCGAAAGACGTCCCCCCCAATATCGAACCTTCTGAACCTTATAAAATTGTGCATATTATGGGGCCGCTTTGCTTTTGACACTGTCTCAAAGCATTAATTTATCTTGTATTAATTTCTTTTACAACATTAAAAACACAAATGAATATAATTTTGTGCTAAAGCATAAAATTTAAAAGCGACCAATAATAATAAAAAAATTAAAAATAAGAATGGAAAAAAAAAAAAGTACATTATCTTAAGGAAAAATAAAAAATTTAGGAAAATAAGAAAACAAAAACAAACAAAAAAACCCCACGCGGACATTGGCAAAAGATTTTAGAAGAAAAAAAAAGTAAATATACGGATTCGAACCGACAACAGTTAGCATATGAGAAAATGGGTTCTAAGTTTTTCTTTTATTTGTTTTTTTTTTTAAGGATATCTATCAAAATCAAAATTTTTATAAAAGGCAAGGAATCCATTTTCTATTTTCATAAATTTTTAAAAGAATTTTAAAATTGTAATGTTGCTGATACTTATAAAACATTCCTTTAGTAAAGATAAAAATAATAAGGATTGAATCGCAATTTGCTGGTTATAAATCGAAATGATTTTTTCAATTATTGTAATTGCTTTCCCTTAAGTGCGTGGGTCGTTATTTACAATAAATATCAGAGCAAGTTTATGGAGAAACGAAGTTAATCCATAAAGCTATATTACTTACAACATAATTCTTGGTGTAAAACACGTTAGACTCCGTAGAGAAACCGTCTGATAAAGTGAACTCTTTGGCTGAAAATGGTTTTTTGCTGATGTAATTGAACTGGTGGAAACTAAATAATACATCACTACTTTTCGGTTCACCTGGAAGTTTGCCCGTTAGATTCAAGAAGAATTGCTCTCGTCTAAGAATTATGAAGATAATCTACGAGATCTGGTGGATATTTATAATTCTTAATTCTGTCGAGGGTAAGCAGTCAAACTAAGTTAAACTTATCAAAAAGTTTTCTTGAGACGAGGTCGATTCTACATTGGCACATTACTCTATGATAGTTTAGTATGATACCAGTATTATTGGCACAATTATTAATACAGTGCTAATTGTTAATAATACCTAAATATACAACTGAAATTCTAATTAATTTTAATATTTTTTTTTAATGTATCACCATTTAACTTTTCGAACCATTAAATACCTGGATAAACTAAAAAACTTTTTAAATGTCACCAAGATTAGGGGGCGTCCATTAATTACGTGAGGTGTTAAAGTTTGGACACCCCCCCATTTCCCTTGGTGAGATTTGGTAGGATACCCCCTCCCCCTCACGTGAGATTTCTCGTATAATTTTTAAATAATTAAATGTATTTGATATGTTCATGTATTTTGCTTCGAACCACTAAATACCTAAAGCGTTATTGATGTCTTCTATGAAATACATTTTTTCTGTGCAAGATGAGAAAAATGTTTAAGGTGCACTATAACGAATTTAATGAAATTTAGTAAAAGTAAAAAAATAGGCTGCGACACCACTTTCCCTAATTCTTCACTCACTCCATGGGCATTCATGTGCTTCCTCTATTGTAATGATTGGATGAATAACGTCCCATGTCTTTTGGCAGTATAGGAAGACAGTCATTAGATGTATCTACATCCCACTCGTGCAGTGTTATTTTAAACGAGGACAAACATTTTTTGAAAGTGTAACAAAAGTAATAACGACGCTTTGATTAATGACGGATAATCGCACTCGTACTGCTTCAAGAAAACCGTATTCCAAGAATAATTCCCAGGGAATAAGGTGGGCGAGCGTCCGACTGGTCTTACAACGTCACTTCATTATGCTGAATCTTCCTGAGCGAAACGTTTGTCAGAAGGCCAGTCCTATGATCGTCCACCTCCAGGAATTAGTGCAATCATATAAATATTTTTCAAATGAAAATATTAAGCTTTAAGTAAATATCTTTTAAACCTGCAACTAACCAATTAAATCAAATGATTTCTTCGAAAAAAAATTTTTCTTTTTGAAAATAGCCAATTTATCATAATCTTTTAATTAATTTTTAATTAATGTCTTTTGTTTTCTTTATTCAGTAGATATTTACTAAAGCTATAATTTCCATTTTTTTTTTCTACAAAGTAAAAATTATTTCCCTAAAATAATTGTTCTTTTCCTACGAAACACTCCCTTGTGTAGATATCTATAAGTCAGAAAATGTTTCTTCAAGTTCTGTCGGGTGTTTAATTAAAAGCTTTTTGTTTCTATGACGTGAGATTCAGAACAGCTGTTTCAAGAATAAAGACATCGACACATCATTAAATTTTAACTTAATAAACGACAATTAAATAATAAAAAAAGGATATAAATCAAAATACAAACTATTAAATAACAAATAAAAAGAAGTTACAAAACTATGTAAATAAAAATAATTAATAAAAAAAAAATAAGAAATAAGAAATTACAAAATATAAAAAAAAAGATAAAAATCAAAATCCAAAAAATAAATATAAAGCAAAATAGTAAATAATAAAAAAGCACTGTCCATGAGCATCGTATAATAGCTACATATTCGCTTTTATTTTCTGGAGCACTTATAACTTTTATACTTTTCTTGATCTGCTCGTTAAATTTAAAAATCATCGGCAAACTTGGCTTAACAATTCATTTAAATTATCCCTAATTAAAAATAACTTTTCAGATTCTTGTATTGTAATTCTCATCAGCCAATATGTATTTATATACTTAAGTTATTCATTCTTCGTTAAAAAGTTTTTAAATATCAATAGAATATATATATAAATATATATATATATATATATTTGAAGTGGAGACATTGTATTTGATGGTAAAATGTATCACAATTTTGATGTGAATATGGAAATAATATCTTGTGTGTATATAAATTCTAAACACGGAAAATTAATGTTAAATTGTTAATTTTTAATATTACCACAAGCAAAGGAATACAAGGTTCCTAAAGTATAAATCCCATTTCTTATTTATTCGTATTAGATCCAAAAGATTGAAATTTCGGATTTGAACTTTCTGCTTCCGAATCAGTGCTTAAGTTTTCCAGCGATTTACTTGAATCGAACGAATGAAGCTTTTGTAATTCAGTTTCGTCTAAATCGAGCAGATCTTCCGGAAGTGAAACAGAGGCACAGGCATCAGTCGCCATCTGTCGGGAAACATTGTAAATCATGTCGACTTCTTCCTAGCAAAAACAAAAATGCATATACATAAATATATACTTACGAAATAATTCTGATGAAAGGTTCTTTTATTATAAAAAGGGGAAAATAAAATTTATTTAGTACTTTTCCATTCAAAATTAAGCATCCACGATGTATATAAAAGAAATTTTGGTGTTTCATTGAATAGAATATATTGTAGTAACTCAAATGTCGGAAGTATTAACTTATAAATAATAATAAATTAATTCCAAACAATATTCAAAAAGTTTTAAGACAAAATTCGAGAAGGGGGACATTAAGATTTCAGTTATCTATATAAAAACTATACAGAAAATATACACCAATAGAAATAGTCTGGTAAAAATAAGTATAAAACTGATTAACAAATTTGATTTGATTCAATGAAGAGCCGAAGGAGACGTTGTAAAAGAAAAAAGAAAGAAATTAATCATTCTGGGCTTTAGGAGGAGTTGGAGCTATACTTTTTATTTGTAGTCACTCTGTTTTTCGACACATTGTTTTTTGTTTTTATTTTTTTTGTTTTTGTTTTTTTGTTTTTTTTGGGGGGGAGGGATGAATGGCGAGGATCATCATAACCTCCACCTCCATTCCGAATTCCCTGGACACTACGAGTTTTGATTTTTTTTTTTCCCCATTTATTTATTTGCATTCCAATACTTAGCAGATATTATCCAAAGAACTTCTGCAAAGAAAAACAAAAAAAATAAGAAGCTCGAAGAACTTTTCCTTAAAATGATTTCTTAAAAATTTCTTTTATTTAATTTTTTTAAATTAAGTAAACGATCAAAAGCCCATTTTTTTTATTTTCCAGTAATAATATCTACAGAATTCAAATAAAAAGTTATCTGATATGAGAAATTTACATTATTTTCGGAAAAGATATTTACTTAAATTATACAAAAAAAATTACACAAAATAGGATTAATTTTAATCCCATCAAACCATGCGATATGGATTAAGAATTTATATGGATTATATGAGACAATGAAGTTAATAAGATAGAAATCCATTGTTTAGATCCCAATTCTTAACTATGGGAAATTTTATCACCTTCTCGTGCAACAAGCACTCATTTGGAAACGATTTCGAAAGTAAAATCCTCTCTACTCCTCAAACCTGCATACCAAATTACAAGAAGACCCCTCCAGCGATTCAAATGTTAATGGGGAAGAGACATATTTACAGTCTGACTGATTTGAAGAATCTCACTTCCTATTGCAAAATAAACTAATAATTTTTGTTGGTTTTGTTTTCTAAAATTACCGTCAGATCGTCAAGATCCAACTGGAAAAGGCACTGTTAATTTCTGATGAGCTTTTGTAAGAAAATCGCGATTTTTCGATGAATTATTTCACTAAAAAATTGTTTGCATCTTTTTCTTAATTACTATTCATTGAATCTGAATTTCTTGTAACTAGGCCACTGGTAAGTATGAGATAAACCAAGAAGAATCGATTCCAAGCGGTTATGGCAAAACGTGATATTTTATTCTTTCTTGAATGAACTCATTATTTGATGGCGCGCGAACAAATACAATGAAAGTAGGATTGGATATTGTAGCACCAACCAATGGTTAGCGTTTCTGAATGCGAGGACGAAAGGTCCTCGGTTCAAAACCCTTGCAAGACGAAAAAAAATACAAAAAAAAAAGAAAATTTTATAATCTCTCAGCAAGGGAAACTAATAATTAATAATTATGCCGGACAGACAGACAGAGAAATAAAAGATTTTAATAATCTAATTAATCTAAAACTCTTGCTTTTTATCCTGTTTTTTTTTTGTTTTGTTTTTTTTTTAAAGGAACGAAGATAATTATTTTTAAATTCAAATTCTTTCATGAGCATTACACGACAAAGATTATACTTCTGGATATATACTTCTATGCTAGTATAAAAGATAAAAAAAAAAAAAAAAAAAATCGTTATTTTATATAATTTCCGTTTCTCGAACAACATAAGTTTCTCAGTAGAAGTTTGCTGTCGTACAGGAAAGCCAAGCACGGGTTGCATCTATCTACTGTCCTCGTTACAATAGAATCAAGCGTTTCCGTTTTTTTATTTTGTTTTTCTTAATTTAAGCACACAAATAACACTCACTGATGCTCATTCCATTTTCAAAATTCTGGAGTAATAAACTGATGTAGATCGAATAACAACCTAAAGAAATTCAACAGATGTTTCATTAAACAAGTTCCCAGTATTTCCATTTTCTATTCCTGTAAGAGTTTAAAAAATTTAAACAAAAATTGTTACTAAAATTCAAACATGCTGCTGTTAGAAATGGCCGATCATTTTCTTTTACCAAACTTTGAATTTCTGGAAAATTCTTAAAACGGGGTTTCTTTATTCCTAGAAAATTTAAAGCAAAAGAAATAAGATGTTCCAGTAAGGGCATAAAGCCAGCTTTCCGTAAAATCTTTTGCTTTATTCTAAAAACGTACACAAAACTAAATTTCATTAGACACACATTTCAAGGTTTCATTTCCATTTCCTGTGACAAAAGCTGTTATTCACAACAATTTCTTACATATTTTATGATTAATCCTAAGTGTTCTTTTATTTCCTAAATCTTTAAAGTCTTAAACTTAATTTTTCAGAGTGAAGTGAATTTAAAAATGCCTACGATATAATTTTCTCAAAAAAATTTTCAATCTCAGAAGAATGATTAATCAGTTTCAGAAACTGCGAGGTTTTCGTTTACGACGATGAATGTTAACTTTCTACCTTTCCTAGCGGTTTTTTTTTTTTTTTTTTTCTGATTTACATTTGTTGGAAACTTGTAAAACGATAACATACGTCTAGCAATTCGAATCTGCACAATTCAAGAATTCCTTTTATTCTTGAATCTCAAAATCCGAAGGCTTACTTTGTAACGTACTTTGCCAATAATGGTTCAGTGAATTTATCTTACAGTATTCAAGAATTTCATCAATACCGCAGGTGAAAATTTGAATGAAAATAGTTGTTTTTTGGAGGTTAAAGGACCCTATTTTACAGAGTATGTTGGTCCCAGAGGGGGAGGAGATATGTGCTACCAACTGCTCCCCGACAATTGGGAAGAAGTTGGTGGCCAGTCCGACGCTCTCACGCCATTAACACAGGGGGAGAAACCATTTTACATAGGGGGTTGAACCCTAGGATCCACCTGGAGGAAAAACACCCAGAGAAAAATTCCCTCCTCCACTGAAAAATGAATCCAGCTTTGTGAGGATATTGCAACTTATTAAAATTAAAAATAATTTTATTTTGCATAGTTATCCTTTGCATAGTTTTCACATTTAAAAATAAATTTCTAAATAAAAAAAAGTCAACAGTTTAAGGGAAGATTTTTTAAATTCTTTCATAATTTTTTTTTTCTGAAGTACATGTTACTCCTCGTTTTATTACCATATAAACTCCTATATCAAAGAACAGATCAGTTAATCGGATATCTTTTAAGTTCTAAAAAAAATAAAATTTAAAATCTCTTACAGGAAGGGAATAATCTTGTTGTTCGTGGCTCCTGGTCGCTGTGGCAGTGGGTTGAGAAGGAAAGCGTGGGCGATCTCGGACTCTGCAACACAACCAATAAAAATTTATTATTTTTATATGCAAGTACAATTTTAAGTTTACTTCAAAAGACAGAAAAGTTGCACAAATAAAAAACAGGTAGGGGAAGGTGTTGTACCTTTGACCGATTGTACCTTTGACCACTCTTGCTAGTTTTGCCATCTATCAGCATACTTTAAAAGCTTTTTTGTTTAATGTGTAATATTCCCACTATTTGCGTCTTTAAACCTTCAGTAGCAGTTGACTTGCAAGGAAAAATATTTTTCCAATTCCATCACCGAAAAGTAAGTATTTTGCAAGTGCATGTTTCTTAAATAACATTGTTTGTTTTCTTTTGATTGTTATTTTAACAATAATGAGTAATACATATATGCCTATAGATTAATTGTTAGGACTTAAAAAGATGACTGGATTTACCTAAAAATTGTAGCATGGCGTGAAACATAAGTTTGACTGATGTTGTACCTTTGACCACAGCAGGGTGTTGTTCATCTGACCAGGTCAAAGGTACAACATTACTTAATAGTATGTAAATGTTTTTACTAACAGTCATTTTAGCATTATATAAGATGGAAATTTAAATATTTTTTGCCAAATTTTTATTTTTTTACCAAATCTTATCCAAACAAAGTAAACAATCGATTGTTTGTCCACGACTTAGAGTCTGATGTTGAATATTCATCAGGGGAAAGTGTTTTCGATCTTTCAGATGAATGCCATGAGTTGGAGAAGGAATTAAACTTTGAAAAAGAAGATTTACTTGAAGAAAGTTATGTCCTTGTCAAACTGACAACAAAAAAAAACAAAAAATACTTTGTGGCCCAAATAATGGAAGCAGCAAGTGATTATTTTAAATTTAAATATTTGAAAAAACTACCGAAGATGGCGAAATTCATTTAAGAAGATAACCAGCTTAACGACATAGAACTACAAGATATTGTGGCCAGGCTACCAAATCAACCACAGCTGCCGCCACAGCTTGACTAAAAGAATGTTTATTTTTTGGAGATAGACATTGATTTTTCAATGTATAATGTAGAGTAAACGGGCAGGAGTAGGCTACTTAAGCCATTAGAATTTATTTAATGTTTTATTATTCTACTTTGAATTGCATATATTTGCCAAATGTATACATTTCTGAATAAAAATGTTAATTAAATAACTTATATATATCTAACTGTCAGTTTCTACTACCACCTGATCAAAGGTACAATACCCTCCGGTCAAAGGTACAACACATAGTTGTACCTTTGACCACAAGTTATAGTTTTTTTGTAAAATACAAATAAAATACTTATACTCAAAATATATTATATAAAACGTATGCAGTTGATGGCAAGATGCGTGAAGATCACATGTATCCATTCAGGTAAGGATTTACATGAGTACAAAAAATTGGAAAATTCATTTAGTGAAAACTGGTCAAAGGTACAACACCTTCCCCTACTGTCACTTGTGTAATTTCATTATCAAGGCACAATATAAAGACATAAGTTAACGATGGAAACAATTTCACTGTTTAGGGGCCGTCCATTAATTATGTGAGATGTTTTTTAAAAAATTTGGACCCTCCCCCTTGTTGAGATGTGATGGGACTCCCCCGCCCTCAGGTGAGATTTCAAAAAGTCAAAAAAGTTCAAAAAGTCAATATTACAAAAAGTTGCAATCTATTATATGTATATTCTCTGAATGAAAAAGTTGACGTGAGATTTTCATTGACCCCCCCTCCCCCTTGGTAAGATTTGGTGAGATTTTACCGGACTCCTCCTCTCCCTTTTGACCTCACGTAATTAATGGACGACCCCTTAGTGTGATAAGCGCAAACCTCACAAACTGTACATAGCATAATAATAAATATCCCTCGCCTTTTCCGGAAAACTTTTGACAATATCTTTCAGTTCTGCAGGGGTTTCCCCAAATCAACACACCCCTAACTAGACTTGTACAATGAACACAAGTGAGGTCATAAACCGCAGCAATCAACGAGTGACACTAAATAGGAAATCTTAACCAAACAAATGGAAGTTTTGAAAGAGTTATTATTATGTATCAGTATCGGAATAAGTGCATAGAATCTAAAGGCGCATTAGCAAAAAGGGAAAAGTTTTACGATTTATCGATTTAAAGTCGATACGTTAAATCAACAGAGTAATAGGGGTTAAGGATTGTAATTTCCTATTTTAATGTTCGTAAAATTATTAGTTTCGCCTGGTATTGTTAACGTAATTATAAGCGTAATCTCGTTAATGCCAGGCAGATTAACTAGTAAATCATAAAGTCTTAGCCAAAAATTTCGCGAAAATACCAAACGATTTCATACTTCTACAGCAGGGGTGGGCAGGTGCTGTGGGACCAACTGACCCCCCCCCCCTTTGTGGGGCCCTGCATGGCACATTTAAAGTGATTTTTAAGCAACAAATCACAATGTTTCATTAATAACAATGTTGGGACCACGTTCGGAGGTTTTGATAATTTGGGACCGCCACGCCGTTCGGAGTTTTGCCGCACGATCTTTAATAGAGAAACTAACCCTCATCTGGCTAACTGCGATCTTGAGATAACAGTATCCACTAAGTCACCACGGCCGTCGGCCATCGGGGTATCATGTTATCTCAAGAAGATCACAGTTAGCCAGATGAGGGTTACTTTCTCTAGTAAAAGATTTTGCAAAACCATTTTGAAATAAGCATTTTACTGTCACTAGTTAATTGTTCGTGTCACATTATCTGCAAATTACGCTTATAATTATGTTAACAATACCAAGTGAAACTAATGATTGTTAGAACATAAAATAGTAAATTACCGAAGTACCAATAAATATATGTTTAATTTTTTCGATCATTTGTATTTTATTCCTGTGAGTGGTTGTGTAAGTAGGGACCCCAGCGCATTGCTTTGCCGGGGGCCTACATTGCTGTTAAATTGGCCCTGATTATAATATATATAATAGTAAAATAATATCATATAATATCTAATTATTAATATTATAATAAGTAAAGGCATATGAAATATCGTCACTATTAAGCAACACGCCTTATATAAACCTATCATTTATAAAATAACGCATTTTTTTTACTTTTTAAAGTAAAACCTTCTCATTAATTACGGGAGACTTTCCCCGACAACCCCCAACTCAGTTTGAAGTAACCCTCAGGGTCCTCGACCTCACCTTACCTAAACGTAAACAATAACATCACAGTTAATGGCAAAATTTAACCTGCGTAACAATATTGGTAAGGAAAAATGAAATAAAAATAAAAACACATAATAATTAATTTTTATTTATCCTTAATGGCATCACAGTCTCCATAACCAATCCCCGAGGTGCGCTAATGAGTTGTTTTTCGAATATTTTAATAAAGCTGTAAATGGGAATTGCATTGATTTTAAATGCATTGTAAAATATAATTTAAATATAAATTTACGTAACCGATTCATTATAAGAAATAACAATTAAGTGAAACATGTTACAATTCCTAAGGCGTTTCCTACCTTGTTTTGCTAACTGATTTTCTCAGTTGTTCTGCTTTAACTTCCAATTGAGTTACATAAAACATTGTTTCAATGATCACCTTTTGTTCATCGTCTGCTGCAACATTCGGAACTAAATTCTGTAATCGCTCTAAACCTTTCAAAGCACAAAGCTTTTTGTAATCGTACCGACGTCTTTTCCGTGGCTGTGTCGCCATTTTCAGTTTACAGAATCTTTACGTCATTTCAATGTTAACAAACTTTGTTAATTCAATAAGGGACTTTCGTCTGCGCAAGCGTAGATTGAACACTCGCTACATTGTAGCGTAAATGATGTTAAGTAGCCAAGTTTTTCTTACATGTTTAGGGTGACCAGATTTTTCCAATGTCAGTCCGGGAGAAGACAACAAATAAAAATTAAAAAAAAAAAGTACTTCATTTCTCGGCCCCCGCACAAAAGAGAATACAAAAAAGCCGTCAACTGATGTCGTTCGCAAAGAAAGAATAAAGGAAGGTCCACTTTTACAATAATCGAAAATTTATTTGACTGTTTATCCGATGATTGTAAAGGTAGACCTTAATAAGTAAACATCGGTTATTGAATGTGCTTCTATTCTGATCCTATAAAAATATCTCCTCCCTTAAATGGACTGGTACATGTAAAATTCAGTCGACTATTTACAAAATACGGGACATACACTGAAGCGGGACAGTGCACTACAATCCTGGACATCGTGTCACCTTGTACATGTTTGAAGATAATTAAAACTAATCTTTATTTGAAAATAAATTAAACTATCGGTAATACCTAATCCTTAAAAACCGGATAACACTTTAAGGAAATCCTTCATAAAATGATGTTAGTATTTGTTTATTCATTTATAATTTTAATTATTGTTCTGTGGACAAATTAATTTGCAAATTATTAAGAAGAATAGTTAAATAACAATAATGTAATAAAATATACGCTGAGCTATCCATCGTGTTGTGGCAATACCCTTACATGTTGGTTGTGGGAATTGAGCAATTATCTGCGGCAGAACAATTTCATCAGATTTTTCCGATATCCAAGTTCCGATCTGGATATCACTGACGCCTAAAAAAAACGCGTGAGTCGCAATTTTTTGTGGTGTGTTCGACTTCCGTAAAAAATATTCTATTCTGATCGCACAAAAATATCTTTATCCTTATATGGACCGGCACTAGCAAAATTTACGTCGATGGACATTTATTAAAGCGGGACACTGCCTTAAAATCTCGGATTGTCCCGCACAATATACGCTAAGCTATCTGGTCATCCTACACAATACAGGCCTTCCCTTATCCGATAGGTTAGAGATCAAGGCACTATCGATTAACGAAACATTGCCTTTATTTAACTTACAAAGGCATTTTGGCCGCCGACAAACGTAAATAATGCACTGTATAAAACTTGAGAATGCATGTGAAAGCTAAATGACGCACTATTTATATAATAGGCCTAACATATAATTTAAGCACAAAGAGACGCACCGCAAACACTTTCTATAAACAGACTAAACGAACTAAGATGGCATCGATTGAGAGAAGAAGCGAGCGGAAACATGATGAAATCGGTCGGTTGGTATAGTAGTACGGTTAAGCATGAGGGGCCTATTACTCTCAATTTAGACTCCAAAAGTTAAACTGTAATATGCGCAGAGAAAGAAGAATTACCTTATAAGGAAAAACTGTTCACTTTTGTTAGGGGACGTCCATTAATTACGTGAGGTCAAAAGGGGGAGGGGGGGATCCGGCAAAATCTCACCAAATCTCACCAAGGGGGAGGGGGGAGTCAACGAAAATCTCACTTTAACTTTTTCATTCAGAGAAAATATATATTATAGGAAGATTTCCGTTTTTTTTTTTGTTTTTTTTTGGCTGTTAAAATTTTTGAAATCTCACCAAGGGGGAGGGGTGGGTCCGGCAAAATCTCACCAAATCTCACCAAGATGGAGGGGGGGGTTCAAATTTTTTAAAAAACACCTCACGTAATTAATGGACGTCCCCTTAGATGATCCTGGAACAGAAAGCATTATGGCGGCGTCATAAGAACAGGTTACTGTAAGGCCTGCACAGCCAAGTTGGGGGTGTACTTTGGAACGTTTCCCACTAGTTTAAGAGTCAGGATGATGGAATATGTATTTCTGAATTACTAGGAAGACCTGCTATTGCTACAAATTTATCATTTGACTGTGAAGAGAATTGTCAACGAGCGAAAAGGGATCCGATCATTTTTCCTCGTCCGCTTACTTTTCACGTCCGAAAACTATTTCACTTTCCACATCCGAAGCCAATTTTGGATATTGACGATATTTACAGAAAATGTGAATGATATAAAATCATTTAAGTGCATAGATTCGTCAAAGATGCAAAGATTAAAAAAAAAAATCGAAAATTTGTTCTCTTCTATTTTAATTTTAGAAAAATATAGGAGTTTGTTACGATGTTTTGGGGCCGCACGGTTAGCGTTGTCACTAAGACAATGGCCTCTCACCTCTGAGTACCGGAGTTCGGTTCTCATTTGGGGTTCGTGATAGTTGACGATCCGCGGTGGGCAGGTTTTCTTGGGGTATTCCCATTTCCCCTGCAATTCTCCACCATACATTCTCAGTCTTTCTCTCCGTGTGTCCCCATTTCCGTGGGATAGCACAGTAGACCTACAGGTCGCGGTGCTTGGCTTCCCTGCCGCCCACATTGACCACAATCAATCAATCAAACACGATGCTTTGCAAAAGATGTCACTGAGAATGTATGGAAGTCGGAATCCACAACCCACGATTTTCATCATTTTTCGATCGTCGTATAATAGTAGCTGTACGTTCAGGTTTCCCTCGCATATCGGGAGGGAATGAAAGTAATCGTGCAGATATTTTAAATTGGGTCATAAAATAACCATCGTATCAAATTTTCAACCAATCAGTCTATTCGTTTAAGCAATGGATTTCAAAGGATGGGAGAAGTGGAGATCAAAAGAAATGTTTTCAGTTTTATAAAACAAGCACATTTAATCGTATTTTGAAATTGATTATGCTTAGGCGCACAGCGAGGGGTTAACCCCCCCCCCCTCCCCCAGGGCCTGAAAATGAGTTGTAGAAAATCAATTATAAAAGTGCGGAAGAAATAAGGAAGGAGGAGGAGAAGCCAAAAAATAGTAGAAATGGCAATGGACCACTCGAGGTTTACGCTCCTACCGACATCACGTATGACGTGTAAGCACATGCTGCGAGATCTTGTGGGATAAACAAATATATAACTTACTGTGAATTACTCAAAAAAAATCGTCGATGTTTGCTATTTCAAGACGGAATGGTTCAGTACTGTGCAGTTCCTTATTGTAATAATTCTGTAAAAACGCTTGGAATATCCTTCTTTAATGTAATATTTCCTTTATATCTACACGGGTTAAAACAAAGCACATGGCTTTGTTTATCCCACATGCGAAGCAGTAGCCTGGTGGGCTATGTTGTAACTACGAAGCCCCGCCTATCCTCAAGTGGTCCATTAAATTATATCCTTCTTTGAAAATATATTGCTGTCGTCTTCTTCAATAGGCGATAATCAACTCTACATTCAATATGAAAATTTTGGAAGGCTTACAATCGTTGCATCCAAATCAAATCTTTTAGTTCACCCTCTATATCTATACGGGTCAAAATGAAGCACATGGCTTTGTTTATCCCATAAGCCAAGCAGTAGCCTGGTGGGATATTTGGTAACTACGAAGTCCCGCCTACCTTCAAGTATAGTTCAAGTTCAAACAGCAGCGAATTTGTCCGTTCCCAAGTCTACTCTTGCTTAATCACAAATACCTCTGACGGACATACTGTCACGGCTGCATCTTTTTTTCTTCTTTCAAGTTATAAACACCGCTATCACCGACTTTTTCAGGGTTTTAAAAACTCACAGGATTCTTTCAGTCAGTTTCGCATATTTTGAGACTCGGTCTGAGTTTTTTTATCTATGAAGATATGAAACTATCTCCTGATGCAAGCCTTGACGTAATGGTTAGGAAATCAAAACATCTTGACATCAGGTTGCGTTGATATTAAATAAGCTAAATAAAACAAAGTAAACGTTTGATATTTTCTGTAAAATCATGAGTCCCTCGAAACCATTCTCTAACACTCCCCCACCAAGCCAATTTCTGGGTGCGCCACTGGATTATGAATTATAAAATTTACACTGCTTGTATTCAGTAGATATTATTATAATATTATAATATGAAACTAAACCTAGGTTTGCGTTTGTGTCATGTTCACGACACAAATAATAATAATGATTTAAGAAAACATTAAGAACAGTATTAAGGAAAGTAGTTTTAACTTCTTTCAAGAAATGATTATTATTAATATTATTTGTTTTCAAAATGAAATAGCTTTAATTGTTCTAATTTATATCAAAGAAACGGAAAATTAGCCTAAAACTGTAGCACTTACTACTTTAAAATCAAGATGGCGCCATTTCTCAAACTTAACTTTCGAAACTTCAGACAAAGAAGTTTGATGATTTCAGTTTGCGTCTGAGTTTAAAAATCTCCAGAAACTCACAATTTCATCTCTCGCCAAAATTCGTCTAAAGGAAAAAAGCTTTCTAATTCTTATCCGTAGTCAGTTAAAAGTTTCCCCCTGTTAGCCTACTTGTAACCTATGCGTCGCGACAGATAAGACCCTCGGTAGCCAACGCAACTAAAATTGAAGTTGGATTGTCAGTCTGACGCCGGCTCGCCTTTAACCCACGGATACCCATTCTACTGAGGGCTAAGTGAACCCTAGGATCGTCTGGAGGAGAAAGAATCTGGGGGGAGGGGATCCTCGATCTGCAGTAAGTCCTTATCTCTTGAGGTAGCGGGTTCATCCCTTTTCCAAAGACGTGCATGTCAAATTTCAACATGTTCATTGATTCAAAAATTGTGGCTGACTTAAGGATGTAAATTATAAAATTTCTTTTAATAATTAATTTTTTTTCCTTCGGAAATTGGATTTAAAATGAATTTCAGTAAGAATTCCATTATTTTTATTTCATTTCAGAAATAACTTTTTTATTTGGAATTGTAATTATTGTAGAAATTTTACGTAGAATTTTATTAAAGATTTTTTTTTTTTTTTGTTTCTTTGAAATACTAAATACACCTTAACAGAAAGTTATTTTTATTTTTCTTCCATTTCCCTACCAATAAATTATCTTTAAAAATGAATCAAACACCTGCAGGAAAGTCACTTGAACTGATATTGAATTAATTCTGTTGCGTTAAAGGAGATAAAATTCAAAGGAAGTTTTATTTAATAAGACGTGAAGATGTGTTTTTGATTCGTGAGCATTCAGTGCGTGTCTACACATAATATTCTTTCAATAAGTTTGTTTCTGATCCAATTTCGATGTTATTTCACAAGTTATCACAGAGTTCAATAAACAGTTGCTGGAACGACTTAAAACAGAGTTTGTTTCTAGAAAGTGCTTTTCATCAATTAGAGCTCATACCCACATTAGACTGACTTGTGAGACACATTTATAATGCATCAATTACAGCTCATTAGTATCCGTTCATTTATCATCAATGCAATTCGGAAATGAATGTTTTAGTCTTCAAAACACCACAGCTACCCCCTATGAATTTTTTTTTAAAATAACAATATACTCTCGATATCTCGAAGTCGAAGGAGCGCTAAAAAAAATTCGAGATAGCGAGTTTTCGAGATAACAAGCTCATAACCAAAACATAAAAATTCACGTAAAAACACAAGATACGGAATAAAATTCTGAAAATTAGAGTCTTGATAGATGAGAATAAATATGTAATGATAGTTGACAATAAGTCTAAATATAGCAATGATAATTTTAATTTTTAAAAGTAGTCGAAATCAATTAAATTAAATTGAAAAGAATTAAAAAAATACAATGAACTTAAATTGCTAGAATTTCTTTAAAAAAATATCTCTATTCGCTTCGACACAATTTTTCCGGAAAAAAAATTCTTTTTTTAATTCGAAAAATATTTGACATAACAAGGTTTTGAGTGAAAATTCTTCGACATAAGAATTAAAATTAACATTAGATGAATATGTAATATCAAGGGGAAAAATAATTTTTTGACATATCAAGGTTTTCGAGATATCGAAGTTCGAGATATCGAGAGTATACTGTACTTTTTTTATTTACTTCTATTTTTCTATTTTGAGAGATTACTTTAATTTGGATCAGCTATAGGTCATTTTCCTATCAGACAATCAAATGACTTAGAATTTACAAAGAAAACTTTAGTATTTTTAAAAATGACGTTCGAAAGAAGCTCATTTGAATCAACCGAGCCGATGCTCTTCTGTTATGCAAAAGCTGATGAGTCGGTGTGTGACGATGAAGGAAGTAAGAAGGAAGCGTCGTTGAATTGAACCACTTCCTGTTTATGGAGACGCTGGAATTCGAGTGTTTGACTTTGAATGATAAGAGCAGAACAGATCTATCAGTCAGGGATTTCGAAAACAATGCCTGTACTTATTGAATTTAAACTGAACAATGAAGGAAATGGAGATTGATTAATATATCACTCAGAACCGTTTTCGTAATTCATCTTCTTTTTCAAATACGATATTATTTCATTCAGTTTTTAACCTTTAGCAATAATTGATTTTTATTTCGAGTTTTAAATAAGTTACAAAAAATTATATCCTTTGATTATTTATTTAATATGAAATAGAAGGAGGAAAAATCAGAATATTTAATAGAAGATCAACATAAAAAAAAGTGAAAAGGTACTATTTTATGTAATAATTATGTTTAATATAAACAAAGAATACAAATCATAATAATAATAATTTATTACCTTACAATAGCTTGTTAATACATAATAGATATGATTGTGACTTCCCTGTGCGTCGAGATGGCAGACAGGAGTCAATAAACAAAGAAATTATTTTTTTTTTCTTTTTCATTAAAGTAACATACAGAAATCAAGTTTAAATAAAAATTGTGGTAGAAGTAGCCTTCAGGAATATGTTCATTTTTTGAATAAGTGCTATTTCTTAATTTAATAGAAAAAGAACAAAAAGTATCTGAAAGAACTTAAAACTTGATTTTTTTAAAAGGAGGTTTTTCTTTCTTAGAGACCCCGTACGGAGGAGGTATTAGGGTTCCCATGTGTGTGTGAGTATGATGCCCTCCATACTCCCAACTATGAGTTGAAGCCCCATGAGTTGTTAGATTCCTCATGATTTGGAGGTTTGGGAAAAATGCGAGTTCCGGCCGAGGTCACTTCCGGTTCAAAGTAGTCTTTGGCCCCTTAAAGAGTCGCTTGAATGATGCACATTTTTCGGTGGTTGCTTTGTTTATTGTAAAACTATGACTTGACTTAGTCTTTGTTTTTTTATTTTAAATTTATGGAAACAATATAAAGGAAGAGCTTCCATAATTATAAATATTATCGAATGCAATTAATCTTCTAAATTTTCTTTTTCCTGGAAATTGAATAAATTGGGAATCTCCGCGTTAAGTCGTTTTAACCAAACCACAGCACATGTCTACAAAGTGGGATTTTGAAATTCCAAACTATTGAAAAACATCAGAACATGAACAAAACTATTTTCTAGATCTTTGAAGTCATCGTAAAATAGTTGTTACATATTTTAGAAAACACTGAAGTGATGAACTTTCGACAAATTTGATCTTTGAATTTCTGAATATGTCTTTTACAACTTGGAATTATTATTATTGTTATTATTATTATGTTTGTATGTTTCAAACCTTGGGTTTCCCCAGCAAAAACAACATGGCGGGTCAAAGACCAAAGCACATATTGACAAGTGTAAAGACGTGTGCAGGAAGGATGTGTGGTTGTGTCCATAAATTTCCTAACTATGCATGTTGTGTTGAGTACCACAGCCTTCTGCAGTTGTGCATAAGTGTTTTTGTGAAGTCCTAGTGTGCTGAGACTGTGGTGCAATGTGTGAGGCACCAGACCAGTGGGGGATATAACACGTACTCGGTCCTGCCTCCACTGCTTCTGGAGCTCGTGTGCTAGATCGGTGTATTTACTGATCTTGTCTGTGTGAGTTTTCTGCATGTTCTTGCTGATAGGCACTGCAATATCAATGAGATAGGTCTGTTTGTTGACCTTAACAAGTGTGATGTCAGGTCTGTTGTGATGTATGGTTTTGTCTGTGTGAGTGGGGCGATCCTAGTACAGTTTATGTGAGGGTCACTCTAATAATAATAATTTTTTTTTTTTTTTTATTTTCTTTAAAAGGTTAATACAGTACAGTCTCGTTAGGGACATAGAGTCCCTATAATAATAATAATAGTAATAGTAATAATAATAATAAATTATTATTATTATCATTTTTATTATAACGAAAAAGCTTCAAACCATGGGTTTCCCCAGCTGAGACAATACGGCGGGTCCAAAACACATACTGCCAAGTGTAAAAAAAAAAAAAAATTATTATTATTATATCCTCATATAATCTAAGAAATAAGAAAAATATCCATCTTCCCTATCCACTAATATACAATGACTATGGAAAGAGGCATTTCAACTATATACTTGAAAATATATTCAACACTATAGATGAAAAAGAAATATATATAAAAAATGGAAGAATATCCTATGTCAAGAAACTATTAAAAAAGTGGCTGATAAAATGTAATTAATATGAATGTCTTTTGTTTCAATTGTTTTCTTTGTAATTGTAAATCCTGTTTGTAATGTCTCACTTAAGTATTTTGTTCAATTTACTTCCAATTTCCTTAATATTTATTGTTACTAGTTCTTACTGAACTCGACAAAATAAGCTAAACATAGGTAACTTTAATATACATATGTAATAATTTTATATAGAGTTAAATCAGAAAATTATTTTAACTTTTAAATCATGTTACTGCCTAATTTAAAATTTTTGAAAATTATCACCTAGCGGTCAACTTGACAAAAATCACTTGAAAAAACAATACTATGTAACTGTTCCATACCTCCTTCGTAGGTTTTTTCTCCTACCATATGTATTGTGAGAAAAGATCTCCAACATCTCTAAAATAAAATGTAATAACAACTTACATTTATTAGGATAAAGCAAATTTTCAGGGGAATATCGTTCCCCCTTCCTCAAGCCTATTTTACAAAGAGTTAGTGAAAATTCTGTTGAACAATTAAATTATTACATGTTGTACATATACATTTTGTTAATAATATTACAACTTTCTATTATTAATTTACAATTTCATAAAAAACTTTCTATTTGTTAGTTATTTGCCAATTCTTCTATTGTAACCTTATTATTGCAATTATTACACAGCTTCTCAATAAAAACTTTTGCTATTTTGACAAAATATTCATTCACTTCAAGTCCATCACTCCTATTGATATTTCGTTCTGTCGTGTTTCGAATGTACATGCTTTCAATCATTTTTCGTGTTTTTGTTTCCTTCTCCACACATAAAATTAAAAATTTCACTATTAACGCAGTGCGTTTTTTTCTTACAATGTTCAGCGAACTCTGACTTATCTATTAATTGATTTTGTATGTAGGTGCCATGTTCTATCATACGTTCCTTTACCGTTCTTTTACTTTCTCCAAGATAGAACAATTTACAATTCAAACATTCTATCTTGTACACTATTCCCATCTCGTGTTTTTTATCACTTCGATTTAGTTTACAACATAAAATATTTTTTATTTTATTTCTGTACTCAAAACCAATTCTAAAATTGAACCTTTTACAAATTTCTTTTAGTTGCAAGCTGTTTTTGTTCAAGTAAGGAATAAAAAATCGTTTATCATTATATGTTTCTAATTCTTTTATTTTAAAGGAATGGTATTTTCTTATAACTTTATCAATAAATTTCCCTTTGTACCCATTCTTTTTGAGGATTGTTTTCATTTTGTTAATTTCAGCGACAAAATCTTCTTCCTTACTTGTATTCATATCAATTCTTTGTAAGTAATTTTCAATTATATTCTTTTTTATATTGATGTCTTGTCCAGATTCATAGTTCATTATGTGTTCACTTTTATATTCCTTTGTGTAGTGTTTTAAAATTAATTTGTTTTCCTTCTTGATCAAACATATGTCTAAAAATTTCAAACTGTTGTCGACTTCCTTTTCCATTTTAAAATGTATATCCTTATTTATTTTATTGATTTCTGCGAAAAATTTGCTAAATTGTTAATTAATAATAGAAAGTTGTAATATTATTAACAAAATGTATATGTACAACATGTAATAATTTAATTGTTCAACAGAATTTTCACTAACTCTTTGTAAAATAGGCTTGAGGAAGGGGGAACGATATTCCCCTGAAAATTTGCTTTATCCTAATAAATGTAAGTTGTTATTACATTTTATTTTAGAGATGTTGGAGATCTTTTCTCACAATACTATGTAAGTCATTTGATATTTTTTAACAATATATTCAAAATTAATTAAACATTTGTAGTATACCTATATTCAGAACCTGTTGATAGGAATTTGTCATTCCTAACGGGACTGTAACTTTTGTATTTAGAATCAAAATTAAAAATAAAAATAAAAAAAAAAATATATTATTATAATAAACTTAAATACGCATACTTGACGATTACAATATATTTTCAACCTATTTTCTTGTTGTTTATTTGAACCTAAATAATAATGAACATTTTCTTTCGAAAGACAAAATATTCCACGTATCATATTGGGGTGAATGTTTACTTTAGTTACCATGCACAAGCAATATTTCGCAAGGTAATAATATTTTTGAACAGTTTATGTAACAATAGTAACATGCTAAAGTTTGAAAATGTAGCCTGAAGAAACAAGGGAAGGAAATATCGCTTGTAAACAGTATGATGTCTAACGGAAATAAACTTGGATTATAATAATGAAGACTTTCTTTATTTGGCCATTTTTCTCCTTTAATAATATCTGATCATTTCCTTAAGAACAAAGACATCTGAACAAGTTTCTTAAAATATCTTAAAATTATTTTGGGAAAAAACTTGAAAAATTCTACTATTCAAGAGCTTTAGGTTTAGAACTTGAATTTAAAAGATAGTAGAGTTCAAATGGTGGATCTGGTAGCCCAGTGGGTAACACGCTGGACAGCGGACTGGAGGAGCCCGGGTTCAGCTCCAGGTCGGGGATTTTTCCACCGTTATTCCTTCTCCAGACGGATCCTAGGTTCACCCAGCCCTCTGTCAAATGGGTAACGGGGTTTCTTACTGGCGGAAGGTTAAAGGATGGCGTTCCTTCAGATTGACATCCGATCTCAACTACTCCCTAGGATGAGCATTGCTGGGAACCTAAACCTTCCCCGCAACCACGGACCTGCTTGGCCTATAGTGCTACAACTTTAACCTTAGCCTTTAAAATTCAGTTTCCTGTGGAAAGTAGGCTGAAGGACCAATGTCTCAAGTAGTTGATAACAGTTCTTATATGCTCAACAGAACGTCTCAAGTTTTTGTGGAACATTGTTAAGTGGCTAACAATGACTCAGACGTTTGCTTTTTTTCTGTTGGGTTATCGTAACAATGAACTTAAACTAGCGTTGTCCATTATTGCGGCGAATCTAAAATTAAGAAAGAATATGTTATTGTCAGTCATCTAAAAATGGACGAACCGTAGAACTTCTAATTACTTTCTTTGAATTTCCTAAATAGGTAGTGCCCTACTTACGACCAACCGATTTACGAACATTCGCACTTACGACCACAGTTTTTTTAAAATATCAAATATTCTTGGATATATCTACAGTTCAGCTCATGAAAGAAGAGCTTCTGATGACGTAATTTCCTTAAAAATTGATGTATCCAGGACGTAACAGCGCCATCTATTGCTAAAATCTGAATCTTATATATCAATACATTACGAAATTATTCTGGTTTTTTTTTGTATTTTTTACAGTTACGAATACATAATAGTAATTAGAATTAAATAATTAAAAATGTTCCACACTATTCTCCTTGCTTGGCTATGCAAAGTTTGTCCTTGATCACGCGTATGCGATCACAAAACGACGCCATCTTGCACTGACTGCTCCGAGGTCAAGTTGATGACGTCATGACTGGTGACGTTTGTTCCAGACAAAATCGATCGCTACGTAATGATAAGGGAACCCCTTCTTTTTTGAAAACTACTATAGAGAAGCTTGTATGGATCTAGAACATGTACAAACCATATGTACACATGTATTTATCGACTGTTGTCGTAGCATCAACGTCCATTCCTTCTTCACTTTTTCAGAAGTGTTTATGCAACATCAACTGAACTACAGGATGGCGCACATGAAACCGGCCCCACTAGGCATTTCTTTTTGTAGTATTATTTTGGGGCTGGTTTTAACTTGCGCTGTAGAACTAGATGGCATTGGTGGAAGTTTGCTCTCTGTTCTTTTGGCAAAAACTGTTACTGCAAAGCAATCGTAGCAAATGTGTTCGTTTGAAAATATTTACTCAGTTTACTTTACATCGACACACGTAACATTTATTTATCTTTTTATTCAAAATATGTACATGTTCATTTCATGAGTTCATATTTAGCTTTCCTTTTTTTATACATTTTGGACATTCGACCCCCAAGCTATCGGAACGGAACGGTCGTAAGTCGAGGATCACCTGTTTAATACTTTGAAGTTCTTGTAATTTATGCGTTTTTTTTTTTTTTTTTAAGGTTTTAAACTATGGAATTTGTTTTCAACCATTCGAAACACGGAAATAATAGCATGACATGTAGGAACGGGGTGGAAGGATACATGACGACATGGAGGTGAGTCGGTGCCATTCTGTAAGAATTAAAGTCTGTAGTAAACTCCCAATAGAGCACAAACAGGAATCCTTTACATTCATTTTTTCTCACGATATTGTAAAGGTTCTACTTGCGTGTAAACATGAATGATTTACTCTTTTTCAAGTAAACCATTGGTCATATTTAACGTTATTGACTGTAAAAAAAAATCACCTGTTTTTCAATTTTTGTTTTATTTTATATATTTATTTATTTGGAGATGCACTATAAAATTTATGCTTTACTTTTATGTTTAAAAATATAATCTAAAAATAGAATCTAAACTTAAACGATTTCTAATTTAACGAAGTAGGAATTTTATTCTTTAAAATAAATCATTTTATTTTTATAATAAACAAAAAAAGTCATTTTTAAGTCTCTGTCTTACCGCTTACAACGCTTCATAAAAATACATTCATAAATTCGTCTTAAAAACGAAACAAAGAAATAAGCATATAGTCTGTGTGGTGTGATTGGAAAGAAGTTGATCAAGAACAAAAGAAAAAAACAAGCTGTTCAGGAACAAAAAACGAAATTAGAAATGTCGTCATCAGTAGAAGTCATTTCGGAGCTGTCAAAAATTGAGAAGAAATAAAAAATTAAGAATTCAATCATCAGTTAATGAGAAACGAAAACTGTAGAATGGAATTCAATGATTGATTGTTTATTTATTTAAGATAATATGAACACACTAAAAAAGTTTTAAAAAACCATAAAAAATTATTTACCGGTTTCGCAGTAGCCAACGCTATGCTTTCTCATCACAAATAATAATTGCTCAATAGATTAAATACACAACAATGAACCCTCAAACAGGTGACTGAATTGGCAGACAATTACCCCAAATGAAAGAGGGGAACTGGAAAAAAAGAAACAAAAAAAAATGAAAAAAATATTTTAAACAATTACCTTAACCAATACTGGCATTCTTCTTACATTTATTTGCGGAACTTGCGCTATGGCAATTATATACTGCCACAGCGTTGACCGAAAGACCATCGTTATATGATTCTTGATTTTTTAAAATTAACATGCTTTCCTGGCATTTTCGTCGAAAAAAGTTAACCTCATGCCCGAACTTTTTAATGTGTTCATATTATTTTAGGTCATGAACTACTACACACGTATTGTTTTATTGTTTATTTAATTATTTATTTATTTTTATCGTGATATTTAAACAGAATGCCTACGTATTTTGGCCTAGTGAATTAGGCAGTGAATTAGGAGGCAGATGTATCGGAACCTGGGTTCGAATCCCGGCGTCGGCATGGATGTTTCTTTTCTTGTCTGCTTCTTCTTTTTCTCTTCTTCTGTCTGTGGCACTGATGAATATTCCAATATTCTAGGATTTGTACAATAGATCCTCCAGGGATGAAAGTACTCGTACTTAGAGGCTCTACTCAGAGTGAAGGAGAATCAGAACTTAGGAGTTGATGAACATACGGAGACTAACTTAAAAAAAAAAAGGATTTTTCATAATAAAAAACTGAATTTTCTACTAAAAGTTTCACTTTTTTTGGTTACCTTCATCGCATACGTATGAAAATACGGATTTCAACTTAAAAGTTCATTTTAGAACTTTTTTTATTCTTTTCTTCTCTCCGACGTATTTTGAAGCGGTTTGGCAAACGTTTACCTAAATAACAATACATTGTACTAGTTAGCTACCAAACTGTTATTACCAGTGGCGTAGCAATGCCTTTGGGGGCCCGGGGCGGAAGTTCCATTATTCCACACACAAAAAAAAAAAAAAAACCGGAATCTCCAATTCGACAACCAAATAATAATAATAATAATAAAAACCTTGTGAAGAGGCTGGTCGGGATACTTGGGTGGATGGGGCCCCTAGGCTGGCTGGTGGGGCCTCCTAGACTGGAAAAAAATTATGTGGATAGGACTAATGATAAATTTTAAATATAAATTCGTCTCGTCGTGGGGCCCCTCTCAGGCGGGGGCCCGGGGTGATCCGCCCCCCCCCCCCCTTTGCTACGCCACTGGTTATTACAATAAAAATTTAACGCGCCCGTTATCAAATAAACAAGAAACCAAGAAGACATCAAAGGAAACAAAAAAAAAAAAAAATCGCCTCTGAGCTATCATCGGTGGGAGTCTGAGACGGCCGTTTCTTCCTCTTTATGGACTCATCAGTCAAACAAAACCTCGATGAAAGCTCATCAGATCGCGAAATTTTTTGATGGTGGTTTATATTATGTTGGGGTCCCACTGTGAGTGGAATCCCTAACCTGGTTTCGTGATCTGAGCTTTCACTGAGGGGTTTGTGTGGCTGATGAGTCCATGAAGAGGACGATACGGCCGTCTCAGACTCCCACCGATGATAGGTCAGAGGCGAAATCTTTTGTTTTCCTTTGGTGTCTTCTTGATTTCTTGTATTATATTGTATTATATTATTGATTACGTGGTTTGGATAGCTCAAATTGTAAAGCCTGTGACTGCGGGCTAGCGATTTCGGTCTCCTGAAGTGGTCGGGCAATTTCCTTTGGTTCTTTCTCCTCCAGAAGGGTTTTGGAGTTCAACCAACCCTGTGTAAAATAAGTACCGGGTTGTTTCCCGTAGTTGAAGGCGAGCGGACGATGGTTCACTATCTCAAGGTAACAGCCGTTGGATGAGGAATGCAGGGAATCTCACCTCTCGCAATCCCAAGCGACATATAAACGTAAGCCTATAGTTTACTTTAACTGATATTATATTGTATTATATTATATTATATTATATTATATTATATTATATTATATTATATTATATTATATTATATTAATCTGTGAATTCAAACCATTCACAGCAATATTTCAGTGGATGACTGTTAATTGGTTTTCAATAGTTCAATAGTTGAAGAGCAGATCCTCAGTCAGGCGTCGAAACTGTCAGACACTTCAAAATGAATTCTTCATCGATTCCATTTCATAGTTAAATGTCTGTTGAGATTCAATTGGTTTATCATCAATATTCGCTTAAAAATCATCTTTTTTGCAAATTTACATTTTTATTATGATATAATCAAAAATTCATCATCACTATTTTGTAAGACAATGATAATAAATCGCAATAGTTAATAAATTCAAATTTAAGGGACTTATTTCACTTTCAAAAAAAAAAAAAATATTTTGGCAATTACCATTAACAGATAAACAACTAATGCCCGAGTGCACCAAACTTCAGTTAACTTTGATGACCGCAGTTTGGACGGAGCTAAAATTAGTGGGGGGGGGGGAGGTGCTGCTCCAGAAAAACTTTAGCCTTTGTTTTAAAATTGTGTGAAAGGAAACAAACATGTATAAAAAGAAATTTATCAAGTTTCTGAATAAATTTTCTTTTGAAACATGTTTCCTTTCACACAATTTTAAAACAAAGGCTAAATTTTTTCTGGAGCAGCACCCCCCACTAATTTTAGCTCCGTCCAAACTGCAGTCATCAAAATTAACTGAAGTTTGGTGCACTCGGGCATTAATCTTTCGAACTAATATATAGCTGTTAAGTTTTTTTAGGTAGTTCTCGATTCTCTCACAAGGGCGCCGTAGTCTGATTTTGAAACTATCAAACGGACGCTAAATATATATTACATATTTAATAATTATCTAACAGAAGAAAAGTATTTATTTACAGCAACATCACACAACTAACAGATGTATATTTATATAATATCTGTAATTAGTGTTTAATGGACAATCAATAAAACATATTTATAATTCACGAAAAAATTAGCATTTTAAAGTTGATTTCGCACAAAGAAATATAACTTATGGCGCAAGAAAAATATTTAGCATATTACAAAACATCAAAAGTAAAAGATTGCATAATAATTTATATAAACTTCCCTATAAAAAGAAAGAAAAATTAAAAATTCGTTTGTTTAATTGTTTATTTAAATTCTATTTTATTTGTTGCTTGCTTATTAAAAAAAGCAAATTAATTCTTTTAATAATTAAATAGTTTTAAGAAATAATTAAAAAAATAATAATTAACAGTTATAACTTTTTTTTATAAGTAATTCTTGTAATTATTAATTAGTGCTTTTTTTATCTACTTATCATCTTAATAATACGTAATTATTTATTTCATATTTCTTAAATGTAATATCAAAAGTTTAATTACATAATTGTAAACTTCTTTTTCCTTTTTCTATAATTAGTTTAACGCAACTTCCACACCTGTCAATTAATCAGACGTTTCCTAACCAGACTTTATTACTTACAAAGTAACAATAAAAATTAAACAAATAACACTCCCATTCGCCCCCCCCCCCAAAAAAAAGGGGGGGGGGGAATTGAAAAAAAAAAAAAAAACTTTTTTTTTAGTTTTAATTCAATGAAACAATGAAATAATGTATAGAATATTTTCAATGGTTGAATGTATAGAATGTTAATGAAAAAAGAACGGACTTCTATTATTTTATTTTTCATTGTTTGTTTTTCCGGGAAGTAAAAATAATAACTCTGTGAACGAAAAATATTTTTAGTTCACTTGACTGAACTCATTTATTATATTACAATTTAATATTCTTCTTTAGATACGTTACATACAATTTTCGTCATAAAACTATTTGTAAACCATATTTTATAACAATTTAAAATTGTTTTTTGATTATTTTTATTTAAAAAAAAACGTTTTCGGTTTAAAATTTAATTAAGTTTATATCAATTTAAAAAAAAAAAATAGGTAAATCTTAAATGAACTTATTTAGACAGTGAATCGGCCATTTGATAGATCAATGCGCAGCTGAGCGCCAAATTCAATAAAAAAAAATTAAAAAAGCAACTCTTTTAGCTAAAAGTTGCTCGATATTTCTGAAATGCTGCATTTTAAAGTGGGGAGGATTTCGAGCTTAGTTTTAAGCTTGGTTAGTTGTGAAATGCTAGTTGTGGAAGGAACTATGTTTTAACAAGTCGGCGGTATTTCCGCTGAATGCGTGAGTGGGTCGTAGCCCGCCAGTCTTTGGTTCGATGGAGGCCATGCGGTCGGTGTTGGTGTTAGCCGCTTTCCTTTCTTTGCTGGCTCTGTTTTCTTTGGGAAATGGATTTGAGTTCGACCAGGACAGCTGCCAGTCCATGCTCCCGAATGCCGGACTCCATCAGATGGAGCCGAACGAGAAAAAAGACGAAGACGATCATCACAAACACCATCACAAGCACCACCACCGCCGTCACGCCAGGGATTTAGGCACCGACGACGAACACGAGCACTTCGACGACGACGAAGAAGAAGAAGATGATGCAGAGTACGATGACGACGACGGCAATGGATATCATTTAAAACCTCAACCATCACAAACCAATCCTTTCACAATCATCACATCGGATCTACATTACCGTAGAAACCGAGAAATGACGGGTTCGTCAACTACTCCTTTTCTTTCGCCCTTTTATTACAAGACGTCTCAATCCAAATTATTCTATTTATTAAAATGACGAAGATATTTCTTATAATCGCCTTTTTTTACTCCTCCACTTGTTTATTACTCACCTGACCTTGAATGATGCGCGTCGACAACATTGCGCGCCAACAATTTCATAACAATGATGCCAACATTGCTGTAACTGTTAGTTACCAGAAGGGATATTCTCTTCATTTTTTCAGAATTTTTTTTTATAATAAAAAAAAAAAATCGTATATGGGCAAATCCCCAGATACAGGTTTTTGCTCCTCTACAGAAGTACCGATTTATTTAAAGTAGCTGGGGAAAAAAAAAAAAGAAAGGATTTAAATACATAACAAACATATTTGGGCTTCATTTTCCTGGTCGTATATTGTTTCAAATAAATAGTAAGAAAATATTTATTTCGTTTGCGTAAGTTCTGTGTGTAAGTCCTCAACACCTTGTAAGAAAACTACATTTGACAGAAGTTCAGCCTTTAACTGGGTGTTTGTTTACAGACCTATTGAACTCTGAACTTTGCTGATTTTTATCTCAAGATACAAAACAATCGTGTAGTTAGATTATTCAAGAACCCATTACGACGGGTTTTATGGAATAAATTTTCATAGTGAAGTTTTGAAACCCATTTTTAATATCTGTTTTAAAGCTACATTAATTTAAAGTAAAAAAAAATGTAAATGAAGATATAGCAGATAGTTTTATGAGGAATACATTTGTATTCTAGTTTCCTCATTGCAGTTGCATTTCAAACCATATTGTTATTTAAATTTTCTGTTAACGTTTTCATTAATTCATATTGATTCATATTTATATTGAAATTCAAGGTTACTTATTCATTTTCTTTTTTTTTTTTTTTTTTAAAGGCTTTATATATTCAGTAGTAATAAAAATAAACACAGATAATTAAACTAATTAAAAAATACTTAATATTTTATAATAGGTCGACAAATATTAATACAGTGACAGAAAATTTTGCGGATTTTTAGCCTTCGTTTATTTTTATTATTACTAAACTTTTTATAAAATCACATAGTTATTTGAAAATGGCTTTAGATATTTTCAGATAAAGGAATTAAGAATGGGAATTGTTGAATCACGTTATTGATTAAACTTAATCATTTCCTAACAAAAGTGTAATTGCATTAAGAGGTTAAATTATTTTTAAAAAAGATCATGAATTTTTTATTGTTTCGCAGGATATAATTAAATAAAAATCTTGCTGGAAGTTATTATTAATGCTGGATTCTCTGCCCTTCATTTGTAATTTTGATTTTAATTGCTGGATTCAGTTTTAATTCATATACAGGGAATTTGAATTTTAGAAAAATAGTCTGTGATAACTAAGTAACTGTAAATTGTTAAATGTTTCGTGTCATTTGATGTCTTGTGATATTTTAGTTTAACTTATTAAGTTTCAAATTTCAAAGGAATGCATTTTTGCTTTCAAAGAGTATTGAAATACACCTTAGCTGTTTTAGGTAAAGATTGTTTTTAAAAGTCTTATATTACTAAAAAAATATTCAAAAGGTTTACGATATCAGTGACATAAGTAAGAAGGAAAGTATAGGCTCAGACAGGGCCGGATTTAGATGAAAAGAGGCCCTAGGCTATTCCACTTAGGAGGCCCTTTCACCTCCCATTTTTAAGTTTGTAAATTACATGAGAGATAATAAAATACAGTCAGACCTCGATATAAGGTCACCCCTTGGGACCTCGCGAAAGTGACCTTTCAAACGATTCATACGCATTTGTCAATAAATAAGCATTATATAAATAGTATAATTCTTTGTAAAATTTAATACGTACAAAAATATCAGTTTATTACGTTATAATTTTTTAATTTAGTTGAACCAATTAAAATTAGGAATCAGAAAGAAATTATTTTAAAAAATTTTAATTCGGAATAAAGTTTTTTGAAATAGTACTAGTATGCTCAAGCAAAGTACTGATGTACAACTGACCTTACTTAAAATAATCCATAATACAGGATTGTCGTGATTTTGGTTTCATCTTTTGTACAATGTTTTCTAAGTTTTGTAATTTCTGAATTACAAGTAATGCTATTGGTAAGTTTAATCTATTGGCCCTGCT
The DNA here is from genome assembly GCA_023159025.1 of Thereuonema tuberculata. NCBI lineage: Eukaryota > Metazoa > Arthropoda > Chilopoda > Scutigeromorpha > Scutigeridae > Thereuonema > Thereuonema tuberculata. The sequence goes on from JAFIDM010002131.1 coordinate 10,590,436, forward strand.
ATGATTTGTTTTTTTTTTACTCAGGTTTAATACCCAAATTTGCACATTCACTTACTTTCCGCCTTCTTGCTAATATTTTACAGAATAGTGACCTCTAATGCCAAATGTTGGTACTAACATGTAGTAAAACGCTTCAGCTTACTGCTTCATACGAGAAAAATACAAGTTTATGAACTAAAATAGCAGAAATAATAAATTAAAACAAGTCTCTGGAATTGAGATCCGTCTGGAATTTGGTTCCTTTACCCTATATACAAACGAGCAGACCCAATGAGCCGAACGCGTTGTTCTTAACCAATACATTTTTATGTTTGTTTATTAGTCATATGTGTAGAATTCCTCCTTATTTTCGGTCCAGTATTTTAGTGTTCACTGTTTTTAGAATAGTGTAATTTTAATTTTGCTAACAATTTGAATGTAGGCCCCTCTTGATCTTGAGGCCCTAGGCTGAAGCCTAGTTAGCCTATAGGAAAATCCGGCCCTGGGCTCAGAACTCTTCAAATCTAGTGTAATTGATTAGTATAGAATACAAATTTTAAGAAGTAATTCAAGATATCATTTAAGAATATATAATTTATAAATATTAAAATGCCTACACACAGAATTAAAATTGGCATTAACATTTAAAAATATATTAAAAATGACAAAAGAAACCGGTTGTGTCAGTTTTTAACATTTTTTAAATTATTAAGTTAATTTTAATTCTTATAATATATTCAAACATGTTAAAATGTAAATTTATAACATATAGTTTACTTATTATTAAAATTTAGTTGAGAAATATAAATATTTTTTCTAAATAACAAATGTATATGTTATTAACTTTTAATATATGTTAACTCACTTGAAATAACCCTTGATATTAAATAATACAATAACCTCCAGCCTTGATTAAATCATGGCTGCACAATGCATTATATTACACAAGTAAATCAAAAGAAGTATATGGCAACATTAGTTAAAATAAAAAAAGAGTTCGTAGTGTTTAATTTTGCATTAGTGAAAACACTTTGCTTATGTTAATAAAGTTTAATTAATGTCTGAGATTGATTTGCAATAAGTCAACCCAATAATGGATTTTCAATCTTCCTATAAAAAGAATGAAGATTTTGATGTAATTTTCAAAAATCCTAAACAATTAGGGAGAAAAAAAAGTTCCAAATTGCTAATAATAGAAAATAAGATGTTAAAAAAAAAAAAAAAAAAAATTCAATAAAATGATTTTAAAACCTAATATTGTTTTCTTTCTTTTTGTAATATTTAGTGCAGATCGAAGGTGGTGATTTCAATGGCTTTCTTATTCAGGCAAGGATCTCTGATCATAAGGATCCAACACCTATCGGGAGGTTCTTTGGAGCCCCACCGAATACAAAGCTTCTTTCGTGTGATGCCAATGATAACACTGCTGCCAGCAAAGACACAGGAGGCAAAACCAACTTAGAACTCAAATGGAGAGCTCCTAATTCCAATCAAGGGAATTTAATATTCATGTAAGTGTAATACTTATGTTAAAATAACTAGTTATAATTACTGTAAAGTTTGTTATTACAAGCAGGCACGTAGCCAGGGAGGGTCTGGGGAGTCCGGACAACCCCTCTCCCCTTCAGGGAACAAAAAAAGAAAAGAAAGTGTGTATGTGTAAATGAGGAAATTCAAAGAGCCTACTCTTGCCATAGATTTTAGTGTTAAGATCATTTTACGCTTCCTTAACAAAATTTTGGCTACGTCACTGTCACAAATTAATACAAATATTTGAGCTGAATTTTACCTTTTGCATAAGTGAAAAAGACATAAAAAATAATGGTAGTCTTGATAGTGCTATGGGCACAGGTTCTAAAAATTTAAAAGAATTGTTGATAATTTTCCCTTTTGCTGGAGAAATTAATCTTCAATATGGATTCCCAATGTAAGGTCTCATTCCTCCATCGTATGATTTATTTCCCAGAAATTCGAATTTAAAAAATTTTAACTACGATATTAAGGTGAATTCTCATTATAAATCTGATACAAACAAGCCTTTGTTACTTTACAAAATTTTTTAAAGATTGATTTTTAATTTGATTTCATTCAAACTTTGAAATGACATTGAAAGGTAAGGAAAATTAAAAAAGTTTCAATCACAGGAAAAGCAGAGCCAAATGTAAAACAAACAGAGGAATAAGGAAACAGGAACTTTGCAGAGAAATCAGCGAGTATTACTGTTTCTGAAGTAATATTAAAAGCAATGTATAAATAGCATTTAATACTAATTAGCATGTTTATAATGTAAATGGCAGATGGATCTGACTCTTTCCATTCTGTGAAGGTGAACAAAACAAACAGTCTGTGGTATTTATTGGTAGGATATAAATGTTTATGTTTCATTGCCACAAGGATGCAATTATTTGAAATATCCTAAAAAAATTAATTTATATTTTTCAGGGCTACTGTCATTAAGAAAGATCAGTATTGGTCTCATGTTCATTCTGAGGAAATCCTTTTTAAACAATTCCGTAAGTACCTTTTGTAACCTAGCATTACTAGATCCTAGATTTGAACCCATCCTAAGAGAAAGAAATCAAACAAAAATAAATTTATTAAAAACATAAATTTCTTTATAAGCAATATTATCCCAAAACATGTTTTGTTTTGTTTTTTGTTTTTTTTTATTGGGCTTAAATATTAATTTTTTATTTATTTTTATAATTGTCAATGCTACTTTTACTTTGAATAACAAAATAACTAAGTAATTTGAATAATGCATATAAAAAAAGAAAGAAAATATCTTTTCAAAGGAAACAATATTGTATTTTTTTTTCCTTTGAGGCACCACTGCCCTTCCGATGTATCATATCTGTTTTTGTTGTTAATGAAACAATAATGGAACTTCAGTTCAATCTTTATTGTAGCATTTTCCCTGTTTTTAGTCTTCTGATAAGGATCAGAAGACTTATAATCCCATTTTGTCTGTGGACATGTATCCCACAATGCAATGCACAACAATCAAAACAATCACAACAATTGCATGTTTTCCATGTGCAACAATCACATTGATAATACAGCTCTACAACAAGAACAACAATTCCAACAATATCACAATTGCTCCAAGCAATTGCGCCTTTTGCATTCGCAACAATCACATTTATAATAATAAGGAAATTAAATCAATATCAATTATATTTTGTCAGAAGACGTTGCGCAGCATTGTTATTGGTTTACTAATCGCTTTCCCTACCTTGTTTTTATGAGTTCTTTGTCTGGGAGTTGTTAATGCTTAAGACGAAAATCTTCATATATTATTTTGGTTGTCAGAATTTCAGAAAGAAGAACAAATTTGGATTTACATGTAGATCATAAAGAAAGGTCACATTAATTATTAGAATTGGGGTTTAATGACTTTCAGTTGCTATGTAATAAAAAGAAATGATTCTGATGTTAGCAGTGACATGACAAGAGGTTGATGTTCACCTGAAGAGTGCATTTTTCCAGGTTAGGCAAATTTGAGAAACAAATACCCACCAATAAATTACTTCAGACTGATGGACTTACAACCATAGATGCATCAGATATTTCCTGCTCTTTAAATATCATTCATTCATGTTCTGATAGTGAAATGATAAATTATTGTATGGTGCAATTTTGAATATTGATCATATCTACACTTTTTTGGGATTATGTTTATTATAAATTATGTACTGAGTAATTTGATGGAGATTTGCAGAAAATAGAGGAAAAAAAGTGATATTGTACTGAATTACAATTGAATTAGATTTCAGTCCTTTCTGGAAAAGAAATAAATTAATGGAAGAAAAAAATCTGATATGATTATAATAATAGGCAGAGAGAGAAAGAGAGAGCTTTAAAAGTGTCTGATGTTATTACAACAGTAAATAAAGTTAATAAATAATTATTAAGTTAATGAAATAAATAAATAAAATTGAGACTGAATTTTTACACCTTGACTCATGGTGATTTAGTGATATGTGATAAAATATCTTAATATACTAGTAGCATTGGATATTAATAAATTAAAGCAACCATAACTTAAAAGAGGTTACTCATTTAGTTTGTTAATTCATATACAATGATTTTAAACTCATTGCCAAAAAGTGTGTAATGAATCCAGGTTTTGTCTGGAGACGAATAAGGCCTTAATTGAGTATGGAGAAGCATGGGACAGTGTACAAATCCAGACTTCGTTGTTGCGTGACAAATTGCCAGGACTAGTGGTGTCATGGTGTGGGGGAGCCATCTCCTGCTATTCTCAGTCTTTGCTGGTAGCAATCAGAGGAATATTGACCATGCAGGAGATTCTACGGCCTCCTGCTTCCCGTCATGGAGCGGCTACAATGGTACATTTTCCAACAAGATAATGCCTGCCCACATACAGCACAGGTTTTCTAGACTGCCTCTGTGCTGTCATCACCTTCTTTGAATTGTGAGGTCTCCAGACTTATGCCCATTGAACGTGTGGATGGAAGCTTCAGCCAACAACAGATATTGAATGATCTGGAATAACAGTTGCAACAGCTAAGGGAGTATCTTCTGCAGGATAGCATTAGACGTCTCTCTGACTCCATACCAAGCTTTATCACTGCATGTATTCACGATAGAGACAGTACGATGAAGTACTAAAGGGACTATTGATCTGTCCTTGGATTTTGCTTGGATAAATGGCCCATTTGCTCTGATATTGTAATCAGTTACTTGCATCATTCTCATTGCCTAAACCAAGTGTCATTCCATTGTGACTGCAGCTTCTGGGTCCCTAATTTATTTGTCATTAAGTGTATAACAACCCCTGCTGTCATTGTCATTTTATTATATATTGAAACACAAACTCATGTGCATGAGTAATTTAAACATATTTTCTCAAATTACTTTTGCTTCATTTTTTTTTTCTTTTGAAGAAGTAGCAGTTCTAGAATTAAATGTTTTCTATTTGATATCCTGGTTTCCTTTGATTTAATTCTGTGTGTACAAAACAAAAAAACGTGAGAGAAAGAGAGACTTTCTGAGTAATAGCTTAAAATTGAAGCTGTTGACATTAGCTTTTTGTTGTTATTACTTTACAGTTATTTTCTCTTTTTAGCACCAAGTTTTGATGGTTGTGGACAAAAACAGAGTTGCTATAGGTATTCTACATCGTCACATGATTGTGCTGCTGAACAGTGTGATTATGTTGTAATCACTGAAATAACTGGTCCTAATGAAATAACCTTTATTATTGGAGGGTTAGTTAAAGGAAGCAGTGCATATGTTGGCATTGGATTTACAATGGACGGGTTAAAGGTTTGTAATCTTCATTTATTTATTTATTTTATTTCTTAACTAATATTCGTAATCTTAAAGTAGTGCAGTATTGGGTTGAATCGAAGGTTTGTTCGAATTTTTTCTTGTTTGTACATTAGTATAATCCAATTGAACTTTCAGTTCAAGCAATAATAACTAGGATCCAGATTTTCATGATTTTTTTTTTTTCCTTTTCTTTAATTCCATTTTTAAGTGGATATAAATATCCTCAGGTTATTCTCATTCAATTTTTTTTTTTTTTTGTTCACGTTATAAATTCATATTTGGTCCTTTTTGAATTTTTGAGCATTGTTTGACCTTTTTTGAATTTTGAAACATACACTGGTGGAAAATGAAAAATGAACATCCTGAAGCTAATGTTCCCAGGAGAATGAAATTTTATTCATAATTCTAAAGGTTGTACATGATCTGCACATGGGGTAATATGCCTATGCACTGAGGCTACACTGTGTGTCAAAAGACCATGCCAATATCCTTGTATTCCAGCCTGCACTTTCGCATGGAAATGAACGCAGAGGTGCCGAATTTCATCCTGGGAAATGGAGGTCCATGCACATTCCACCAAGGTGAACGTTTGTTGCTGGTGTTGCAGACCAGCGGTCCAATCGAATCCCACACATGCTCAATAATGGACAGGTCTTGCGATCATGCTGGCCAGGGTAGTTAATGAACGCCTTGGAGATCTCTGTGGGTTGCACGAACAGTATGTGGGCGGGCATTGTCTTTTTGAAAGAGTTGTAGGAATGGCAATAGAACGATCTGGATGATGTTCTGGATGTATGCTGCACTGCTTAATGTTCCCTGTAGGACAACCAGAAGCGAATGGTCATTATAGGCTGTGGCTCCCTACACCATAATACCAAGCGTTGGTCCTGTATGTCGCTACCATATAACTGGGGCAAATACTGCTCACCTGGTTGATGCCGCACATGCAAATGACCATCACTAGTGCTGAGGCAGAACCTGCTCTCAACATCAAACACAATGCTGCACCATTCATCCCTCCACATGCTTCTTTTGCAGCACCACTGGAGGCGGACTGCATGGTGGCGAGGCAAGAAAGGAAGTCTGGTGAGTGGCGACCATGATCGTAGCCCAGTTTCGAGCAAACACTTCGAGATGGTCCTATCTGACACCCTGGATGACACTAGTCCAAATCTGTGCTGTGGTCGCCATGCAAAATTTCAATGACCCCTCATAACATGTGGCAATTCTGGCATGTATACATGTGCCACTGTCGTCCGGAACTAGACTGACAAGCATCTACAACGGTGGTTTCTTGAACTACCGGCAGCAACACTGATGCACAGCGGATACTTCACATCCAACGTTTTGAGCAATTCCTCCGGAACGACCACCCGATCTTGCTTAAACTCCCTTCACTCCACAAATTGCTCGCCTACACTGTCCTAGCATGTCTACAACATTCACCACCATTTTCGCGCACAGTATGGTGCTGGAACTGTACTGGAACCCACTGGTGGGGCCTGTGGCGGCCAGTGGGGGAAGGGTGCAATTCCACATTGTGCATCCCCACTTTATGTTGCTCCGTGGAGGTTTTTCTTTTTTTCTTTCAGTCCTTATATTTGCCTCATGGGCATTCATTTTTTTTTTTCCTCTTCATTTCTTGTTCTTTTATGTTTGTCATTGTTTATGTTGTCGTCTTTTGTGCTGGGGACCCAAAACCTACATTGTAGGTAGTGGTCTCCTTTGTCTTTTAAGTTTAGGCTAAAGTATGGTGCTCGAAAAACCCGACCACTTGCAGCATGTCAATAACTGCTGGTAGGGGCTCAGATTGCCCATGGCTAGTTCTCACTTCCTAATTCTTCCACAGCACTCTGCTTTTGATCATGGCATTTAATGCCCTCTACCCGTAACCGTATGCAAATACAGTGCTTTTCATTCACTTTCTTAGAGGTGTTCATTTTCATTTTCCACCAGTGTATTTTTGTAAATAAGAGCATATTTAACAGCATATATTAAGAGCACATTTAGTGATTTTTTTTTTCCCCTTTTTTCTTTCTTTCTTTTTTTGAAGAAAATTAAACAGATAAAATACTGCCCTCTGGAAATTCAGAATATTTCTTTTAACTCTGTACTGTTTGAGATTATTGTCTTTTGAAGTAAACAATGCATTTAAATGTTTTTTTATTTAAATATGTGTCTCATTTGTATGATTTGCTCAATTATAATTTAGTTCCAGTGAATTTGTCTTTTATTATGACTTTATGATCATACAAACAAATAATCATAGTCAGTGCAAAAATGTTGAGGATAATAAGACTATACGACTGTTGAAAAAAGATGAAAATGATGGGTTTTGGATTACAACTTCCATATATTCTCAGTGACATCTATTGCAAAGCATCATAACAAAGTCCTATATTTCTGCAAATAAAAATAGAAGAGAACAAGATTTTCAATTTTTTTTTTTTTTCTTTTTGTTATTCTTTGTATCTTTAACGTACCTATATACTGTTATTATTATTTTTATATCATTCACATGTTTTATAAATATCATCCATATAAAAGGCTTCGGAGATGGAAAATGAAATGTGTGGGCAACAAAAAATTGACCGGATCCTATCAATTGCTGCTCCAGTCGATTTTCGTTCATTGACAATTCCCTTCACTGTCTAATGGTACAAATTTGTAGCAATAGCAGGTCTTCTTAGTAATTCACAAATTCATATTCCATCACCCTGACGTTTAAAATAGTGGAAAACATTCCAAATTACACCTCCAACTTGGTTATGAGGCCTAACAGTACCCTGTTCTTATGACGCCGCCATGTTGCTTTTTGCAACAATGAGTTCCAGGATCAACTAAGTGAACCTTTTATTTCCTTATAAGTTAATTTTTCTTTCTCTGCGCATACAATAATTTTCTGTAAGATTAAATTGTAGTTAATTCATTGAAGAAAATCATTGCCCACTTTTTTTTTTAGCAAATCCAAATGAACAGCGGATATTAATTAAGAAGACGCCGCCACAAAATAAACACTAAAAAGTTTTTTATATAACTGTTCCATACTTCCTTTGTAGGTCTTTTCTGCTACAGGATGTATTGTGATAAAAGATCTTCAAAATCTCTAAATTAAAATTCATAATAAATGTATATTATTACATTTTAATTTAGAGATGTTGAAGATCTTTTATCATAACACTAAAAAGGTTTAATACATTAAAAAGTACAGAGGACCCAATTTCGTCTTTGCAACAAGACATTCTTAACTAATGTTTGAACAAATTTTGAAATGTTACATTCTGTTAACTCATTTATTATCTAGGAGATCAGAAAAAAGTTAATTCTGGTAAATGTGGAATATGTATTTGCTGGTTCAATTAAATTTTAGTAAAATGATTTGGAAAAAGTAAATTAAATGAAATGATTTGCATGAGCTGATTGTAAAAATAAGCAAGTAATTAAAAATGATTTACACTTTAATTGTACACCAGTTAAAGAAACAACATACAGGAGGATGAGTGAAGAAAAAAAAAGTGATTGGAACTGTCCAAATTGCAGGAAAAACTTAAAAAAGGGGAATAACTCGCAAGACAACAGAGCTGATACAAAAGATGACTTTCTGACCAATATTGAACTAAGACTAAAAAAATTAGACATTCTTGAGGAAATTGTGAGTGATTGGAGAGAGATGAAATCATCCATTGAATTTCTCTCTAATGCTTACGATGAAATCAAGGAAAAACAAAAAAAATAGAAGAGCAAAACAATGCTAATAAAGCAGCAATCACAAAATTACAGCAACAAAATGCTGATAAAGACAACAAAATCTATGAACTACAAAACAGATTGGAAACCATTGAACAATTTTCAAGAAACCAGAACCTTGAAATTCATGGTATCACAGAGTTTAAAGAAGAAAACTTACATGAAGTAGTAAAGAAATTGGAAAAGCATCTTAAAATTGAAGAAGACTCCAGCAAAATAGAAACTGTTCATCGAATGCCATCAAAAAATACAAATAAACCACAGCCCATCATTGTAAGATTCCAAGACTTGCAGTCTAAGAGAAAATGGATGGAAAAGAAAAAACAAATCAAGATAAGAAACAGAGATCTATTCAATAACAATGATTCCAATCTGATCTACATCAACGAAAACCTCACGAGCGAAAAAAAGAAACTGCTGTGGAAAGCAAAAGTGAAAGCAAAAGAACTCAATTATAAATTCATTTGGTCCAAAGAGGGAAAAATTCTTGTCAGAAAAACTGACGACTCTGGAATCCTCAGAATTCAAACTGAAGATGATCTAAATAAAATTAAATAATTTAAACAAAACAAATTCATTCGTATCAATGATGGCCACTAAAAACGAAGACGGTTGTAAATTATTAGAAAAATATATTCTGTATCCCAAAACTATACATTTTGATTCAACTAACCATTGGCAAAAAAAATTAAATATTAACCATCAAAACCTATATGAAATCCACCTAAACATCAGATCAATAAGGAAAAATTGGAATATGTTTGTTTGTAAATTTAAATGCATCCTTGATTATATAGATATTGTAATTCTTACAGATGTAAATATAAATAATTCGGAACTCAATCTTTATAAATTAAATAATTTTGAAAAAATGTCAAAACTAAGAAACAACCAAAAAGGAGGGGGAATCATTGTGTTCTATAAACAAAAAATCTTGAGAATTGAGGAAAGGATTTTAAGCACGATTACTTTCGAAAACATGTTTGTAACATTCACTGACCTAAGAAATAATAGAAAACTTAACATCATTGCTGCTTACAGACCACCCTCAACAAGTAAAGTTAAGTTCATCTCAGAATTAAGTAGTGTGATCGAAAAAAATTCAGATATAATCCAAAAAAATTTAAGTATCATAATTGGTGACATCAATATAGACATAAACAAAATAAAAAATACAGTTTATTATACTTAGAAACGTTAATGTCTTCAGGTTTTCAAAATTGTCTTTTCGGCATTACTAGGAAGCAACAGACTTCCACTTACAAAACAGCCACTCAAATTGATCATATTTTTAAAAATAAAAATAATGTGAAAACAAACGGAATAATTTGTAAGGATATAATAGCTGATCACTATATAACTGCTCTAGAAATCAAAGATTGGATAAATATATTACATAATCAAGAAAACGCAATTGCAAATTTAAAAAGCACCAAATTAGAAAGAATAAATAATAGCAAATTAAACTCAAATCTTCAAAATCTCTTGGATAAAATAACTGAGAATAAAACGGAAAACCCAAATACAATCTATGATGATATTATTCTAAATATAAACAAGGCAAGATATAAAACAAATAACGTAATGCAAGATCTATCTTCAAATAACAGAAAAAGAGAACAAAAAGATTGGATAACCAAAGAGTTAATTAATGAAATTAAACTAAGAGATAAGTTATTCAAAAAATACAAAAGCAATCCAACAAATGGAAATTACTACATATAAAACTGTAAGAAACATCTTAAATATAAAAATAAAAAAAGCAAAACATGATTACTATAATAACAAATTTAAAAAAGAATGCAACTCTACTAAACAACATTGGGAAGAAATCAATAAAATCCTAGGCAGAAAAACAAAATAAAAAAATAATAAAGAAATTATTAAACTACAAAATAGTCTGCAAACTGACAACAATGCAAAGCAATTGGCCAATATGTTTTGCCGGCACTTTGCAAACAATATTAACAATGAAAATAGTTTCCATAATAAATTCAATATTGCAATTGAAACAAAGACCTGCAACAATACAGTGGTGATTGAGAAAACAAATGAACATGAAATCTCCAATATAATAAATAAACTAAAAAACACAACTACCAAATGAATTGATAACTTAGATAAATACACCTTAAAAAGCAATATACAAATTTTCTCAGAGGTAATCACTGTCCTTATAAATAACATCATAGATACAGAAATATATCCTGATAATCTAAAAATATCTAGAATTATTCCAATATTTAAGAAGGGAGACTTCAGAAACCTGGATAATTACAGACCGATTGCAATTCAGCCAATAATTAATAAAATCATAGAAAATTATCTGTCAATAAAACTCAAAAACTTCTTGTATAAACACAATATAATACATAAAGAACAATATGCATATCAGGCAAACAATAGCACCATCAAACTACTTGAAAACTTAAACGATCAAATTAATTACAACCTAAATAAAAATAAATTTGTACTAATGCTTTCCATTGACCTTAGCAAAGCTTTCGATGTCATTGATATTCAAATTCTATTTGAGAAATTACAACTAATCGGAATTAGAGGAAAACTATTAAACATTCTAAAACATTACTTCGAAAACAGAAAAATATATGTTCAAATTAATAATTTTAACAGCAAAAAAGAAAAAACAAATAAAGGAGTTCCACAAGGATCCAATTTAGGACCAACACTTTTTATCATTTATATCAATGATTTATTTGGAATTATTAAAAACTGCCACATACACATATATGCCGATGATATTCTTATATACACGGCTAATAATAATATCAAAACAGCACAGAAAACAATACAAGAAAATTTCGTTAACATTCAAAAGTGGACTCACAATAACAAACTTATTATTAACGAAAATAAAACTAAACTCCTCCTCATTAATCCTAAAAAGAAACTTCCTAAAGAAAAGCCTGTAATTTTATATCACTCAGTAAAATGTTTGCTAAAAGATCATGAATACTGCATAAAATGCAAAGAAATCGAACAAGTGGACGAACTTCAATACCTTGGATTAACAATAAATAAAACTTATACATGGTCAAATCATATCAAAAACTTACACAAAAAAATTAATGTTCTCTCTTATATATTCTTCCACATCAAAGATAGTTTACCCACAAAGATTAAAATGATGATTTACCATGCACTCTTCGACTCATTAATTAATTATGCACCTCATATTTGGGCTAATACAACAGATACTGAATTAAAAAATATAAATACACTACAAAATAAAATAATAAAATTAGTTCTTTCTAAAAGAATTAGTAAAAATAAAGAAACTAGAAAAGAATGAATGTTGAAATATGGAATCTTATCGCCAAAACAAAAGTGTCTATATAATTTATTAATAAAACACTATCCAGAAATTAAAACTGCAATAACTGCTGAAGGAAAAAACTACAATCTCAGAAAAAAAAATAAAATAAAATTAGACTATCCACACATATTTAATAGCTATGGGAAAAAAAATGCTTATTATCTAATAGAAGAAATTTATAATAGTATACCTGATTGTAAACTTTTAAAAGACAAAAGAATTTCTGAAATAAAAAAATTAGCTTATTATAAATATTGAAAATAGGTAATTCAAAAATTCTAAATATAGTCAATCTCCTTTAAAGTAATTAAAACCATAATCTTGATTTCAATTGATCTTCTCTGCAACTCACTTGTATGTGCAGAGAATAACTGTGTATATAGTACTTGTGTAAATAGTAACATAGTATAGTTCTTGTGTGTATGGTAATATAGTATAGTAATTGTATATGTGATTGTGATTGTATGTATATATACTACTTGTAAATACTGATATGCTTTTATACATACATCATTATATAATCTTATAAATTATGTATTACATTATCTTAAAAATTGTCACATGTGTGTATGTGTTTGTACGTATGGGTGTATATGTGTATATGTATGAATATCTGTAATTGTATGTTTGTGTATGTATGCATTTTATGTATTCATGTGCATATGTATATTTATATACTGTTTTTACGGTTTTTAAACATTAATCATAGATTTTTATTAATGTATAACTTCCAAAAATTTAACAACCTTGTATACTTAGTTAACTGTTTATGTCAACTTCCCTTATTCAAAAAAAAAAAAAAAAAATCCTAAGTTATGAATTAATATACTGTATAATTGGCAATTTTAGTCTCTTTACTTTTCTAAAAAATGCATATGTAACTAATAACTCAAATATATCAATATGAATGTACTCAATGGTAGCACCTGTTGATAGGAAGCTCTACAAATGCTTCCTAACAGGACTATGATAAAATGTAACGGAAATAAAATGAATGAATGAATGAATGAATGAAGTAACTAAATGTAAATTGTATTAAATTAAAAATTCAGTGCTTACAATAATGAGAATTTTAAATTTGATAAAAACTTACAGCTCTTTGTTTCTTTAAATAGTTGAGTCAAATGGATGTCAGTACCTGTATTTTGCGAAACAAAACTGTAGAAGCCCAATTATACATGGTAGAAAGCTGGGATTCTCCTCCACATCTTAATCACCAGGTAATTAATTTGTGTCAGTTCTTCCAAAGTTAATTATTTTTTTAGATTTTCATCTTAATTTAAAATTCATCGAATTTAAATATAAATTTTAATTAGTTGATTTAGTTATTTTAGTAAACGGTAGCGAAAGAATATGTTCCTGTTTTATTTTTGTAGAAAATTGAAGTTCCTTTTCCTCTCTCACAATTCTAAATCCTGTTTCCTTGCAGTTTGTAAAATCATGAATATTTTTTGAAGAAACCATTTTCAAAAAATTTAAAAGGTACCTGAAATATGAGTAGGGGGATATTTTGCCTGTAAAAGTGATTTAGTATGAGGGAATGACCATAGAGATAAAATGAATATAAGAAAAATATAAAAAAAAACAAAAACAACCTTGTTCTATCATTGACATTTTATTCAGGATAAATGGTATGTTCCATTCCATGAAATGTATCTTCATGTTTGCCTTGCTAACGTATAGAATTTATGGTACATTTGAATTTGTGCAGCACATTTTAGAATTATGCTGCACTGAAAGTTAATTAAAACTCTGTGAGTTAGATGCTATCAGAAGATAATAAAGAGAGAGAAAAAAAGTGAAATCATTCTGAGTAACTTGAGTCCCTGATGATTTTGGATTCAAATAGGTTTTATTACATTTTTGGGCATTTTTCCCAATTAATTTCATTAACTGCAATGTTAAAATTTTTAAATCGATTTGCTTGCTTTCTGCTAATGAATGTAATAAAATAATATTAACACTATGAAGACATACTGTTGGGTATGTTCTTTTATGCTGTGAACCTGCATTACAGAATCTACTGATGTTTAATTTTAAACATCAAATTTAGGAAGTTACTGTTTAAAATTGGAAATAAATGCACTTGCAGATGAAATAGGCCCTTTGAGATTGAGAGGTGTACCACTATAAAGGTCATATAGACCTTTGTGTGTAGGAGAGGTTTAGACTCCCAGTGATTCTCGACCAGTTGGACTAGTTAAGATATGATGGTCAGCCAAATGTTCTCCTGCCTTTAACCCCCTAATAAGTAATCCACTTCCGGAATATGAAATCTGAGTTTGATTTCTGAGAGGGCTGGGTGAACCTTAGGGTCCATTTTAGAAACAATTGTGAATAAATCCCAACCACCACTGGGAATTGAACCCAGGCTCCTCTAGTCTGCAGTCCATCACCTAAACACTTGACTATCAGATACACAAATAGACCCCCTAACTTTTTGATGAAAATTAGCAAAAGAAAAGAATCTGAAAGGGCTCTATCATAACAAGGAATGTGAATTACGGACCAATCTTTTATCATCCCCATTTCATCTGGGTTTCTCCGTAATGGTAGATTTTTGGTTCCACTCCAGCAAGGCTGCTTTGTGTGCATACAACAAGGGAATTAAATGAAATTGGAAGTTACAATAGTTACAAAGTAGCATATAAAAGAAGTATGAAGTGATAGAGATTACTTTACAGATCCAAAGCATGGATGATTTTCGGGGATTACGTAAATTAGTAAATACTTAGAAACACTAACTTACTAGAATTTAAACATTCTCCATTTATAATGATATTTCTATAAGCATACAATTATATATGTTGTGTCTTAGTTAATTTTGCCATTTTTGCAAATAGATGTACAAGTATCATCTATATTACAATACTACAGATAGCATATTGGATACATTATCTAATTGTATCAGCAGAACAGGATATGATAGTCGAAAAACTCTTTGCACTATGTTTGATGTTTATTAGGAAGTGTCTGCCTTTAAAGTTCAGAAATCTCATGATATCTGTTCAGTTTATAAGCCCTTTATTTATGTGCTGAATTTGATGGTTCTTGCATAATTTTGAAAAAAAGGAAAAAATATATAAATAGAATGGTGCTTAAATATACCTGTTTTGACATATAAAGTAAACTCCCAATTATCCGCAGACCTCTCCTGTTTCCATTTTTTTTACTGTACAATAAATTACGGAATTAAAAAAAAAATTCAATCTAGAATAAAGTAAACAATAAAAGAGGTTAACAAAGTAAGTGAAGACAATTATAGACAAATAATTTAAAGAACGACCTTGTGGGCGGAGCTTAGGCCGACAGGTTACACTAAATTACGGGAGAGTCTTCCCGTAATAATAAAATTTTAAATTAAATAAATAATTTTAAATAAAATAATTGTTTATAATGCATGTACTGTAACTCTATGTATTGCCATTTTAATGTAAATAAAACATGTTAAAAACATTTTTATGTTGATTTTTGTCTTTTTTCGTCCTATCTTGGATTATCCGCGGAATTCGCTTATATGTGATTGCCGCGTCACCCAATTCCAGGGATAATCGGGAGTTTACTGTATATTCATTTCAAAGGAATATGTGCTTAAAACAAGAAAACTTCAAGAATTTGAAACTTTTTTTCAGTATCCTATTGAATTTATGCTATCAAATAAAATAATTTTGTTAAAAATGAGGCAGCTTAAATCAAAGACTTGCTATGTGTAAAAATTTGAACTATTAAAGTGATCTTTTTTAAAGAAAATTGCTATAATTTATATTGGTTATTGGCAAATAATTGCCAATTTTTTACGTTAATTGCATATTCAAATAAGGTCAGTCTTAAAATTTTAATCTGTAAACGTCTTTCAAACATTTGAAAATAAAAATGGAACTCTTTCAAGTAACTGAGAAGATAATTTTATTTAGAAAGTGTAAGGGTTAGGAAACACTCAAAATTTTCATGTGGTGCAATTTAATACATCTACTTTCTAAGTTACTTTTTCCTCAATTGGAAAATCTTAAAGATGATTTCATGTCGTCAGTAACTCAGAATTTTAGTTTATAATGCTCTTACATGACTTTGTACCACTTTCATACAAGCTAATTAGCTAATAATTACATTCTAGCAAATATTCTTACATTTTTAAGAGAAGAAATTTGAAAACAAAATGCTGCATATTTTATGAGAAAAAGGGTAATGATAATTTTTACTTTGTTAAATGAGGAAAAAATTTAATATTTTTATCTTAAAATTAATGAACTCTCAAATCACAAGGTGTGTAAAGCAAGTGCCTTTGCAATTTCAGAACATTTCATTTACAAACTTTTTTTTTTATTTGGTACCTAATGAAAATGAATGTGTGATGTCTGTTTGACTGTTTATCTTTCTTTAACATTTTCTTCATAAAAAAATGTACCTCTTTAACAGGATCTAGAAGATATAGACACTGATATTGATGGCAGAATGATTTGGTGTTATTTCAAACGTCCATTACAATCACCAGGACATGAACTGGCTGATCTGAAACAAACTCTTCATCACGTATTTTTGTGGGGTGACATAAATCAAACAAGTAAGTGATAAATAAATACATAAGATCAGTTAAGGAATTAATTTTTTATTAGGTCACCTGATCACCAATTTGGGCATTCGACAGAACAGTATGAATTTCTCATTAGGATAAATATGTATATTTTCTGCATTGTTAAAGCCTAGATTTGTCTGCGATTTTTGTCTTCATCTATAAGTGGATGTAAAAAGTTTTTCAGACTTTTCTGTTGCAAACAATGCAGTTTTTCATGTGCACATATTTTGACAATTTTAAAGAAGAAAGGCTTTTGTCTTTTCTTTCTCTTTTTTTTTTTTTTTGGAGATTGGTTGTTTTTTTTTGTTTTTTTTTAAGATCCAATCTAATTTGGATCAGTATCCAAAGCTGGAATTTCCGTAACTCTACGTTTACTTTTTTACACATTTCATATTCATGGGAAATAATTTTTTTTCTAAAAAAATGTAAAACAATAATCATACAAAATATATGTTCTGAAAAAATTTTCTCAGAAATACCCGTTAAAATAATAAATAATTGAAGAAGTTTATATAATGGATTCTAATATATAAAATGGAGAGGAGTGAACTAAGAAGGAGGTATAATATTTTTTATTTTTTTTTTTGCATATGTGCTATTTAAAAAAATATTGAGAGTAATGTGAGTACAAACAACTCCAAATTTCATATTTAAGAATTTATATTATTTCATAGATTTCATTAAATTTTGATGATTGTACTCCAACAATTAAGGACCCAAAAAGTATATGTGTAATGTAGGAATATGGATGGACCATAAGTCACGATCAGATATTTTATATGGTATGCTAAAAAACAATGAAATGCTAAAATCAATTCAAAACCTTTATGAAACTCAAGAAGATATATTAAGTAATGACAATAATAACACCCATACTGGTGTACAGCCATGAGTTGTCTAACTTCTCTGTGATTTTCCATACTTATTTGGATTCATTGCAGTGTACGACTGCTCGCCCTTCAGAGCATTCTGGGAGTGATCATCATAAAGACACTGCGACATCTCTGGAACAGATTTCTTTCTAATCCCACCAAGTTTTTCCTTGATGTAAGACCACAGCCAGTTCGTCATATGTTGGCAGGTCAGGGCTTGGCAGAGGCCACTTGAGAACTGCAGCTCGTCGTATCCACATTGAAAACTAGGTGCTCAGCCATTGTCGATGAATGGAAGTCCAATAATGTCCTAGAGCCCCATTCTGTTGAAGGACAACAGTATTAAGAAGACCAAGATTAAGAAGTTCCGGGAGCAGCCAGTGAGACATCATAAAGAAATACAATGTACCCAGTCACAAATTTGGAAAAAAAAAAATGACCCAATGATATTTTCATTGGTAACTCTAACCCGTAAATCTTAATATGAAGGTGATGTTGTTAAATTTTTTCAGAGTAATCAGCATTGTTCTTGGCCCACAAATAGACATTCCAACAATGGGAGTTGTGAGACACTACACATTCATCTAAGGTGGGAAAAGCATAATCATAATCTAGGGTGGGAAAAGCAGCCATGCCTCACGCCATACATCCATACCATGATTATTTAAGTCATTTACAAAATTGGGTTGATAATCATGGCAATCTGCTTTAATCATCAAATGACATCTAGAGGTTCTTGGAATCCACATTTCTGCCAATCTTTTCCAATTTCTTTGGGGTCTTCCACTACGTTTTCCATCCAAAACAGAACCAATTCAGAAACTTTTCCTTTCCGGTATAATGCAGATTACCCTTATTTGGAATTGGTTTATTAAAATAATGAAAAAAAGTTTTCTCTGATTTCTTCATACATTTCATCAGTTTGTCCTTTTTTTTGTGATCCCATACTCTAACAACAATCAAGATGAATCATGAATCAATCAATCTTGAATCAGCTTTGGTTATGATTTAAACAAAAAGAGAACAAGTGAATTGTTTAGTGGATTCTAGTCTGCTTTCGAATTCCTGTCATAATGATACGTTTCAGCCAAAAGGATGAAGTTTTCGTGAGTTAAAGGATTGCAATCACCTGTAAATCAGCTTAAAATTTCATCAGCAAATCATTAACAGAAAGGGAAAAGTGGCAATTATTAATGAATTAGTAGAATTAATTGATTTTGTAAAATTATTTTTAATTAACATCAGAGTAAAATAGCTATATAATTCCCTTTATTTTTAATCTCACTTACTTAATATATGCTTTATCTTTGCAGGCAACTTGCCGATACTGCCTCCGCTTGATCAAGCTGTTCGAGTACCTGAAGTATGGAATCATAGTAACACATTGAATGTTATGCATTTTGTCGACACCCAGTCCTCAAGTGCCTTAACACAAGCAAATCTTTTTGCTGTGACTTTGGTATTTTTAATCATAAACCGTCTTTGGTAAGAGTGAAGAGTTTTTCATATTCAGCTCCTTTAAATAAGGTCTAACTGAAGAAAACAGCTCCTTTTAAAACTCCATTTTCTCCATGGTGATTGAAACAATTCATTTTGTAAAGTCTATTTTCAGAGATATTTATTTATTGCAAAATCGAGACATTATTTAAAAGTAAAAGAAAAAAAATTCACAGTTAGTATCGTCAAAAAAAAATATAAATATATTTTTTTATAACTCTTTTTGAGGGAAAAAAAAGAAAAGAAATTACAAAACAAAATTATACATTGTGATAGCAAATTTACTGTGGTAAACTTTGAACTTCAAGGACTTCTGATATAATTGTTACAGTGGTAGGAATTAAAAGAATTTGGTTTGCTATTTACGACCAACAACTTTTATTCTGATTATATAAAACTTACTGAAGTTCTCTTTACTTATTTAAGATGTGTGAAACATATTTGAAGTAAACGATCAGTTCGTCTGTTTTTGTAATTTACTACACAAGATAATGATTATTATTTCAACAAAGTAAAGTAATTTCCCATCCATTTAACATGAACTGAAACAGATTTTTATAGCAGATTAAAATGTACTTTAATAGATTTTTATAGCAGATTAAAATGTACATTAATAAGCTATTTTTATCCAATATTGATTGGTATAATTTTTCTTTAAATTCTTTATCATCAAAGTATATTTTTGTAATTAAAACTTACAAATATTTCTTCCAGTTACATTTTTCTAAAGTTGAAGTAACTGATTCCAAGTTTCTACTCTAAAATATTCTAATATTAAAAAAAGATTGTTTTAAAAGAATCAATTTAGTTCATTCATAAAGAAATCAATTTAGTTGATTTTTAGATGATCTTCCTTCAAATGTTAAAGTTAATTAGTAAATGTTCTGCGTTGACCCTCCTAATAAGCAGATTATGAGACAATAGTTTTTAATTGTAATTCAGAGATTTTACTCAATTCTCAAGAGACTATGAAATCCGAAGAAGTTCTAAGACTTCACAAAGAGATTTTTAACTTCTTTCTCACAGTTTTGAGCCTTGGATTTCATGTGAATTGCCAGTTTATAATATAAACATACTTGTATTTTCTCATCTTAATATGATAATTATTGCTCACATGCATTTGCTGATGTAATTACCTTTGATACAATGAAGTAGATCATGTATATGGATTCGGTAGTGATAATTTTAAAGTTACACAAAGAAAATGTTTAATTGATGCTTTTTAATATATCTGTAATTGCAGTAGCCTCAACAACACCATTCACAACACACAAATAAGTAACTGATTACTTCTGATAACTGATAGTAAAGTCTAACTGTTAAGAAATAGTAATTGCTGTACACGTATTAATAATAAAGGGCGAGACCAAGTTGTATACTAAATGACATCCTAGTACAGCTGTTTCACGCTATGTTAATAACTTGGTTGCAATTTCCAAAGTGAACACTGATAGCGAGAGCTATTAGGAGACATTTAGAGACAATCATTTTATAAACTTATGATTAATTCTTTATTACTTGAGAGCTACTGTAATCGGGAGCAGATTTAAATTTTCTGCTTTTTTTTTTTCAATCTGAGCCAGATTAATTTTGTTGTCCTTTGGCTTATCAGTAAATATTTAGGCAACAAATATTTGATTTAAGAAAATTGGTTCAGCTTCAACTTGGAGCTGAATCTGTACCTGCCTGTTTTAAACAATCTAGTTGAAAAGAAAGTTGGGCAGCTAGCATAGATTTTCTTTCAATATGCAACATTCATGTTTAACTTTCATCGTATGTTGATAATATTGAAAGCTGATATTTTAATATCACTTTTCTGTCTTTGGTAATTTAATTTTCCTCATTTTCGTTTTGTTTCTTGAAATAATAATATGCATTTTTAAAAGATGGAGTTAAATTTGTGTAGAGATTTAAAGAAAGAAATGGTAATAACATCTAAAGAAATTATAAAATATTATTTTTTATAAATTAACTATTTTAATTACACAATATATTTCAATTATACAATTAAATTTAAAATGTTTAATAATATTAATATATTGGGAAAATAATTTTCTAACATTCCACTATATTATTGCAAATAAGAATTGAAACATTCCTTCCCAAACTAATGTGATATTATATATATAAGCTTAGTAGGCAGTATTTTTTGAAAGTAAGAAAAAAAAATATTCTTTTCTATACTGTAAGATTATTTTATTTTATTTTTTCAAAATTTTTAAACACAAAACTTGTTTCAGTATGTGGATCCTTTATACAAAGGCTGATAAATGAAACTAAAATTCTCCTTCATTTCTGTACAAGTAACCTCCGTTAATTGCGGCCCCCTGCAAGTGCAAGTTTGTTAAAGTGCGATCTTTTTTTTTTTTTTAAGTGTCAACAATTAATTGTTAAAAAAACATTATTACTATGAAGTGTATGTATTTACTACTTCCATTAATTAATATAATTTATATATAATTATGATTTTTTCATAATATTGACCTCAGCAAGGAACACTAGATTCTTTTTTGCAACACTGAACAAAGTGATTAAATAATATGTTTTTCATTAATACAAAGGACCAAACACACAAAAACAATAGAGATATAAATAATAAATAATTTCATTACATGTTGCGAAGGTACTCTTCCTTCGTCGTCAGATGATATTAAATAAATAAATACTTGAAAAGGAAACTCGGAATTAAAATTTAAATGTAACAAAATATTTTGTTAAATAATATTTTTTTAGTTTCTTTTCAATGTTATATTACTTTTATGCTATATAAACATTTATTTTCATATTAAAATTGTTTATTTTATCAATAAAGTGTTTTTTTCATACTATAAAATGATTTTTTTTTTTTTTTTAAATCCACCATTGAGTGCGAAATTCACTCATTGCAACCTTCTCTGGAATGTATCCTTCGCAATCAACGGGAGTTACCTGTAGTAGAAAAACATTGCAAAAAAAAAAAAAAATGTTTTAAGTAAATAATAAATTTTCATTGTTAAAATAAAATAAATAAGTTTGTGTTGAGATTTTGAATTTTCGGTGGTGAAAATGTAAATGTTGTAAAAAGAATGAACTTGGGAAAAATATCGTAAAAGGAATTCCTGATAATTTTTACAAAATTAAGGTATTAATTAATGGTATTGTTCATCCAAGGATGAATAAAATGAAACATGCCTTTGAAATTCCATTGTTAAATTTTGTATTAAATCTTGTGAGAAGAAACAAGTAAAGAAATTTAATCTCTCTGATTTTTCTTTTTCACTGCTTTTATTATCTCAAGAAGGGTTTGTTATACTGATTTATAATAATTGATAATTTCTCCTAATATTATTACAAATATTGGATTAGTTTTGTGGGCTTTTTGTTAATGAAACAAATTAATATCTGAATTTTTAATGATTTTTTTTTTAATAATTCTTCCATTAATATTTTAGAAATTGAATGCCATTACTGTGATATAATCATGTAACTCCTGTTATTTTTATATTGATGATTTTTTTTTTTTAAAGATGGGATTTAAAATGATAGCAAGATTTTTAAGAAATATATATTTTAAACTCTTAATAAATGCTAAACATGATACTGTGTTTCAAGTTTATATTTCTTTTGTCATTGTATTCAGAATTGTTAACTATATTATTCTTGGCTAAAATTATTATGTTATTCTGTTCAGTTATTAATTGCTGTAATAAGATTCAGTTCACCTCGTATACTTTCATAATACTACTTTAATTTAGGGAAAAAATATTTGTTAATTGTACATTAAATTAATATTTAGACTTCAAAATAGTTCACAAATCATTCTCTTCCATTTTTTATAATCTAATGTTAATCCCTTCACTGCCAATGCATTTGAACTGGTCTATACTAAGCTCAAATCTAGAAAAACGTGTAACCTCGGAAAATGCTAATTTTTACCAATAACTATTTAATGTAAGCAGTATATATTTTTTTCAGCAACTGTCTTTCTGATTGTCGTAATCTATTTCTACCTTTGGCAGTTTTACTATTCTTGCCTTTTCCATTGTTCGCATAAAACATTCACCAACTATATCTGACATCTTTAGATCCAGTATGGAAACTCAATGGTAGATCTGAAAACAAAGAAAATGACACAGGTACTGATTTGCTTAGACAGACTGTAAAGTGTAGCTGCTTTCCCTATGAATACCTTTTTTGTAGCAAATTTTTGGGTTGAAGGAAGTGGAGCGACAAAGTGTCTGCTGTCAATCTGATAACATGTTTCTCCTCTCCCAAATAAAAGTACAGCAACGACATCTTACTGAAACTGTAGCAAGGATTTTGTGCTGCCATCTTTTTGTAGATTTTAAAGCTTTTGAGAAAGGCAAGTCGCATGAAATTCAGTGACAGTTTCTTATAGCATTTCATGAACTTGGAATTTTCCGAAGGTTTTCAAAAGCTGATCTGTTGTTTGATCCTTCCTATCCATCCATTGGTTGTATTCGATAGAAGGGAAGGCATTTGCTGATGCTATGCCTTGGATTCCTCAGAAATGCTTTAAAACTTGACTTTCTCAGTCCATCCTACAGATACATGGCAGGCAATTTTCTTATGTCATTTAGACACTGAAAGGGTTAATCATTTAAATAAGAGAAATCAATGTAAGAATAAAATTATTTGAAAATTCTGTTTGTTTTTTAATTTGGTTTTTCATCCATATAATATGTTTGTTTTTTTTTGTGTTTTTTTCTTCTTAGAATATTTTAATATTATTTGCCTGTGCAAAATTATAATTTGAAAGGCATTCCTTGATAATTTTAAAAACTTTTTTTTTTAAAATAATTGGATTTAGAATGAATAATGTCCCTTTGTATACATTGCAGTATTTTTATAGCAGCTAAAAATAATGTAGGATTAAATAAAAATAAAAAAAAATGTTTTTTTTTTATTTTTATTATTTATATATATATTTTTTAAATATATGGATATGTACTTTTGGTGATTGTATTTCTTCTACGTTCAGGGAGGGATTTAGTTTCTTCTGCCCTAGGCCATTCTAATTTTGTTAGCTATAATTAACTATAATGTTTGTTCTGGGTTTATATAGCTCTTTGTCCCCCCCCCCCCCAACACACACCTTTACATAATAGGAAGAAAACTTTTTATAAATTCCTATTTCTTTTTTTGTTAATTGATTTAAGGTAGCTGTTCCATCTGATTAATTTTAAATGATTTTTTTTTCTTTTAATATATTAAAATAATTGCAGCTAAAATAGTCTTTTAAAAATATTTAAAAAAATATTTTCAATCCATTTTTTTTCCTTTTGAAATTATTTTCAATTCTTGTATTCAAATCCATGCTTGATATTACAAATTATAAATCAATTTAATGCACTACATAATTTTTTGTTTTGTTTTACTAACTGTATGTATTTTATCACTAATGTACATGATTTTTTATTATTTAGTCCCTATATTTTTGTTTGTTCTGATGCCATTTGATGCAAATGTGTATATTTGAATGATAAGTTTTAAGCATCAGATTAACAGTTGATGTCATTTTTTCTCCTCCTTATTTGAGCAAAAGTTTTCTCCTTCAACAAAACTTAGAATGACTTTCGAAAGATTTGTTCTAATTTGTTAATTAATTGTGCTTGGAAAGTGGAAAACCCAATGATATTCTATTATTTTAGTATTAAAGGATAGCATTAGCATAGGGCTTTTTAGTTTTTACGAAATGTCATTTAATTAAAAATGTTTTACTTTGTAAATATAATACTTGAAATTGTCCAAAACTTTTGAGTTGGATAAATACTGTATTTCAGTTGGTATTAGTTATCTACAATGTATTGATTAGTTTGATAAAGTAGCATAGTTTTATAAGGTTTTGTAATGAAGTATTATGTTCTTTCTGTTTCAAAGACAACAGTGTAAGTTGCTGTTTGTGAGAAATAATTATTCATAAAATTAACCATAGATTTGACCCCCCCCCCCCCCCCCCCCCCCCCCAAAAAAAAAAAGATATATATTAATTAAAATAAAGAAAATATGCCACTTATTGCTTTCATTTCAAAGTTGCTCTTCTCCATAAACTTTGCTGCTGTTATGATTATTGAACTATATTTATATAAGCTAATTAAATTGGATTAAAAAAATGCACTTTTTCCAAAAATAATCATAAAGATAACTTTTATGTAATTTGTTTGACATATGGTTTGATCTAATCAATGAGAGAAAAGGTTTTTAGTGGTGTACTTAATATTAGATTTGTTTTTGTGATAAAAAGCTTATATGTAATGAATAGAATATTTCAAGCCTTCCAACATTATGCATGCGTTTATTTGTAAATATTTTATGAAAGAGTATCTCTAATGTTGTCTAAAATCATTTCTTTAAACATCTGGGTTTGAAAGTGAAAATGTATTTGATGTCAGTTTATATGTGTGGGAAAAGGAATTCTGTTTTGGTGTAATATTTTATTTATCACTTTTATTCTAAAATATCCCACAACAAGCACCTCTAGTCTGAAAAAAATGGCATGACTATTTCTAATATTTTAACTGCATTTGCTCATAATAGACACTAGATTTGTAATACGTTTTCAAATAGTGACGCATAAAACACGGTAGCTTATATATGTGTTTAAATGCTCTTTGCACGATTTTTTTTCTTCTAATTTTTGAACTCTGGTGCTAAATTTTAGACATTTATATTAATGTGTATTTGTTTGTTTTAACTATTATTATATTAAATATGAATTGTTCTGTATTATATAATTAAATATATTTTTTGATATATTTCATTCCTTTACTTCAAGTTTACTAATGCACTGTAGTTAGAAAAATGGTGGATTGTTAGTCTGGTAGTGGGTATTAATCCCTGTTATAATTTTTAATAGATAGAAGATGAAATCCAGTTACTTATAGGCAAAGATTCTATGTGGTTTCTACATTTCAGAATTGCAAAAAAAAAAAAAAAATGGCATTTTTTTTTTTTTTTTTTTTTTTTTTTGAATTTTTAGAAAATTTGTCAAATTTTCAATTTTTTTTATACAGATGTGAATTAGTTTCTCTCACATTTATAGAGCTGTGCTTACACAAGCTGCACAATAAGAGTAATAGACCTAGTGCCAATTTGCTAGGACCACTTGTAGATATTATATGGCTTGTCAACCTCATTGGTCAGGGGTAGAAATGGTAGGGTGTAGAAATATTTTGAATTTGCATTCCCAAACACCCCAGTACCTCTATTGAAAAATTTCTAAATGTTTTAACAAATTCAAATTCTATAAGAACTATTACTTCCTTAATTGAACAAATAATTTCATAAAATATCTTGATAAATGAGTTTACCTAGATTTTGATTAATCATTTGATTGTTCAGAAAGTTGTTTGTCTTTATTTTTATTCAATCTTATCATATATGAACTTTTTTTTTTTTTTTTTGGCAAGACAGAGCAGAAAATCTTTATTCTGTCTGCATACCAAATATATTTTGATGCTGTTAAGTAACCGATTTTGAAAGAAATACAATTGTTCTCTTTGTATCCAGTAAACTGGTGCACACATTTAATACACAAGGTTTTCTAAAATTAGTATCAAAGAAAATATTTTCTGGTCATGAGACTCAGCAAAACATATCGTTGTTCAGCCAGATTGCCTTGCGTTGGTATTCAATGCAAATCATTTTACTAAGACTAAGCCGTCTAAACTTTTCTGCATTGCTTTTATTAATGTTCGAATCGTTAATTAAAAAAAAAAAAATTAGACATCAGAGCATGATATTATAAACAAATTCTATTCCATTACCTTTCTTATGTTACAGGCTTCACACGTGTCAATTGCTTAAATGGTGAAAGTTAGTTTTATTGAATTTTAAAATTGAAACCTAACATTTTTAAATGTTAAAATAATTATATAATAAAAGCTTGATAAATTCAAGAACACTGTATTATTTCTCTGAATAGAATATGTTATTTGAAATTTGTAAATTTTGAAGAATAAAGTGCCTTTGCATTCACATTAATTGGCTAATGATTTCGGTTCTTTTCAGATGCAGGTAAGTTAGGTGAAACCATTCTTAAAATAATCGTCCTCTTGAACCTTAGTGTGTTCCAATAGAAATTGTTAAAACTGCTTTTGAAGTCAATTTAGAAACATCTTCAACATTGGAATTACAGTTTTTGATCCAGATACTACAGAGATTCCCTTTTTTTGCTAGTTTTTCAATGGTAATAGTAGTAGTCATCATCTCATTCAAAATAGCTGGTGGGAAACATGCATCTGATGGAAAACAAAAGGCAGCCCATACCGTAATTTAAGCTTGAATAAACATTAAAGTTAATTTATTTTTTTTGTTATCTTACCTTGACAGGACTTCCTACCTGGAAAGGACTGTTCCTTAAATCTGGTTCCAGTGGTTGTATAAATTAAAAAAAGTCAAAGCTAGTAAATTTATCATCAGTAATGAATTGTGGACCCGTGCCAGCATGGTCTAGTGGCTTAGATGGCGGAATTCCATTAGGCCGATTCGTCAGCCTCTGGGTTCGAATACCGGTGTTGGCTTGGATGTTTACTTTCTTTCTTGTATTTGTCTGCTTTTTCTCTTCTCCTAACCTCAGTCACCTGGTCAGTAGGGGTGATTACGACAAGATTCCCCTGAGTTATTGTGGAAGGGGAAGCCTTCTTCCAGCCTTGGACTGAAACAAGAGGCCATAAAAAAAATAAAAATTAATTGCGGATTTGGTTGAAAAACCACTGTTTGAACTGGATTCTTCAAAATGAGTAACTTCAAGTCTTCTTCTATTGGTTGTTTTCAATTTGGGCATTAACAAAAACATCCTAATTACAGTGAATAGAATTCCTCAGCAGCAGCAGGACCTTGATTTCCATGAAAATCCACAAAATATAATTTCCTGGATTTCCAGGTCCTACTGATGAGTATTCTATTTCCATGGAGGATGTAAATACCAGTTAGTTAGTTTGATTAAAATAATATAATTTTTATCGTACATTTACATGCATATTTCTCAGTTTTAGAAACATTTCCCCGAAATTTCGTCATCTTTAAAGATATTTTAATAAGGAGATGTGATGACTCATCGAAAGACTTGAAGTCGGTTTTTCTTTTCCTTTTTTTTTCTTATTTTGCTGGGGGGGGGGGGG
>JAFIDM010002131.1:10627921-10699902 GCA_023159025.1 Thereuonema tuberculata
CAAAATAAAGTCTAAATTCTAACAAAAACATGCAATACAATATTTATAATTCTAAACAATTTCTCTATACACAATACTTTTTTGGTTTTACATTTCGAAATATTTTCCTTATCTAAAAGAATTCTATTGAATTGACCATGCAACAATACTTCTGTTGCCTGGCAACGCGCGTGCGACATTCTGTTGTTGCCGTTGTTGTCGCTTTTTTTTTTTTAATAATAGAGATTTCTTCAATTTTTCAATTTGCTGAAAATTAATTAAATCCTAAGAACTTAAAGTCGTCTCAATCCAATCAATTTTCGTAAAATAAAAGCAATGATAAAATGGATTAAGTAAAATAGATTGTGATGGAGTATGACAGGTATTCATTATTTGTTGTCAGTGATACTTAATTGTTTAGTTTTATTAGAAACGAAAGAATTAATACTGATGGCAATTTTTCTCAACTTCACAGACAAATTTTTTTCACAATGATCCACGTGATTTTTAAACACAAAAGTTAAATCATCTCTTGTTCATAAAAATGCATATCAGGTTTAAGGAAAAGTCATTGTTAGTTCAGAAATTAATAATGTACCCCCCACACATACATACACACCCACCCACCCACAGGGATAGTCATTCAGTTTTTGAGCCTATCTTTCCTTAGGAAAATAGGCAAATTTAGTTCGATTCTTTTTTCCAAAATAATTTATAATTTTAGATTACATTATATTGTACATTTATATTATACTAGGAGCAAAGCCTGTCGGCTGACAGGCATAAAAAAAATCTGAAAAATCATTTTATTATCAACTATCAAATATAAAGTAAATGTAATCTAAATACTGCGCTAACTTGTAGCGCAGAAGCTTCTACGGCAAAAATGATTTTGAGTTTCGAAATCAGCGTAAACAACTGAGCAAGTATGCCGAATTTCATTAAAATGGATGCAGTGGTAACAAAATTATTTGGTTTTGAACGAATGTTTTGTTAGAATTTCAGGTAAAATTTCATGGAAACAACATGGAATGACAAAATGAACTAATATTTTATCCAATTTGAGTACCCTTCATTCAATAGTACCATTGAGAACCTTTGATCTATCTTAATAGTTTAATTATATCGAGTTACAGACAGACAAACAGACAGACAGACGAACTTGGCCAATTATATAAGTTGATTTTTTAGCTTAGTTTCCTTGTAAAGAAGATTAAGCAAATCAAATCCACTCCTCAATGACTTCTGAACCTTTAGAAATTGGTCTAATTAAAAAGAATCTAATAGTCATTTTAATAAAAATCAAATGTAAAATGTAATAGGCATTAAAACTATAATCATATACAGTAATATCTTGAGATACGAGCGTCCCGACATACGAGTATTCCGAGATACGAGGAAGCCTTCGAGCAAATTTTTGCTTTGAGATACGAGTAAAGATTTGAGATACGAGCAAGCTTACAGACGCCGACGCTAGGTGGCCTCACTCTTTTTGACGACACGTGCCTTACTCATTTCCGTAACATTTTGAAAGGGAGACAGAAACAAATCTCCCTCGATAGGTATTTCGTTAAAAGGCCTGCACCAAGTGAAAGTGAGGGTAGTCAGGAGAAAAAAGTTAAAAAAAGCAAAGAAAAGTAAAAATTACAAATCAAAAAAAGCAAAAAAAAAAATTTAAAAAAAATAAATAAAAAATAGAAAGGTAAAAAAAAAATACGTAAGCTAAGTTAAGTTAATTCTAAGTTTACGTAAGTTACGTAGTGTACGGTACGGTACACAATCAAGTGTCTACGTACGGGCCAACTCTCTTCCCTCCCTTCTCCTCCACACATGCCGCCATTAGCCGCTGCTGTATCGTCTGTCAGTAAGAACTCATAATTAAAACCACATTTTATTTTGAATCACAGGAATCCTTATATACCCTATAATTTTTTTTTGTGTGTGTGTATGTCTCTATAAGAATTAAAAACATGTTTTTAATAATATAATATTATTATATTATTAGGGAGTTTTTTAGAGGGCCGGAACGGATTAATTTGTTTTATGTTATTTCTTATGGGAAAAAATGATTTGAGATTCGAGCACCTCGAGTTACGAGCTCGGTCCTGGAACGGATTATGCTCGTATCTCAAGGTATTATTGTATAATCATATACCTTAATGATGAAGTATTTTTTTTTTTATATATTGAGAGTATATGTAAAAAAAATCTATTAAATAGTCCTTTTTACTTTATTTATATTTTTTTTTCATTATTTCCTTTTTAGTTCTGATATTTTAATTAATTTTAAAATTAAATGATTATTTGATTGTAAATTTTTTGTATAATTCTATTTTTATTGCTTAGGCCGTAGGTTTTTTTTGGATTTTCAAAATAATATTAATTATTAAGTTTTCTTCTTATATATGTAGTCTAAATTATTAATTTGTTGAAATATACGGAAGTGGTTTTTAATAATAATATTATACATTATTCTTTTCCATTTCTGTTGTGTCATTAATCCAACAATCAATACCATAATGAAGTACAAAATCAACAACTGCTATATGGATACAGATTGTTTGTTTTAAATGGAACTAATATTGAATTTCATAGTTTGAAGTTTATAGCAATTATTATTGGTACAAAACTATTATGCTTATTGTTACTTTTTGATGACTGTAGACATCCATACTTATGCATAATAAGAATTGGGGAATTGTTTATTATTTAATTTTTTGTATGTATCCAAACTTATGCATAATAAGAATAGGGGATTAGTTTATTATTTAATTTTTTGCTTTAATAATCATAAGCTTATGGCCGAGTGCACCAATCCTCAATTAACTTTGACAGCTGCATTGTGGACGTAGCTAAAATTAATGGGGGATGCTGCTCCAGAAAAATTTTAGCCTTTGTTTTAAAATTTTTCTGGAGCAGCACCCCCCACTAATTTTAGCTACGTCCACACTGCAGTCATCAAAGTTAATTGAGGATTGGTGCACTGGGCCATTAGACTCATAATTTGATTTCTTGAACTCATTGTTATCTGAGTCTTTTTGCATTTGTATGGTAGCTAGTTCAAAGTTTTGATTTGAGATTAATAGAATTAAATCGTCAGCATAAGCAAGAGCTGTTGAGTATTTGAGAAATGAAAAAATAGGATTAAGAGGGAGGCTACAGCAAGGGGCCCCCAAATTATATAATTAAAAATATACTACAATTAAAAAATTAACGAGACATTCTC
The DNA here is from genome assembly GCA_023159025.1 of Thereuonema tuberculata. Lineage (NCBI taxonomy): Eukaryota > Metazoa > Arthropoda > Chilopoda > Scutigeromorpha > Scutigeridae > Thereuonema > Thereuonema tuberculata. The sequence continues at coordinate 10,631,127 of JAFIDM010002131.1, forward strand.
GTGGGTATGCATCAGTTACGTCACATTCGAATTTATATATTTGCACTTACTGCAATCGAGCGTCACATTTAGTCGCTCGTAAACTAAATTTGATTTCGGGTAACTGATGACATCAGAATGGCAGCAACCAACCTAATGAAAAAAAATATCCAAATGATTTTGAGAACTGTTTTTCCTTCCTTAATTAAAAAGAACTAGTTCAGTTTATAGGACCATTCAAAACTGTCAGTGGACAAGAACAGGAAGAAATACCAAATTCTCCACAAAATACGAATATTGAACTGAGAATGTTGTTACTTTTAAACCAATTTAAGTATATAGCGAATGTTCTTATAGCGCTGCGCATCTATCTCTCCATGATGATATTCAATTGCAGTGAAGAGCGTTCGTTTCGTAAGTTGAAGAGAATAAAAATTCAGCCTAGAAGTTCCATGGCACAGCAGAGACTGAAACTACTCTCGTTTGTGAGTGTGTACGCTCATTAAGCTTTACGGAATTGATAGATGACGTTGTTCTAGGAAAAGTTCGTAAACGTCCAATGGAAACGCAGCAATCTTGTAAATACTTTTCTAATAATAATTTCGAAAGCATAATGGCAGCAATTATGAATATGTATAAACTTTATAGATGCAGTTATGTTATTAATTCAACAAATTGTTTGTAAAAATGAATAGCTGGTAAACTTTAAATCCTTATGCTTTTTTTTTCTTTTTTTTTCTTGTTATATGTCTCACCGAACGTTAAATTTGATTATTACTTTAAATCCCTTTAGATCTCATTTATTTTCTATTCTTGTACCTGTTATCTATATCTGACTAGAATACGATCCCTTTTTACTAGTAAACGGAAATCAGTTTGATGGAAGGGCCCGACAAAATTTCAGCAAAGAGCCCCATGCAAGCATGATCCATCATTGCATTTAGGTATAAAATGAAGAATAAAGGGCCTAGTAGATCCTTGTGGTATTCCTTTTTTGACATTATATAGTTTACTGAAGTTATGTTCATTTTAATTCTAAAATTACGATTTGATAAATAGTTACTAATTAGTTTTATAAAGTGACCTCTAATCTTTTGAAATCAATAAATATTATTAAATTAAATTGATTATTTAGATTTTTAATTTACTAAAAATTCAAAATTTAGAATATTTTCTGTGTTGAGAATTTAGCACAAGAAAAATTCAATGAAAATGCCTTAGAAACAAAACAATGCTATCTAACAAGTAATTCATTAATTTGGGCTTGGTTTATGAAGGAAAGTAATCAGATCTGGGCAAATTAAATGAATAGAGGGGGTTTAATTCGTTTTTTCAGAAAATAAAATATTTGAAGAGTTTTTATTCAGCTGACATTAAATATAAACACCGCCATGTCGTTGTCATGACATTAAATAAATAAATAAATAAATAAATAAATAAATAAATAAATAAATAAATAAATAAATAAAAGAAATTTTAAGGATTAGCCATTGTGGGGAAAGCAGGCTTTGAGTTCTTTCAGAAGCCTTTTTTACTATTACTGTATTTACAGTGATTCTATGAGTTGTGTGAGTGTAACTATTTGTAATGCGACCTTCAATTTCTCTCTTACAAATGGCGGGAAAGGTTGCATGAAAATTACAGCCATTGGAAGATGAAATAATTAAATCTCGAAGTCATCTCACCTCTACAAGGACTTTGATGCAAAGAAGCTAAACACAGGTAGTGCCGTTTGTTGTGTTTTTCTTTACCTTAAGCTGTAAACATTGTGATTCACCTGAGAGATATTGATGTTATGATTCATTACACCTACATACCATTTACCGTTACAACTGATTACAAAAATTCTATTGAAACTTGATTTATAGAAAGTGCTTCCTAAGTTCTAAAAAAAAAGCGCTTTTAATAATTAAGAGTCGAGATTTCTATTCTATTGTTTATTGAAGATGTAGGAGGGAAAAAGAAACAAAATGACCTTCAGGAAAGAAGAAGAATCGAAGAAAAACATGGAACTTTTTCCTCGTATATAAACACAACGATATAAACAACAATTTTATTACTATTAATATGAAAATACAAATAACTGACTACATGCTACTAACAGTGGCATATTTTTTATTATTATTATTTAAAACTTAGTAAGATTTTTAACAAGGTATAGTTGGCAACTTCCGAATTTTCAAATGATTAAGAAAAAGAAAACAGCACCTGAACAAAAGAAGAAATTGTCTTTCTGATTTTAGATTATCGGAAGGAATTGAACGTATCGTCCTTCTAAAGACTCATCAGCCCAATCTGATTGATTGGGCTGATGAGTCCGTAGAAGGACGAAACGGCTGTTCCCAATTCCTTTCTGTAATCTAAAATCAGAAAGGCAATTTCTTCTTTTGTTCAGATGCTGTTTTCTTTTTCTTATTAACTTATTCCCCCAGCACGTTAAATTTCTTTATTAATTTTCAAATGATACGATCGAAAAATTAGTTGTTCCAAAAGACGATACTATGTAATATTCTTACCAATATGCTTTTCTATGTAATTACTTTTTTAATATATTGATAACCACTCGTTAAGGAGTCTCGTCCAATGTTGGTTTGGGGCCTCTAAGGGATCTATTTCTATCAGAATCAAAAGGGTGCTCCATTTATCTACTTTTAACATTTCAACTATGTAATACTAACCGTTTTTCAGTTTCTTATTATTTCCGTTTAAAAATTCCGTATTTTGGCGTGATTTGTTGCTCTTAGCTCCTGTCTTCTTACCTGTATCAACATCAATGGAATCTTTCTTCTCGTAACGTAAACATCTCTCTAGGAGATGTAATTTTTGAGTTACGGACAGTATATGAATCAAAAACAGATTGACGGACAATTCGACTTGAAACTTTCTTTGATTCTGATAATCTTCTCGCCTATTTCTTTTTTTCTCTTCGATAAATAGTGTTCTAAAATGAAGTTCTAATATCCTTTGATAACTAATTATACTTCACCTACAGCATGAAAAAAATATTGTTCTCTAACTAAGTTCAAAATCAGCCTAGAATTAAACCTTGAATTTTAATTTGCATGTTCGTTTTTATTTATGCAATGACAAGAATATTCAATCAATTGGTTGTAAATATTATTTCGTAATATAAAGATATCCAATATAACCTCGCATAGTTGTAAATGGAATTTTAGTTTTGTACTAAACTACTCCCAGCGAAAGGTCGACCGTGGACACCAGATGGCGCAATAGTAGAATTTGAATCGATTGTATATGTCCGTGTTTACGGCGGGAAAGATAGGTTTTCTGATAGGTTTTCCTCGCTTGAGAGTCGTCATTGTGAATAGTTTCTCTCGACAAACTTCAGTCCTGGAATGATTAAGAGATCATGGATGTAGTTCAAGGTCAGAATCATTCTTTCGCTGGGCGGATAGTACATGTTTTAAAGCTAGTTCTTGATCAACGGAAGTGACGACTCCGTAAATGTAGATGTCAAGGTAACGCATCCAGAAATTACATTTCAGTTATCTTCTACGATAATTTTGAAGCACTGCTTGCATTTATCTGCTTATACATCGAGATTTTCAGTGATGATATGATCGATTTGGAAAAAAAATGAAATCTATTTATCAAATCAAACATTACAAATCATTAAAGCTCTCGATATATCTAAGCCACTTATCTGATGCTTGACCGCGTGGTTGGCGTTGTCGCTTTGACATCGGCCTCTCACCTCTGAGTCCCGGGTTCGGTTCTCATGTGGTTTCCTGATGGTAAGGTGTTCTCTGGGTTCTCTCGTTTCCTCTGCACTTCTCCCATCATACTTTCTCAGTTTTTCTCTTTATCTGTCGTTATTTCCGTGGGTTAGAATAATACAATAGACCTCTGGTCGCATTGCGTGGCTTCTCTGTAACCCACATTCCCTGCATAACCTAACGTAACATAACATTAGTTTGATGCTTAAGATTAATATGGATTAAGTCAAATAATAATGATGTTTTCCAAGTATTTTCCTGACATCCCAGATGTTAGTTTTTGTTGATCGGTTTTAGTTTTTCTTGTTGGCTGTATAAATCTGCTACATAAGATGTTTCTGAAGGTGGAATCTTCCAAATATTTTTGTTAAAATAAATTTAACAAAACTATTTTAGTTTATTATTGTAATTATGGTTTGAAACTATTATTTTATTTGGCAAATTTAAGAAAAATTTGCATAGAGATTATTGATGACATCCGCGATCATTGTGGATAAAATCAGATGACCGACTTCGCTCAGGAGAGCAGTAAAGGAGTATTGCAGTAAGATAGAACAACAGATGGCAGTAATGTAGAAGTCAGAACGGAGCAGCTAGTCTTGTCGCCGAAGTCTAGGCGCAATGGTTGTGGTCCGAAATCTGGATACAAGAGTATGCACACGAAGCTTGGCAGAAGAGAATGCACAAGAGTAAGATTAATTCACAACGTTATAGAAGAACGGAGTGGCCGATACATTAATAGCGCATCTCTGAACAGAAGTACGAATTATTCCTTAGGAAACAGAGGGGCGAGATTAGTTATAGAAGAAGTCTGCATTGGAGAATACAGAAATCATCGGAAGAACGAGCGAAGAGAGCTAACGAGAATCCCCGGATGATTGAAGCCCGAACTCGGCCAATTACAAGAAGACCGGCTCCTAAGGACAGAATAGTTATCTGCATAAGAATGGTATTTCCCCGCCTTAGTTATTTAAGAAGATAGACGTTATTAGAAAGATTAGAAATGGGAATTATCAGATATAATTCTATTTCGATATAACTTATAGGAAGATTGAAGAATCATATTAACGTTAGCAGACGATAGGAAGTAATATGTCAGAACGAGGCCGCATTGAATGCCGGGAGGAGAAGAGAACCCGCCACATTCAAAGCCATATGATTAAGCAGTCATGGGACTTGAGAAGACATCTTGAAGAAACCCCTTTACAACGAAGTGAATGGGAAGGATTGTTCTCAAGACAGCGCAGAATCACACAGGTGAATAAAGCCATTCAACGCAGCAATTCTACAGAATACTCACCGAGGTTGAAAAGCCATTAGACAAATTACAGTAGGTACAGTTTTTCCAATTCTATCTTTTGAGGGAAGAGTACGCCTCAAATTATTGTGCTACGGGAATTGATAAAACATGGAATTAACTACTACGGAAATTTTGTGTGTGCTAAGTGAAAGTAAAATTAATGCAGCAAACATATTATTGAATAAATGAAAGGAATATTAGTAGAATCACAAGTAGTGAATCTACGTGATTTATTCCAGAAATTAGTGAATATAGAAAGCATTGAAATTAAGTGCAACGCAAAAATTAAGTGCGTGAAATTAATTCAATAAAGTAGTGAATTAGTGAATCTATTTGAAGTTAGTGAAGTGAACATTAAGATTAAATATTTCATAAAGTGTGGTTCATTTAGGAGATATTAATTATTATTTTGGAAGTATTTATCGAGTTGATAAATTACGAGAAAGTGAAAATTAATGAGATAGAATTTCATGAATGGAATTTTGAAGAGGCCTGCACGAAGCAGATTATAACTGAAGGACTAGAACTTTATTGTTGTAATACTGAATCATTGTTTCATATTGAAGCAATCTATTTGTACTTATCATTTCTGTAATTAATTATTACAGTAAATCTTTTAAATTTAAATACCTGTTTGTTGTTGCATGAACAAAAAAAAAAAAAAAATTATCAGCGTGCATCACATGCTCTTTCAGTTTCTAACACTGAATACTTTATTATATTCGTTTTCATTGCAGTTTATAGTTTTATGAAGTATAGATGTTCTCTGAAATGTTTTCTCTATTTTTCTTGTGTGATTGTCTTTTGAGCCTCATCTTCTTTGTCTTCGAAAGAGGGAATCTTTCAGTTGCTGATCTAATGATGGTGAATTGGGGATTTAGTCAAACATGTTATTCAAGAGCCGATTGACTGCTTCCAGATTTACAATCACTTCATTTTAGAATGCGAAGAATTATCTAAGAAGAGGGACATGTAAATGGGACAGTTGTGACTTTGTTTTTCTTCTGAAATGAATCTTCAAAACTTTTTTGAGCTGTTTTTGTAATTACAAATCTTACCATATCATTCTCTGTTTGTGTTACTGGCAGCAATTCAGATTTTTCTAGATTCTTTCTTCATAGCCTCATGAATTTGTGGCCTGTTTATTATAGTAATCACGATGTTCTACACGGTGGGCGGAATGTAACTAGGTATTATTAATTGGCTGTTAAAATTTTAATATCAATGGAATAATACTGAAATCAGCATGTACATGTAGAACATTAAATAGGATATCGATTTTTCATGTCGCTTAGTACAGACCGTGGCCGCGAGAGGACATACACGCAACAATATCAAAGATGGCCGATCGCCTTACAGTGAGAGAATGAGCGCAGATTGCTTCACGCTATGAGGTGTGGAATTCAATCGTTCTTGTGCAGAGATGGTGGCGTACGGTGAAGGGCAGGAATGCCACATTTCGTCCGGAGACAATAAAGAATTGTCACACGAAGCTAATGACCACAGGTTCAGTAAAGGATGCAGCAAAAACAGGTCGTCCATCCACGTCTCGGTCAGCTGAGAATGTGGCGATTATGCGGAACATGTTCAATCGTAGTCCGGCTAAATCAACACGCCAGGCAGATCGCGAGAGCGGGCTCACAAGGTACGACAAGTATTGCTGTGCGACAAGTATTGCATAAAGAATTAAACTTTCGAGCATGGAAACCCCATTATGTGCAGCAACTGACACCAGAAGACTGCGATCGCAGAATGGAGTACGGGGAGCTGATGTTGGGTTGGCATGAAGATTGGCCTCAATTGTTCGACAACATCCTCTGGAGTGACGAGGCCGTTTTCCATGTGGGAGGTTTCGTCAATCGGCATTACTGGGCCGCACAGGATTGCCTGGAGTTACGGTGGAGAAGATGCAGTCTCGACCGAAAGTGACCGTGTGTTGTGAAATAACGGCTACAAATGTCGTCGGTCCATATCTCCCGCGTGACACAATGAACGCTGAACGTTACCTTGATATGCTTCAGGATTACGTTTGGCCCACGGTATCTGAATGGGAAAATACTGACGACATTATCTTCATGCAAGACGGTGCACCACCTCACTTTGCGAATGTCGTCCGTAACTGGTTGGATGAGAAGTTTCCGGGACATTGGTTGGGGAGAAGGGGACCTCATGAATGGCTTGCAAGAAGTCCAGACCTGACACCCTGTGACTTTTTTTATGGGGCTGGGCAAAGGACGAGGTGTACCGGATGAAACCTCGCACATTGGACGAATTGGAAGCACGGATTCGGGAAGTTCTTGCCAACATCCCACACAACTTCCTCCAGAAATCTGTGGATTTCATTCCAGGTCGTTTGAGGTCATTGGTCAACGCCACAGGTGCCTAAATCGAATTTTAAGGTAGGCAATCACATTACCATATATCTGTGTGCGTGCTGTATAAATTTCAAGTAAATTACTCTATAAAAATAAAAGATATAAGATCATTTCGATACCTAGTTACTTTCCGCCCACCCTGTATATTAGGTCCATATTTTGTTTATCACAAATTCATATTGTGAATTTCAATATTTATTTGTTTCATTTGGGTTTATGTTAACATACTTTTATCAAACCATTAATTTGAGCGATGGGGGTGTGAAAACCAAAATAAAAAAAGTTTTATGGTGATCATTGTAACTAAATATCACATACTAAGGAAATCCGTCTAGTAGTTTTAGCGTAAACCCTTTAATTTCAAAAAAGAAAACTGTTTGAATTATTAATAAGACTTCGCATTCACAAGCAATAGCTTTTACCTAACTTTCATATAAATTCAAATATGCCAAAATTCAACATTTTCCTTTTGATTAAGAAGTATATAACATTTTGATTAATATTCAACTTGAAGATTTTTTTCTTTTGATCTTAGTATCTTTTAAATGCAGTGTTGGCCTCATCTTTATATCAGTGCTTCTCAACCTGTGCTTCACTGTGCACTTTTAAAATTTGCAGAAATCCCACGCCACACCAAACTTTTTTATTTGTTTTCATTGCATATGCTAAAATCTTTTGAAAAAGCACCTACGATTTATAAATGAATATAACAGTCCATTTTAAATATTTAAAGTAACTCTGAAATGTAATTTTTAAGCCGATTTACAAGTGACTTAATATCTTAATGGGAATATTCGAAGTAAAAAAAAAATACCCGACTTCCTGCAATTAATTATTGAGACACGAAAATAAATAGAAATGTTTACAAGTGAAATGAAAACATCGTTTTAGAGTCTAAAGGAAAAGCAACAGTTAACAAATGATACGTCATTGTTAAAAGATGTTATAACATGTAATACGATATTATTATAACAATAAACAACATGAAAGTATGATATTGTTACTCTTATAAAAGTATTGACTGAATTCTGTACGAAGCTCATGTACAGAAGACATAGTTTATTATTCATATCAAAATAAAATTATAGAGAAAGAAATACAAATGGTTTTAGTAATGCAGCCTTTTAAAGACATCTGTAATCCAGTAAAAACATCTAATGATTTGTGCTCTTTCGTTCATTGTTACCAGGCAACGAAACATGATTGGTTCCAGAACGACGAAAGGTCGCTTATTTAGCCGAAAAACGGATTTGAGAGAATCAACCAAATAAGTAAAGCACCAAAGTTAAGGAGGAAATCTATAACTGATTACCAAGTCCTCCGGTAAAAGAAATGATAAACATTCCTTTTAGGAAGACAATCCTGACGTGAAGGAGATTTACATGAAGATATTCTTAGAACTATTTAATGTTAGAAGAAAAGTATTTAACTTAATCAAGTTAAGAACTTACTAATATTTTTTTCAGAAGTTATTTATTTATTTTTAAAAGAGATTAAGGAACAAAGACTATTCAGTCAAGATTCAATTGTAAATGTCCCATTGTATCCAGAATGTAAATTAAGTTTTATTGATTCAAGGTAATGAACTCGTATTAATTTCTTTCAACTGAAGTTTACTCTTTTTCTTACTTCAATTCTTAAACTGCTGCAAGTAAATAGACTTCCTGTGGAGAAATAAACATATTAAGTTAATCACGAACAATTTTCCACACTTACTTGTTAGTAACCTGAATTGTTAGAACGAAACAGAATTTAGTTTATTGGATATCTACACTATACTACGATACGAGTATTTAGTTTAGTGTGAAGCTAAATGTTGATTACGTAAAAAAGAACTTGCAGAATTTTCTCACGGCACAACACTGTTCCACAGCGCAACGATTAAGAAGTCCTGCTTTACATTATCAAAGAGAAAAAAATAAATTAAAAGATGTATAGTTGTTTTAAAAAAAGAGGTTCATGTCTAATTGATTCACGCGTATCCTGAAGTTTTATTATATACCTTAGTAAACTGAAATTTTATGGCAAACGTAGACTTTCGATTGCTGACTGTTTTGTTATTATTTAAGTGATCTAACTTAAGATGTAGGTTGAGGTTAGTTTAAAGGAAGGCTTAGAAAAATAATTCATTCACTTTAATATCTTTAAGAAAAAGCATTCTACATCTCCTTTAGAATGTGCCTTGAATGGCTTTGCAGTCACTAGCCTCAAAAACTCTTTACCGTGGGAAGCTAAAATTTTAACAAGAAGTTTAAGGAGTCCACCTCCATCTATTAAAGATCGTAGGTCCCAAAAGAAAAAAGACTGGTTGTAAAAAAAAAAATATATTTATATGAACAAATTCTTTTCCAATTTTTGAAGGTTTACAGGTGAAATAATTTAGTAGTGAACCACATTCATCTTTCTTTGCTTTTTCTTTTCTTCATTTCTTGACCTGTGAGTTTCGCTAATTGTTAACGTGACGGAAGTTGAAAGTGTCAAAATCTTTCTCTTATCTGACGTCATCGGCGACACAATGCCTTCCTGACACGAGATCCTTTGTCAAATAAATCTATTTTATTCGAGCAGAATTCATTTCGTTCATTCATGACACGTGCACTATCAATACAAGTGACCTGATAAACTCTCGAAATAATTTAGTTTCCAAAAATAAAAATAATAAACAGAATTCTGGTCGAAAATAAACACGTCTACCGAAATTCCTAAACACAAAGCAACCTCGTCTTCTCCTTTATAATCACTCTATTCAAGTTGAATCAATTGTTATTTTAATGATTTATTTATTCCATTAATTATTTCTTATAATTAAAAAATAAAATTTCTAAGAAAAAATTTGGGGTAATGTTGTAGTTTACTGATACAATAAATTTATTTCCGTGTTTGGCGCCATAAAATAAATGCATTTAGTTAAACTACATTCCTCTCATTTTTGGGGACCTAATTCTGGACTGTGAGACAATGGACAAAATCAAATGAGATTTATTTTTCTCTCTGTCTTGTGATTCTTGATTTCATTCTTTCATTCTTTAAGCCTAACTACTTCAGGACAGACTACTGAAATTAGTGTGGTCCACCCCTCTTCCCTTTTGAACCAGTAATAGATCTTCTTGAGGCAAGGAGTCAAAAACCATCATTCAGTTAAATACTAACAAGTTATTATGGAAAATAACTAAAATATTTCTATTTCTCAAGTAGTTTAAGAAATAAAACTATTTCGAAATAACAAAATTTAAAAAAAAAATTTTTTGATACTTAAATATTTTAACTGAAAAAACTAAAATTTGCTATTATATTTAGACTACTGTTTTAAGGGGCCTTAACCACCCCCTTCTGAAATTGTGAATGCAATATTTAGGAGTATTGGAAGATCACTATCCTTCTGCCAACTACAAAATCCTGTAGAAGTTATCCCATTTCTGGTTTAGATGGTCCTTAAGGTCACGGGAGGTAAAGCTCCCAGAGTACCCTGAATAACGGGACTCAGTTGATATCATGTGGTTAGTTGTACGCCCTTCCCACCTTTGCCGCCAGGAAAGAAATCCGGGTATCCGTTCTGCAGAGGGCTCGGTGAGGCTAGGACCCATCTGAAGAATAATAAGGTTTCCCTGACCTCCGCCAGGGATTGAACCTGACTCTTCCAGGCAACACTCAAGTGCCTTACCACTTGGCTACCGGGTCACTAAAATCTTATATCCTCCTGAAAATAGAGTTTTACTCCCTATAAAGAGTTACTTTTTCGATATTATTATGTAATACTTAAAAGTTGATTCACTAACTATAATTCCCTTGGTTGATGTTATATAATGTTCTTAATATCTTCATCTGAAAACAATAAACTCGATTTGCTAAATAGTTCTGGAAAGTTCCTTCCTTGGTTTCCTTCGTATTTACTAATGCTCATTAGACTGTTTCCTCTTTTAATACCTGGTGAAATCACTCCGGTTTTTCCTTGATTTTTTTTCTCTTCTTTTTTTTTAAACCTGACAGGTGTAATAACAGTGAATTGAGAATAAGGACGAGTAATCTTTGTGTTGTGACTGGCTTTTTTATGTTAACACTGAAGGAAACATTCCAAAGCTACTACAATTCATTCCGAAATTATCTATTAAGTAAAGATAAAGGAAATGAGGGCTAAAACATTATTACATCTTGTGATGTCCTTGGCCTTGAAGATTGCGTTATTCTTGTACAGGAAAACTCAAACATTTTTTTTTATCTTTAAATTATTCTTTAATAATAAACATATGCATATTATTCATTTTATATAGGAAATTATTCATTCAGGGCTACATTAAACCTGATAATGTGAGTTCGAATTAAGATATTAAAACAAAAATATTCAGAATAAAATAAAATGAAATGAAATAAATGTATTTATTAAAATAAAGATATTCAGAATAAAAAAATAAAATAAATGCATTTTTACAGTCCAAAAAATGTTTCTTTTTGAAAAGTAATTGTATCTTCTTTGGTAAAATATAGTTTTGTCTTTTCTTTTTAGTGAGGGAAGAGGACAAGTTAGTTCAACTTCCAAACCAAAAACAAATATTCCTTGAAAAATTTCGGGATGAGTAGAAACCTCAGCTGAGCATTCTAAGTAGATCTTTTTTCTTAAGACATATTTTTGTCTTTTTATGAAACTATTAATCTCATTCAAACTATTGGATATTAAACAGTAGGTAACAGTAGGTTCGTTGTTTCTTCACTATATTTTTAAATTGAGTTCATCAAAGCTTTATTAAAGAAAACAAACATTAAAAAAAAGAAAACACGAAGGACAGCATTTCGAAGGAGGGTTCCATTAATTCTTCCCTGTTTACGCCCCTGGTACAAATATTATTTTATTTTAAATAAAAAAAAAGAAAATTCTAGTTGATGTTTCACCTTTTGTGATCCACATGGGAAATTACTGACATATTTTGTGGCGTGTTTTGAAAAATGATTGTTTCTACATAAAATGTAAATTAATTTTTATAAAAATGACGTAATATCTTTTTCTAAAGAAAAATTGAGTTTATTTTCTTTCTGTTTCTGGGACCTAACAAGATTATCTGAGCTTCTAAGATCTGATAGGATCCGGTGACATCGAAATCAATATTTTTGATATTTGTTATTTGTAACTAGTTTTATGCTAGTTGGCCAAAAAACAAAGCTTTATAAACATTGTCAGAGGGCTTTTGTGCGGAACCGCCAAATTTACAATTATTTCATTATTTTATAGCCCACCATTTAGATCTATAAAGATATCTTTATGAAAATGTTGTCAAAATAAAAAATAAAAGATGCAAGCATGAGAAAAAAAATGGAAATGGTTTTGAAAACGAAATGATTTGCAGGTTTTTAACTGATAACAAATTATTTGTTGAAAATACTGTTTTCAACATACAGTAAAACCCCGTTATTACGCTCGTCAAGGGACCATGGCTTACAAGCGTAATAAGCGGGATAGCGCTGTAGACGGGAAATGATTTATGAGGGAAAGATTTGGACACCATTTTACAGGAAACATACATGATTCTACAATAGATATACTGCAAATATAAGCTTATTTCCTATTAAAAAGATCTTTGATTGTGGTTTGCCAGGTGTGTGTGCTACTGTTATGAATTATGACATTTTCAATGCGGTTCAGATAACTATTGTCAATTGATACACCACTAGGAGCAATACTAATATATTTTCGGATTCAGTGCACACTTTACTTTTTTACGTTTGCATCAATCCCCTCGCTCCATCGGTAATTGCATCCCTGTTTTTCATTATTGTTCGAAAAGACTGGACGAGGGGTTTCCTAGAGATTCTGCGAAATCCTTCTGACTTCTGTAGAATTCTCGTCGTACTTGCGGAGAATTTGCAATGTTTCACTTATAGAAAGGGATTTCCGCTTCGACATTTTGCACAACTGTATCACAGACTCGCATTTCACAGAGTTCAGAGATTCCCTCCTAGCAGGGAAAAAAAAAAAAAAAAAATTTTATAGTGTTACATTTCGATACAAAATTTCCGATATAAAAAAGCGCTACAAGCGGGATTTGAAGCGTTATAAGAGGGTAAAAGTATACAGAGATATATAGAAAATTCCAGGGACCGTATAAAAGAAGCATTAAGAACGGGATAGTGCTATAAGCGGGAGCGTTATATCGAGGTTTTACTGTATATAATAAATACTATTATACGTTGTAAACTGTTTCTGTTAAAATTTCATTATTTCAACAATTACATTGTTTGTTTTACTCAAACACTTCATTGTGGCCTTTGAAAGGACCAGCAACTGAAGAGTTTAAAGAAAATGAAAAGTATAAATAAAAAGAAAATTTCAGTTGATGAACGAATTTCCAAATATCCCTTCATGGTAAAAACCTAGAAACAGACAAAAATTACCAGTAAATTTTCAGCTTTTCTAGGTAATAGCTGACTTTTCACAATGACGGAGCTTGAACAGTACAATATTGGTGGTTTTCATCAGTGATCTTCATACTTAGGTACTCTTGTACCAAGATCAATAAAGAACTCGTTGACATCATCAATTTACCGATAAAATTTCAGCTTTCTAAGACCAGTAGTTTTTGAGATAATGCGACTGTGGTCTTTTAGTAGTTATACAGTGTGGAAATGAATATACATTACCAACTTCTAGTGCTTGTAAAAGGGTTCAGATTTTGATAATGAACTCATGTCTGAAAACGCACTGTTTCCCTGCTAAAGTCCTTCTGCCTAATTGGATAGTTTGAACGGTATGGCTCGTATTCTTGACTTATTATGAGTATCATTTATGTTGTATTACCTTATCATAATAAATAATGGTCATGCGAAGCTAACGTACGGTTTAGTAGCCTGCTTTTGCCTGTCATTCGCTGTAGTTGAAGTTTCATTTTGCTGTCAATGTTGAGTTTTTTTTTTGTTGTCATGAAGATAGTTAAGGGCGAAGCTCTAGATAATCGTTGATCTGATCGTGGTTTTTACAATGAGCGTTTTCCAAATCGTCAAACTTCATCTCGCCCGATTTTCAGTCCAGGTGATCAGCGACTAAGCAAACTCTCCAGATGGTCAGAAAGGCCTGTGGCAGAGAAACGTGTGTTTCCGGACATGGGTTCCTTATCAGAAAGCAATCCATACCGTCTTCCCTCTTCGCCCCAGAAGTTTGTAATATTTTATACCATTTTATTTATTTACACCCTGATTTTGTTTGTTTTTGGTTTGCTACTAATGTTTTAATTGTAGACCTAATGCTATGTATACAGATCATTATAGATGTTAATTGCCTAAACTTCTCAGTCAAGCCTACAGCACATATGCTATAAAAAATGTATGTTTCTCGGAGCCCCAAATTCCTCGTTTTAAACCTTAAAAACAACTGAAGATACTGTGTCCTCATAACACAGCATTGCTATGAGATGTCAGGCGCATTTAGTCTTTGATAGGGTCTTATTGTCTTTTGGTTACATTTTAGCTTCATCAAAAAAATTTAAAAAGAAATGAAATTTCAATATTTAAAATGAAAAAGATACCATTCTTTCTATTCCATAACTAAAAGATTAATGATTATGCTATCTTCGCACAATTACAATACCACGGCCTTTCGAATTTTCATTAGGCAGGTTAGATTTCTTATTAACTCCAAGAAAAAGATGGGAAATTAATTATTTTGCCGAATTCTTTAGTTTTGATAACTATGTGTTCTACCTTTTATATGAGCCCTTTTATAACCGCATAGTAAGTAAGAACTTACAGAATAGGTGTAAGATTTGTAACAGCTTAATATGCATTGGAGAAAAGAAATAAAGTTTGGAAAAAGGAAAAAAAAGTGTTAAAGCGCAATTTTAAGTCTAACTAGGTGTAGCAATCGTCTATGATCACAATAGCTCAAAAACTACATCCTAGGAAGCTGAAATTTTAGACATATGTTTTAAATTACTAGAAGGAGAATTCGTATGATTTAGATGTGTATCTGACTAATAGATAAGGAGTTAGGGACTTAAAAGTTTGGTTATTCGAAACTTGGTACGAGAATTATATTTTTTGTTGTTGATAGAATACATTTAATCACTTGAAAAGATAAATGTGATGAAGAAATTGACGAATTACTGAAATTTCCTTAGTTATAAATGCACTCGATTCTTTTTCTTTTTAATTTGCTGTAAGAGGTCAAATGTTAACTAGCTTAATGCCAATGGTTTCGTGCCACTTCTCATTAGATGACGATAAATCTTGTAAAATAAAGGAAAAGTAATTGAAATATTTAATTCAGGAAATTGATGGTGGGAAAAAGAGTGGTCATTCAAAGGATGTAAAAGTTTTAGTAAGATTTAAAATTCAAGATGGTTTTTAAAGATAAAAGATAACTGTGAGAAGGAACGAAAGTTAATGGCTATACAATGTGGAGTAGTAGGCCACAGAAGGAACTGAAAAGAAATTTACTTTTGAGGAGGAATCGCCTCCATTTTGTCTTTCTTTCCTTTTCGATTTTTTTTCTTGATTATATTTTGTTAATATGTTCACCATTGCGAACTTGGTAAACAATATTAACAAAATAATCCTTGAATGGTGATGATCATTAACACCCGTTGACAAATTGGTGTTAATGATGGTAAACTATTAAAGGATTATAATTTAAAAAAAGTACTTAAAATCATCTTCACTATCAATGCTATTACGCAGTCTTATGTACTGCTTTATCAACCAACTTAATCTAAACGAAAAGTCCAACTTAATCCCATAAACACTTCAATTTCTTCTTATAATCCAGGGGTGGCCAAACTTGTTTAACGCAAGAAGAACTGCTTACGATTCATTTCAAATGTTTGATAGCCGCAAGACATGAAAAAATTTACAAACACGCTTTTGTTGCTATCTGCACATTTTGTTGCAAAAATTTTATGTAAATATTAAGAAATATATTTACGTAATAATCTTTATTCAAATACGTAATTTTTAAACTATTAAGTTTTATTATTTTTAATAATCATAAAGAATACACACGTTTACCAGTATTTTCAAAATTCTGACTAATTATTGTTTTAACTATATTGAGGTTATTCATACGGTAATAAACTATGGAAACATTTAAGAAAAAATTGCTGATCCGAGATTTCTTCAGTCTCTGACTCAAATTCAGCATTAAAATTTAGGATGTAAAATCTTAATACAGTAGACTCTCGATATATCGAAGTTGAAGGAACGCTAAAAAAAATTCGAGATACCGAGATAACAAGGTCATAACCAAAACATAAAATTTCACGTAAAAACACAAGATACGGAATAGTATTCTAAAAATTAGAGTCTTGATAGATGAGAATAAGTATAAATATGTAATGATAGTTGACAATAAGTCGAAATATAGCAATGATAATTTTAATTTTTAAAAGTAGTCGAAAATAATTATATTAAATTGAAAAGAATTAGTAAAATACAAAGAACTTACATTGCTAGAATTTCTTAAAAAAGTCCAGTATCGTGACATCTCTTTTGACCTTTTTTTCGATTGTCAACGCGTTCAACTTTCGCTTAACGCTCACTGTTATCTTATCTTTTTAACTTTCCATTTTTGAGACAACTGGGCGATTCACTGACACGTTTTGTAACTTCCCTAACGTTTTTCACCGACTAACTTAACCATACGCAGTAAATTCTGAACAATTTAGAACAACACGCCTTAGCAACAATGTAACAAATGACTGGCGAGACATAGTAGTGCACACTCGCACCCTCCTTTCCCCAACATAAAACGACATAAAATGAGGGGGAGGGGGGTTAAGACATATTAAAACGAACTCAATGCGGGCATCGCTTGAAATTTATTTCACTCTTGTATTACAAGTGTTCAAATATTTTTTTTTTTTTTTTTTCTATTTTTTTTGGCGCCAATCATAATAAATGAACAAGCGATATTAAGTCACTGTTAAAGAGGTTGATGGTCTTTCGTAGGGAAAATGATGTTTCAAATGAAGAACAAAATAAGAACATAAACAAGACAATAATAAATAAATGAAAAATATCTTTTCACTTTTCACTAAAAGAAAGTAATCTCACTAGGGTTTTTCCCACATGATATTAAGAGAAGTTAATTGTTATGTAAATGTCTGTTAAATCAGAGGAGATTTGTGTGAATGTCAAAAAGCCTTGATTCCATCTTAATACAACGTGGGGGGAAAAACCAGTTACAATTTACACTTTCATTGAAATGTCCGTAGTATAATCGACCCAACTCCCTTTTACCTGTTGAGTCAGCACCAAAATATCTCATTTATTTTTCATCTTTTTGATTTTTTTTTGTTCAATAAAGACTGAGGATTGACATTAGGATATTCTATCCGATAATGTGATGTATTTTGTACTTTTTGTGTACTCTCGTCCTCATCTTCTATATCAGACATGCATAAATCTAAATATCATCAGAGACAATCGAAGGACGCTTATAGTTTTAGAGGCCTATATTAATGTACCATCACCCTCTCCTTCATTATTATAATAATCTGACTTTCCAGCAAAGAGAAAAAATCTAATTTTCAGTTTCTATTTAAGAGTCTTTTTAACTTAATAGTTTTATTACTTCCATTTAACAGAATGAGATCGTCTTCAGAATGTTTTCTTCGCGACCCCAATCTTAAGGAAGTCTCCTTAGATTTGACCCTCTTCACTAATAATTACGTTTCTTTCGCAACAAAAGTAATCTGTTATTTTCGTATCGGAACCAACCTGACGCCAACGCAATAATTAACAGTAAAGTTTTTATTGAAATAAAAGAAAAAAAAAATATATAATTGGTATTCCAACTTCGAATAGTTGCATTGTAAAACTCAAAATGAATAATATACAGGGTGGGTATAAAAGAATGATGGAGTTTCAAAAACTTGTATTTTCTGTATTTTTCTTAAAGTATATCGTCAATACATCTCTCAATTGGAAGCAAAACTGTCCAAATTTGATATGTATCCCTCAGTCCCTTAATATACGCACCTTTCGTCACCCGGCACACATCCAAACGGAAGTCTAATTCCTGTCAGACTCATTGAAGTATGTTCGGTGTCCACAGCGTTCTTGGTATCACTATCACAAGGTTGGAAACCGTGATATTAAAATACATGTGAAAATTATGGATCAAGAAGTTCCTGAAAACCCTTAAGACTACTTTCCTTAAAATCTTTCTTTTTTTTTTTTTTTTTTTTCCCCTTTTTTTTTAAGTCTCGAAAATGATATAAACGACAAACTCCGTTTATTGTTTGTTTTTGTTTTTTAAATTATGATTATTGATATTAACACAATATACAGTGTGTCCCAAAATTAGACCTATAAACTTCCTGTGATTATTAAGGACACCACAACAAGTAATTTTGTCATTAAACCCATGTCCGCAAATGAGGTGTTTTGGAACGAGATGGAATCAAAGAAACATCGTATTTGTATGAGAGTGACAGATTTACGGCAAGTAAGTGTTGGCCCTTTACTTCAATATAGAGATTGCTTCGTCTGTTCATGGATTAACAAATTCTCCGTAAATATGCGCAAGCTACCATCACTCTTGCCAGCAGATCTTCCTCTCCGAGGACATTTCATCCATTCCCTAAGAAAAAGTCAAGGGCGGTCAGATCAGGCGATCGCGCAGGCCAAGCTAGAAGTCTCCCGTCTCTCTTTCAATCCACCACCGGTTCGAAAAATGATTTATCCATGTTACAATTGGACAACATTTACTCTCCGATTCCATCTCGCGCCGAAACGACTCATTTTGCAGACATGGCAAAAATTATTTGTTTTGGTGGTCTTGGTAAGCACTTGAAATTTGTCGATCTAATTTTGGGACGTCCTGTATAATAACCTAGGGATTAACAATGCAAACCAAAAAAGAAACTAACAACAATGAAAAAAGCAGAAAAACAATCGCGTTCAAAAAGACCGGATTAGCAAAAGAAATTCTGAAGGAGACAAAAGAAAAAGACAAACTCATCAAAAATATTTTAACACAAACTTCTAGAATGTGATATTTTTCGTTGCTTTTAAAAAATTAAGTTGTATTTTTCTTTCTTTCTTTTTTGAAATATTTCGTGAATCTATGACAAATAAGTTGTCACCTTGAATTCTTGTCCATTATAACCTGACTCACGTGAGATTAACGCAATCCATTTGCGTTAAACTGTTCTTATTCATTCAACAAAAAGCTATTAAAGATCTTTGAAGACTGTGAATTAAAACAAAGACACTCTTCCGATTGGTTTCAAAACCTGAGGAAGATTTACACCGTCTGGAAATCCATCCTTTTGTTTGTTTTAATGATGCTTCTAATTGGCTGTTGTCATTTCTTTTAATAATGTTCGCAATTGCTAATAGTCATTCTTCTTCTTCATTCACCACAGTATCATGAAGTACAGCAATGCTATTGACCCTTGCTTCCTACAGGAAGAAATTGAGCTAAATAAGACCTCTGCATTCTTACTTAAACTTCCTAATTTCAATTCCTCTGCTTTATTAACATAAACAGTCTTCAGAGAATAGGAAGGAAATCCCCTTATACTGTAACTACTTAACTATTACACAAATACTTGATTAGGAAGAATTGTTTGCAAAATCTTTATCTAATAGAGATTTACGAAATGTGAAATGAATTTTTGGAAACTATCATTAATGGAATCCAAGCAACAAAAATATGCAAGATTCAAAACAAAATAATAAAGTTTCTGAAAAAACATAAAATCTACTATTCTTAATTTTTTTTCCTCACAAAAAAAAAAAAAATAAAAATAAAAAATAAATCAGCATTTTTTTAAAATTAAGCTAGTAAATCTAAATAGATTTTTTTATCACAAAACGCAAGAGCACGATTAAATAAAAGGATTAACACGCAATGTAATAGAAATTGCCATTGTTGTTAAATATTAAATAACCATAAGTTATTCAATATTGAAATCATTTATAAAGCCGTACACCTGAATATGTTTGCACAAAAATAATTTATACAAAAATTAAGTACACAAATTTGACTAGTTTCTCCGTCGAAAGACGATATTATCAAGTCTTCAATACTTCAAGATTTGATAATACCGTCTCTCAACGGAGAAACTAGTCAAATTTGTGTACTTAATTTTTGTATAAATTATCTTTGTGCAAACATATTCAGGTGTACGGCTTTATAAATGATTTCAATGAACTCCTGTACACTTAAAGCATTCCATATAATTATTAAATATTGTTGCCAAGTTTCAGGGAGATTCAATCACTGGTTCAAACATTATTAGGGATCGGACAACAAACATACGAACGCACACTAAGGGATATTAATTATTTTGGAACCTCACTTTTATTTATACTAATAACATCAATATATTTCTTTTTAGACTAATAAAATGGAATTTTTAAAAATATCAAAAAAGCAATAACATGTTAAACTACTATCAATTTTAGCAATGTAATTTATTATGGATTTTGCTTTCTCAGATTAATATAAGTTCGACGTTTAAAAGTTTTAATAGCCTTTATTTATTGAATAAATACACACCACAAAAATAAATCAAATAGGGGCCTAATTAAAATTGTTTCTTCAAGTTTATTAACTAATCAGATACAAAAAATTTTAAGATGATTAAATTGTTAGATACAATAATTCATTTTATTTTAAATAAAAATATATAAAAATCTACAGTTAAAATACTGAATTTAAAATTTATGTACTTCAATGAATTTTACGAAAATTTGAAATGGAAAGGTACTATTTTTTTTTTATTTAGTTTTTAATTTTTTTAAAATCATTCAATTTGTTGTTTAATTATTAACTAGTTATTCGCTAAGCTTTTCATCGGTTGGTATAACACTAGGGGTCCATTTCAAAGAGCAAAGTAATTGTGTTCATATTTTAAGCATTGTATTAAATTTTAGAGAAATCTGCCCAGCAGTTGGAGCGTGGGAAGTCAGTTTGGGAGGAATGGAAACAAAGGGACATATGTTTTAAGTGGGATCATACCTAAGCTATTTGTTACATTTAATGGAAATTCCTCCAGCCGTTTTAACGTCATGCACATACAAACAGACAAATGGATAAACATAGTCTTTAATTACTGAGACTACGCATGCTCGGTAATTAAAGAAGTTAATTTGTAATGTCAAATACAAGTAATAGATAAAGAAATTTTTAAGAAAACGATGTCAAAATACGATAAATAAGTTTAGCTTAATTATTTATTGTAAATTTTTTTATTTAACTTCATGCTTACTTTGTTATATGTAATGATTCTTACTTTGTTATATCATTTGTTTATTTAAATTTTACTTTTACTTTATCATGTTATTTATTAGTCTCGTCAGCAACGAACTAAATTGCACCTGAAGAAGACTGGAAAATTGTTACATTCGAAATATTGTGTATTATAAATATATAATAAAGATTAGTAGAAGAAGTTTGGCGTCAAGTTAATTTGTATTATTTTCTTTCTTTAATCTTTCACATTTTATTTTAATACAATTTAAACTATTCAATGATATTTATCCATGAAATAAACAAGTGATTTCCTTTATATCTTGATTGCATAAGTTCTGCCAACACACAGGACGAAGAAGAAGAAGAAAGTAAATAAGAAAAAACATTAAAAAATCACAACCGATTTCGTTTGGATTCGCTAAACACTATCACGTGACGAATTGAATGCAAGTTTCAATCTTAATAGACAACGGCAAGGCTCCGAGCCAATGAACTTCTAAATGTAAACGAGGGTGTTAGGTAGAGGGCTCAACTATTTTATGATTGTAGAAAGGGTGCATATTGTCCGTAGGATAAACAATTACTGTCTGTAAAGCTGTTCTAATCCTCGTAGAAGAGGAATGAAGTTCGGAGTCATTCAATGTAGAATAAAAATTTTGCCTAAAAACCCTGAATCTTGTATTAAATTCTTGACTTGATGATCTTCGGCAAATCCAAACGAAATCGTTAGTGATTTTTTAAAGGTGTTTTCTTATTTGTATTTGTTAGTCATGTGTGTTGACAGAAATTATCCAATCCAAATATTCATCGCACACGTTAAATTTTTATTTTTCTTTTATATCTTGTTGTTGTTATTTCCTCAGTTCGAACAATTCATCCTTTATTTTTTAATTGAAAAATTTTAAATAGCATGAAATGAATTGGTTACAGTATAGCTGGTATTTCAGAGGTTGGTAGTAACTTAAAAGAAAACCGCACTAGATTTATTCTCAGGTTTACATCGCAAAGTGACTATTAAAAGCATACTGAGTTGGGGAAGTGGGGATGAAGAAAAGGTGTGGAGACCAAAATAAGCGTGCTTGTTTTTTAAATTGGACTATAAATAAGTATCATTCCAAATTTTAAGAAAATCTGTCCAGCTGTTTTAGCAAGGGGATTTTTCTGGAGTCATTTTTGAGGAACGGAGACCAAATAAATTCCTATAAGTGTCTGCGTATTATTATTGGATCATTGCTTTTTTTAAGAAACACTATCCAAACATGTTTAAAGAGACCCAATAGAGAAGAAAACTATTCCAGTGGAACAGCAAGACTCCACATAGTCAATTAATAAGTTCTCAAATTGTCTCTTGTTACTTGAAAAGGTAACTCTTTGACAGATTGTAACTGACTTGCTCTTGTCCTTGACTGAGCTCCGTGTGAATTTCCGTTGCTGTTTTCATATGCTAATTCAAAATTCTTTGTATTTATCCGTACTTTTTTTTTTATGAATATGACTTCCTGTGAATGTGGGTCGATCCATTTTCCTGCCAATTAACCAGTGCCTTTTAGATTGATTTAATTGGGTATCGTTACAAGATTAACACGATTTAATTATTATCAAACTATAAGAAATCTCTGACCCTGTTTTGATTAACAAGGTCACTAATAGTAGTATTTCGTTTTTTACAATTAAACAAAACTCGTTATTCTAAAAAACAAATCGTACATCTATCTTCCATTAATTTAGTGTTTATTTTAAATGAAATTTAACTTATGCCCTAATTCTGATAACCGTCTGATGTAGCTTAAAATTGGTTCAGGTAATCGAAAATCCGGGTAGCCAGTACGGACTAGATCACCGAGCGAATCCTGATAGGCTGGTTTTATTGCCATAGATTTTTTACATAAATCTCTTTAACTTCGGAGATGATGAGGCCGATTTTCTATGTGAAAAAAACTTTTTAGTCGTAAACGTACGTATAAGTGAATTGTTGAATGAATGTCAGCGAGATACAAAAGTAAACAAAAATAATGAAAGTTATAAATTTAAAAATGAAAGAAATCTATTTTAGAAAGAAAGTAATTAGTAGCTTACATTATTAAACAGGTCTAAACTTTATTTATTTATTGATTGAGAATGCGAAGTCATACTATTCTACCGAAATACTTTTCTTTGCTGTCTAACTAAAAAGAAAGATATATGTATTTTGGTTTTCACCCTTTCTGTCTTTCCAAAATCCCTAGCTTAAACGATTAGGAGGATTTCTTTAAAATTTGACACGATATTTATTTACGATTCAACTTGAAAGATAAGAAAGATTATTTTGGTTTTCATTCCCACTCGAGTCTTCAAAATAGCTTCCCTCAGTCACAAGGATAGCTGATTATGTACCTTATTTATTTATTTATTTATTTATTTATTGCAGTTAAAGCAAGATTAAGCTTAATACTAAAAATTATTATTCTGTAATATTAACAATTGCAGTATATTAAAATATATTTTTAAAAAATCTTTTTTAAAATCAATAAAAAGAAAGTAATTATAGTAAAAGTATTTGTATATTAAGGTTAATCTAAAAACCTTCAGCTTTCCGAAAGATCTTCACTTGTTTATTTATTTATTTGTTTGTTTATTCATTTAGAATGGCGTTCAATAACTCTTCATCCCATCAAACTGTCTTCCTGTATTTAAGAAAGGAAGAAGAGTTTTACGACAGTTTGAGCGAGAGACCAACGAACGACTCCAGCTTCCCAGCATCAGAGAAACAATATGTTTGCAGGTGTCTTTCGCTGTGCAGGTATCTAATGCTCCTTCTCGCAATGACATCCTGTTCTACGGTTGACTGAAGTCAAGCGAGGGTCACAGTGAGTGAAAGGCCTGAGAAAAGGCAGAGCCTCCTTCCCATAAGAGATGAATCAAGACTTCGAATTACCCAAGAACAGAGATGAATACATCCGGGCAACCAACGAGCCAACACATCACCACAAACGCCACACGAGTTTTCCTCCAGCTGACGACCAGCACCGAAGCTCATCTCAACAGGTAAGATCTGCCTTAGGCTTAAACACTTGTTTCTTACCTGTTTTTTTTCTTCAAATCAATTAATATCAATGATTGTATTAGCAAATGCTTTTAGATAAGTTTTATCTAAGAGAACATTTAGTTTAAAATGAGAAAAGATATAAGTTTGTTGATGAGGAAAATCAACATTCTTCTCATTTTCTCTTTTAATTAAAGAGTAATTAGGAGGTGGAGGAACCTTTACAAATGCATTATTGTTCATCAGAAAGCTACTTTAGAACATCATTTTAATTTCATTCTCTGAGTACCGGTATGACATAAAGTGATTAATTTTTCTTTTAATTTTTTTTACATTTTTTTGCCTAATAGTAATTTCTCTCCTCAAAAAATTATTAAAAAAAAGACTTTTATTGTAAATAATTACGATGGAGATGTCATCCTAAACCTACCTGTACACTGCCATAAACACCAACCTTACAAATTAATAGGCTTTAATAATATTATGATGATTATTTCTTATTATTTTGTTGAGCCTGAAGATCCAAAACATAGTTTACGAAGATACTGCGTGGTGTAACTCCCATTAGAACTGACTACGTATGTGAGAGTTGAAGGAAAATGTTCTCTCTGTATTTGTGTTTCTTCGGAAAAACAAATGGACGGAATCATCACATCTTCGAAGGGATTCGAACCTTAACCCAAATTAATATCTTTCACCTAGCGTAATTTTTTCTTAAATCTGAAACACTTTGACCTGGTAAAACCTTAACCAGAACCGTCTTAATTAATTGGATTTTACTTTTGAACTTACAAATATCTTGAAAAAAAAAATTGTTATTATTCTCCAAGTTACATTAACTACTTATTTAGTTAATAAGATATTTATAGATATGAAATAATTGTGGTTCACGTAATTTTATAAGTTTTATGATTATAGAAGCATACAGATGAATAACTTGTTCGTTTAATTAATGTATATGCAGTCGAAATTTCGTAGTGACACCTATAATTTATGAACATTGTTAATTTATCAATATTGTTAATTATTGTACTTTATATGTAAGAATATTTATTTAATATTTAATATTCTTTATTTTTACAATTATTTTATATTTCGTTTATCAGTGGAAGATTGATTAAAAAAAACATTGATATAAGTCATTAGTAGCCTATTAATAAATAAATTAACCTTTAAATGTTAAGTTAAAAAGTGAATAATAATAATTGCTAAACATGACGAAATATATTTCCTTTATTTAAAAAAAAAAAACATTTAAAAATAAAAATACTCACATTATATTAATGAGTTAATATTAATAATTTTTAAGTGTTTTTAATGCTTAAATATTTGTTTAAAAATAGTAGTCACATTTAAAAGAAAATATTCTACCATTCTTATATTTTTAAATTTAATTATTACTATTATTACTATTGTTTCCTAATTCAGCAGCTTAGATATTATTAATCTGGTTAATAATATATTTTTTATTAATAAATATAAGTAAATTTCTAACCTATATTTTATTAGTAAGGAGGTTAGGAGTTTACTTATAATATTTATTTCTTAATTACTTAATAATAAGAAATAAATATTATAATTAATTTGTAACCTACTAATCGTAAACAAATCGAAAAATATTTTGTTTTGAAAAAGAAAATAAAGTTGAATCAATTTTTTTAATATAGATAACCTTCATTGATACATGATGTACATTAACTTGATAAAGGATAATGTGTAGTTTAATAAAAAATGTGGTAATCGCAATTAACAACAGTCGATGAAATTATATTGTGAAGATATCGGTGAGATTTTTCCTCCCTAGGATTAATGCCAAGGTTGGAATTTACCTTAATTCGGTCTCTAATTTGCTGTACATCTGTTAGAGACAGAAAACAACAGAGAGAAATATGTAGAATGAAAAGGAATTGAAGGGTAAGTTTGTTGAATCTAAGACACTTTTCAAATTTTGGCTCAGGGGTTTGAATATTGGGAAATTACAAATCGCGAATTGGGGTTCATCTGAGATCGTTCTTCTCTATGACAACTAACGACGAAATGATTAGGATTGTAATTAAGAAAAAAAAAATACAAGAAGGAAAGCAAGACAATTTTAAATTTATAAATCATAAAAATGTTAATATAACAATACTTTGAAACTTGACTTTCTTTCCAGTTGTATAATAATACTAACAGGCAGGACTACAAATTAATGGGAGGGGGGGGGACACAAGCCATGGAATTAATTTTGTCTTTCACTACTTTAATGAAGTCGGAAGAATTTTTTTAAAAAATTCTCAAAAAAAAATTGAGGAAATTTATAAATAAATAAATGTATAAATTTAAATCCAATAAATACCTTTATTATAAATACTCGATATTCAAAATTAGAAGTGACATGTGAGGAATTCCGAGTACCTTAGAGTTAGGCGACAATGTTAACAATATTGGTTTTTAAAAAATATGCTTTTATAAGGGCAAAACTAGCACTATTATTGTACAATTAAAAATTCTGTTTTATTTTATGCTTTGTGAAATTGCAACTGTATCATTAACACTCTTTTTGTAACTGATTTTTCGGTATTGTTCTACGATAGATTAATATTGGATTGGTTCTG
This sequence comes from Thereuonema tuberculata, assembly GCA_023159025.1. Taxonomy (NCBI): domain Eukaryota; kingdom Metazoa; phylum Arthropoda; class Chilopoda; order Scutigeromorpha; family Scutigeridae; genus Thereuonema; species Thereuonema tuberculata. The sequence continues at coordinate 10,658,319 of JAFIDM010002131.1, forward strand.
AAATGTAAACAACTTTCTAGTAGGAAGGTCGTGTTTTATTTTACGGTAGGAATATTTTAATTGGACTTTCTTTGCTTTTCCTAGTTTTAAATCACTTCCTGGTAGGGGTAGTGTTAAATGGAAGAGAGAAGAAGAGAGGGTAAAGGAATGTAGATAATCCCTGCACCGCACGAACCTTCCCAAATAGTTATTTGCCTTTGGGATAAATTGCTTCAATTTCTTTGATAAAGAAGCAGCTCGAAATTATGTTTCAAATTAGTTTTCTAAGTCAAAAAAAAGATTATGGTTTCATTAAAGGAACGAACCAGAAATTGATCTCTTATTTTTCTTAACTGTTTGGTTAAGCATCAGATTGTTCCATATTTCCAGTAATTTGTTGTGGAGATCTATTAGATATATAGATGGTAGTTTAGATAGATCCCATCACAGCTTTTATCTAAACAATATCTGATACCATTTTAAATGAAGTCTTTGAGCTAATAGGTTATGCAGATTTTTGTCTAAAATGGTTTTAAAAGGCTATCATCCTTTATAACTTTTAGTAATTTTTATAAATGATCACCTGTTATAATAAAGCACTTGGGTTGAATTTACTTCGGTAAATTTCCAAAAATGGCGTTTTCCTTTTTTTAAGAAAAATACATCTTCCTCACTGCTTTCCTTCTATGCTGTGTCGTGTAATCTTTGTATATTGTTTTGCTTGATTTCATTAAGGTTCTCGACTTTCTTTTTTTTTTTTTTTTTTTTTTTTTTAATTTTCAGAAAATTATCTTTTTGAAGAAGTTACAATATAGTAAGTCCGTGATAACTAGGAGACGCTAGAGCCCGGATAATATGAAAAACATAGTAATTCAAATTACGTTTTAATGGGTTAAATCTATAGGAAAAAAAACCTAAAAATATAAGATAAACATTCTTGCAGTATGTAAATGCAAAACAAATAATGCAATATTGTTTGATGCAATGTTATTTGCACAATAATGACTTCTGTTATTTTACGAATCCATTTTTTTGAGAATTTTAAAAGAAATTAAATTTGTTTGTACAGTTGGGGACCACGGTTAATCCGAACTCACGGATTTTTGAGTCCCGGATAATCGACGTTTTACTGTCCTATGTATTTTCTTACCTGTAAGTGCTTTAAAAACAGTTTTAAAAACAGTTTTTCGGAGTTTTTTTTTATTTTATCATTAATGTAACTTATCAAAGAAACATCTAAAGATATTTCTTTTCTTTCTTATATTTTTTTAGTGTATTGCATCCTTACTGGATATAATAATTGGTTGTATTGTGTATCTCTAAATATTAAAAAACTTAAAAAAAAAAAGTAAATACAACAGATTGTTTTGTCAGTATTCGTTCAGATTAATTATTTCTCTTAATCACCTGTAATATAAGAATTAGACATTGAAGAATTACAGTTTTTACAGAAATATCAGAATAACTTTGTAAAAATGTCCTCAACTGACGGGATTGAAACAACAATGGGTGTGACTAAGTGTTTACTGAGTGACATCCCAGAACAGCTGTTTCACCTTTTTTTGGCGATTATCAGCCGGGACTACTCCAGAAAACACAGAGGTTTCAATACAGAGATTAATGGAAATAATGGTAGAAAATATTTTTTTTTTTTTTTTTTTAATTTTGTAAGTACAGTTTTCTTTTCTACTGTTTTGAACTTTATTTTCATGTTGAAGCGAATCGTCGTATGATCGAATAGTAGGAAAACGGAAGACATTTCCGAAGGACTTATAATGAGAACCTGCTAATGTTTTAATAAAAATCAGATGGAGGATTGATTGTGTCCTTGAGGAGTTTGTTCCGAAAAAGACTTTACCGTTCATTTGATTCACCCAAAAACAGGGCCGCGCCAAGGTATGTTGGCGCCGGGGTGCCAGGCAAAAGTTGCCGCCCCTAATAAGCTATTAAATTTATTTTAGCCTAAATTTAATATTTTCATAATAAAACAAATGTATTTATATAATTATATATTTTGCATATATTTCATTTCCATTAGTATTTCTATACTAAATTATTTGCCGCCCGCCGCCCTCCAAGACGTGCACCCCGCTTGGCGCGGCCCTGCCCAAAAATATGTCACTCGAACCAAGACGGTAGGAGACGGGGAGAGGATATGTGCTGGGTGGCCAGTAGAGTTCATGGTCTGATGAAGACGAGGGGTCCTGTATTAAAAGTAATTGGCAGGGAGAGACGGAGATACGGAAAGAACTAAAAGGCCTAGCACTGTCCTTGTCGATTTCAGTATATTTTTTTTTATTTTTTATTTGTAGATAGTAAACTGTGGTGTATATAAATAACCAAATATGATTGATTGAGGCGTAAACAAAAAATTGAAAATTGGCCTTTTTTTTATTATATTCACTGAAACACTGTTAAATTTAACATTCGCTTTCAATTCGCAAATAGACGGTGGTCCTAGTTTATTTTAAGTGTTCGTTCTTTTACCATTTTCCTAATTGAATGGCTTCATTAACGCACGAAAGAAATCCAATGTGATGAGGAAGGAAGCGTTTGAGGAACTCTTTCCTCTTTCCTTTTAGAAAAAATACATTTTTACTCAGTAATTTTCTTAACTCCCACGGAATTAGAGTTGCTTTTCTTTTCTTATTGTGGTTCTGTTTATCTGAGTCTCAAATTCAATGACTTGATTCAATACAGAAGAATTCTTAAACAACATCAAATATTCTTCTCAAAGAACTTACAATTATGTTGCAAATATTCTATTCAAAACTTTTTAGGATACAACGGGGATTTTTGTGATCATCAAGCATCCCTCCATCCCCGCCCTCCTTACTTCTGACCCCTCCTCTTCTCAATAAAGTGTTGTAATTTTTTTCCCTACTGTTCATTAATTTGTCCCTCTTACAAATCTCCCTACTATAAAAGCCCCTTAAAATTGTTATTTTTGTCTTTATGGGATTTTTATATTACGTATATTATGAAGATTATATTATTGTATTCTCAGGAAATACACCTACTAATGAATTAACAATAATGGTACAAGAAATAGTTTTTGTATTGATGACGCCATTTATACTGATTGAATTCATCAGGTTTCTTTTTTAAGTTTAATAAGGTCTTACTAATCGATCGTTATTTTCATTTTTTATTAATCCTTTATCTTTTATCTCTGTTTTCCTTAGATTCTTTAGACCAAAATTGAAGCTGTTAGTTTTCAGAAATTCATATTGTTACAGTAACTTTCTTCTTATTTATTACAATAGTGCAAAATAAATAGAGAAACATCTATACAGATAGAGAAGATCGTTACAGTGAAGAATCTATATTGGTCTCTCTCTTAACTAAAGATTCCTAAAGATTCTTCTTGTAAAAATTCACTAAGCTAGAAACCCTTTTTTTATAATTTTATGTAGTTCGATTAATAGCTTGCTTGTTTTTTGTACCTAATAATAAAATATTAAATTTGTCGTTATATTTTATTTTAAATACTGAGTGACCACTTTATTAGAGACGACCTTCACTCTAACTTGGACGGGTCCGGAAGTGACGCATCGTGACGTACTCTGCACCGAGTAGCGTTTAAAAGGCATGCTCGGTATCAAGAGAACTGTGTATCAGTACAGTTCGCGGGAACATTGGTAAGACAAAAGATTTAAACGACTTCGAACGAGACAAGATCGTGGACGCAAGAAGAGCCCGTTCGGAAACTGTGAAGATCCTCGGCTTTTCTCATGGAACAGTATCGCGAGTGGTCAGAGAATGGCAGTTGGGCCAAAAAACTTGGACCAAGAAATAAGTGCAACTGTGGACGGAAAAGGCTTGTGGGATGAAAGAGGTAACAGACGACTGGCATGAATCCTCTGCGGCAACACGACAGATTGCAGCTGAATACAACGCTGGTGCACCAAAACGCATATCCGAACTCACAGCACAACGGACCTTGTCCCTGATTGGTTTATCAGCAAGATAAAAGATGCCTTTGCTATCACAGAAAAACAGGAAACTGCGCCTGCTATGGAAACTGCTCCCAGGAGCATCGCAACTGGACATTTGATGAGTGGGAAAAAATCGCTTGGTTCCTTCTCCCATGCTGATGTCAGGACGAGAATGCAACGCAGGCAGCGTGAATCCATGGAACCGTCTTGCCAAGTGATAACCTAAAAAGCGCGTAGCTTGTTGGAATAATTGTCTGGGGAATGTTCTCCTCGGACAAACTTGATCCCCTAATACCCTTGGAAAGATCTCTTAATGCCATAAACAGATGCACCTGGTCGATAACAATGTTTTGTTAAAATATATAGCCAGTTTTCCCGACACAAATGGCCACTTTCAATAGGACAGTGCATGCTGTCACCGTTGGTCTCCGATTGGTTCAGTGAACACGAGTCTGATTTCCACTTGCTTCATTGGCCGGCTCAGTCACCTGATTCAACTCCATCGAGGATTTGTGGGTTGAAGTGGAACGGTTAGAAGCCATCATCCAATGTGAATCAACTAAGTACAAAGCAACAGGAGGACACCATATTGTTAATATTGTGGTGTGTTTAAAGCTGGTAAAATCGTAGTGGGAGTAAATAAGTATAGACTGAAAGCTGCGTCTGAACTGAAAGCAAGAACTAACAACAACTGTTTATTTACAGGTTACAAGTGTTTAAATAGCCTATGTACAAAAGATATGATTGGTTGTGGCATTTACAAATTGATTGGGCGCTTTAAATGCCATGTGATCACAACGGGTTTTTAAACCGTTGTGATTTAAATAAAAGTGAATTAAAAGATGCCACAACCGTTAAAATTCAAAAATAAACAGATCAACAGATAATTACAGAGAAATTGAATAATAGAGATTAAAATACAGAAAACGGAATAACTAGAATACACTACGATAAAAATTATGATACAAGTATACAAATAAAGATAAAAATCACTACAATATGGTGTCTCTAATAAAGTGGCACTCAGTGTAATGTAGTTGGTAACAATTACAAAAGTTGGAAATAATGACGAAGAATAAATAATAAACGAGATATATTCTCAGCGTGTAGAGATTAGGCTCAGTGGTATCCTGCAGTGATGAGGCAACACTTTTATGGAGACCCCAAGTAACCGTTCTCATATTTTCAATTGAAAACATGAATAAACATTATACTAAATTTTAAAGATATTCATCTAGGCAACTTCACGAGCGATTTAGGGATTTTTGATGATGGGAAAGATGAAGAAACGGGCTCCAATTGTCGCCACCAGATGCATTTGTGGCGCTATTTCAAGGATGTCACCCCTTTTCAACCCCTTCGAGGTGGTTCATCGAAATCACAATAGTACACTTTTTCCACGTACAACTTTAGGAAGCTTTCTGCCAAATTTAATGTTCATGGCTCTATGGGAAGCAGAAGAATTACATATGAGTCAGTGAGGGTGTTCCAATTTATATGTAAGGAGATTATTTGGGATTACCATATCAATTACTTGTGTGAAATTGTCATCTGCCTAATAATAGATCTGGCTCAATATAATTTCTAGTTGTTATTTTCTAATATAGTTTCAGGCTTATACGAAACTATAATTTCCTGTATATTTGTAATGTAGGGGAGGTTGCATGTTGAGGAGATTATGCATTACACTGAATTGTCGATGGAGGATTTTGAAGACTTGATCCATTTATACTCAGTTTAGACCAAGACTTTGCAGGGTGAGGCTACTTGTTCATTTATTTCAAGAAAATCATCGGCATTGGTCTGATGTTAATGTGGGATCCTTAACTATCTGTTGTTGGGAGTTTCAGGTGTTTACTGGGTTTTCTATTATTATGAACTTTTTTTTTTTCGGATGAGATGTCGGAATTGAATGCCTAGTATTTTGGCTCTTGTTTTGCCCTCAAAATCAATTTTAAGAATTTAAGCTTCTTCTACTAAGTCAGCTTCTTCATAGATGTAGTTTTTATATATCACAGAAGTTATTTCTCAGTGAAGGTACTATAGCTTAAACTCAGTTTTTAGTTTTTGTATATAAGTCAGTATTTATTTACAGCGACAACTGTTCTGTCAGGAGGATTGTATCTTGGTAGTTTGAATACAAGTTGCCAATATACAACTTTCATTCGGCAATATTTATACATCATCAGTTTCTTTAGATGACTTATCAAATTGACATAATAATAATCTTCTGTCTAGTACAACACATTCACTTCATGCCAGATTAAAGTTCGTAATTCACAACATAATGTCAGTTATTAATTAAAATTTTAAAATTAACTGAATAAAATTAAACAAATGGTCATTTAATAAGTTAAAAAACCGGTTGTCTGTGAATTAAAAACTCAAATATTCAAGGAGGGATTTCTTTTACTATATTATCGTCCAAAGGCGAAATAGGAGATGTCTGTGGAAGGGGGGGGGGGGGCTACTCCCGCCCCCTTCCAGAATTATCGAAATAATTAGAATATTTTCGTTCGGTGTATTTGATTCTTCTGGTCGGTTGAAAGGAGATTTGGCTCACAGATGGATTTCTTTTTTTTCTTTTTTACGGCTCCGTAACTTGCGCACTCTGAAATAAAATTCTGCCTAACTTCCTGTTATCTCCATTCAGTGACTTCCATTCAATGGTTTACAGAGAAGAATTAAAGAATATATTTGAGCTAAATAATTGAAAATCATAATAAGAAAGATTTTCACATTTATTGTTAACTAGCTGTACCCGGCATGCGTTGCAATGCCACTCAAAGACAGAAAGGGCTCGTGAGAAGGGGCCGTAAATATAAGGTCCCAGTGTCGATCGGGGGTGGGACACTTAGGCCCTTGTGTCGCATCCCCCCACCCAAATGTGTTAGGACACTTAGGCCATCCCCCCACCCAAGTGTGGTGTCCCTGCCCCGTAGGAGAGTGAAGTTTTCCCTTTTTGCAATTGACTTGGGGGGGGGGGGCCGAGAAAGGGCCCTAAATATAAGGTCCCGATGTCGATCGGGGGTGGGACACTTAGGCCCTTGTGTCGCATCCCCCCACCCAAATGTGGTGTCCCTGCCTCCCATAGGAAAGCGAATTTTTCCTTATTTGCAATTGACTTGGGGGGGCCCGAAAAGGGGCCCTAAATATAAGGTCCCGGTGTCGGTCGGGGGTGGGACACTTCAGCTTTTGTGTTGGCTTCCTCCCACCCAAGTGTGGTGTCCCTGCCCCCCATAGGAGAGCGAATTTTTCACTTTACACAATATATGTGTAGTTCTTATTTTAACCACCAGGTGGATATTGGATTTTTCAGGGCTTTTACCCCTTTTCAACCCCTTTTGGGGGGTGGGTCCGGGTTCTAAGGTAGCCTATCTTTTGCGCAGGGTCCTAAAGAGTAATTCTGCAAAGTTTGGTCCAGATAGATCAAAGGGCCTAAGAGTGTATAAAGGACAGACAAAGAAAGAAAGAAAGAATGATACATTCATTTTTATATATATAGATTTAATTATGGCCGCGGGGTTGGCAATGTCGCTAAGATACTGGTCTCACCTCTGAGTCCCGGGTTCGGTTCTCATGTGGTTTTCGTTGGCGATCCGCGCTGGGCAGGTTTTCCCGGGGTTCTCCCGTTTCCCCACATCATGTTCATTTCTCACATCATACTTTCTCAGTCTTTTTCTCCGTCTGTCCTTATTTCCTGTAGGATAGCACAAAAGATCTTTCAGGTCGACGTGCTCGGCATTCATGCAATCCACTTTCAGTTAATCTAATCTAATCTAATTATCGATATTTTCATAAATTAAGAGAATGAGATTCATTTTCTTCGAAAGAGTGTTGAACGCTGACCGATTCCTTTAGTCCTTACAACCGTTTCACTTAATTTCGAATCAACACTTAACAAAAACCTAATGACTTTTGCTGTTGCGTTCTTCATCTACATCTATTAAAATATATTATGCAGCTCAATAAACTTTTTCTTACTTACTTCTCTCCTCAACCCTGTGGTTGGTGAGAGGCATTTTGGAATAGATGCTGAGGTGGTTTCCCATTTACCTTCCTCAGGAAACCATTATGGAATGGCTTCGAACTTGCAGAGAAAGGGAAGAAGAAACAGACAAACTCAGAAAGGAAGTAAAACATCCATTCCGATACAGGATTGGAACCCAGGTTTAGACACATTAGCATCGTGGTAGACCTTCGTCTTGACCAAAAGGCTACGACTGAACGGCAAACTTTTCCTTATGAATTATAATTAGCTTCTTCTTTCTCTTTCAATTTCCCTCCAGAACTCGAACCATGATTTAGATAAATAAATTCAATTCTTATCATTTAATAAAAAAAAAGAGCTATTCTTACTTTTTAATTTTTTTTTGTAAAAAGCTAAAATCAGTTTTACAAACTGAAAAAAAAAATGCAATCAATTCGCATTTAACAACTCTTTGATAAGTCAAGGTATTGGATTAATACATATACGATATGGCGGTATGTTTTCTTGCAAAATGAAAGTGGAAGTATATAAAAATTACAGCTTTGTAAGATAAATAGTTGAATTTTATCGTGATTATGCCCCTGTTTAGTTGTTACAAACCTTTACCAAAATAAAAAGATTCTTCCTTTCTACATTTCAGCCTCCTGGGAAATGTAGTTTTTTATCTATCTTCACCAGAGACGGGACAAGCGCTTTTAGATTTAATACTATTCAAAAAAATTTTATTCTAAGTCTTTTTTCTCTCTCATACTTATTATAGATATTGGAAAACATTAGACAACTTATTTAAACTCCGATTGCCAAGTCAGAACGTCTTCGTTCTTAAGGTTTAAACTGAACTAATTCAAGGAAAGAAAATTGAAGATGTAAGAATAATCGGGTCATTGGTTCCATTAAAAAAAAAAAAATTCAATAACCATTAAGAATTTAAACATCGAACAACAACAAAAAAATCATTCAAAAAAAGAACCGTGAACCGTAACATTCCTGAAAATAGCACAAACTGATCTTTCCAGTTCAAGCAAAATCCATTTAACACAAATCAGGAGATTTTACGACAGTTTTAAAAGGTTCCTTTAAAACCATAGTTTATCATAAGATTTGTTTATTACTGTAATCGGATTCATGTGACCGTTAGCTATCACGAAAAACGCTGTTAAATTAAGAATTTATAAAAAAATATACAAAGGATTCGATTATTAAGATTAGATATTACTTTTCTAGTTATGTATTTCATTGTAGTTTCTGAAGTTTCTGTAGCTTCCCCATTGATTGTAGCCTGTAAGTATTTCAAGATATTTAAAGCGTGGCTTTATTAGAATCAAAATAGCTTTAGTTTCATTTAAGCTCAGACATCATTACAAAATTAAGTTTGTTTGTTTTTCTCACTCGCTAGATGGCACTTTTCTACTAAATTTTTTATGACTACTATTGAATAATATATATAGTTGACTCGCGATAATCCGACATTTGACAGTCCGACACGCTCGGTAGTCCGACGCAGGTTGGTTCGAAAACCGACCCGATTGAGGCGGTCGCTGAGGTGAAACGCACAATCACTTGCGATGAAGTTATGTCGGCTGCAAACACTTTGATACGTTGGTGTGAGGAGAGGGAACTAGACTACGAGAACATTTTAATGTTAAAAGATATTCAAGAAAAAGCCATAAATACAAATGTATGTATTTTTATTTTTTATTTTAAGATATAAAATTATATTTTACATTATTTACTGTAATATTATTTTTTTAAGACATAAATACAGAAATAAATTAGTATTACATACATACGTATTCATTTGTGTAAAACTGTGCCAATTGAGGTTTTTTTTTTATATCCTCAATGGCCGTAAAATATGTATTCAATATGTATTGTAACAATATACGTACTGTAGTACGTACAGTACTGTATATACATAACAACTTAAATTTTCTTGGCTTAGAAGGCACAATTCAGTTTAAAAAAAATGAACCTTTGGTAATCCGACATTTTTGTTAATCCGACACCCCCTCGGTCCCGTAACTATCGGATTATCGCGAGTCAACTGTACTTTGAATAGTTAATAGATACATGTAAGGTAAATAAACAAACAGCTTAGCGAACCAATTAACTAAATTTATTAAAAATTGAAAACCTTGTGTTCACATCCTGATTTAGCTGTTTCGCGCTGATTGGTGCTAATCACTCAGAACTAATCACGTGCGATGCGAATATAGTAGAATTCGATCTTAAAAGTAGATCCTCCAAGAAATTAAGGAAAAAACACAAGCTTCACTACACTAGTGAAATAAGTCATTGGTCTGGTAGCATTCACGCATAATGTAAATAAAAAGCCCGAATTTTAATCAAAGAATCAATTTTTTATTAAAGTTTCAAATTTCACCTTGTAAGTAAGGTTAATAATTAACCAAACACTCATCATCCAAAATTTACGAAGAGTTTACATCATAATCCACAAAACTATTCCTTCTTGGATGTTTCGAAAACAACTTTGTGATTTGGGCTGAAAGGACCTTCGCATGGACTTATTTGCGAACGAGAAGAATTTCTTGATGATCTCATTCACGGATGAATCATCGCTGTGTGGATTTTGGGAATCGATTCTTACATTTGTTATTAAAGTTAAAGTTGCGAGCAGGCCCAGAGGACCGCGCAATGCAGCTGGAGGGTAGGCTCCAGTGTTCAGAACCTACGGGACAAAGTTGAGGACGGGGGGTCGGCCCGTCGCTCGCCCGCCTTTAACTCCCGGGAAAGAAACCCGGTACCCATTCTATAGAGGGCTGGGTAGACCCTAGGGCCAGTTTGGAGGAGAAAGAAGCGTGGAAAAATTCCCGTCCTCCGCCGAGGCCCTGGAATCGAACCCGTCACCTCCAACCCGCAGCCAAGCGCCCTTACCCACTCAGCTACCGGGCCCACTTACATTTGTTATTAGCCCATTTATCTGAGGAGGCTTATAAAATAAGTGTGTATGTGTGTGTGTGTTTATAACCCCTGACAGCTTTTAAACCCCTGGATATTCTTCAAACTTATGTTGCGTATTTAGGGCAGATTTTTAGAAACAACTTTTATATTAGAAAAGTTTTCTTTAGGTGTCGAGATCGTGAAGGTGACAAGAATTCTCCCTAGAAACATTAGAAATGAAACAATGAAGTTCTCTCGATGTCTAGCAATGCATGGTTATCTGCGCGTGCTTTGGTTTTTGGATTTTTGGATTGGGCAATTTAAATACTTTGTGGACTTAATTTAGGGGCTAAAACTAACAAAAAGTTCATATTCGACAGATAATTCAATTTATATTTACGAAGAGATTTTAACTTCGGTTTTTCTTCTTAAAAAAATGAATAAATAAATAAAACAAGGCAAAAAACTGTTTTATATTATATATGAAACCATAGGGATTCCGTACATTTTCGGCCATTTCCTATGAGACACGAAGTGGCCATAGACCGGAACTCGTTTCCTTCCCCTCTGTACACGTCATACGGGTTCGAATAAAGTATGACTCATGTCTGTCCGACTTTTATTTCGGGCTGTAGAGGTAGTGAAAGACGGACAGAAGGAACGTAAGAGCGCCGCCCCCTCCCTCCCTTTTACACTTTCATGGACGGGTCCCTAAAGAAAAAGTTTAAGATCTTTCAGGAGCTGGTGGAGAAATTGAAACATTAATTAAATTTAAGTCTTCCAGTGTAAAATTAAACATTCCGAAGGGATTATAACTAAGTTTACTATCATAAAAAAAAAAAAAAAACTTTCCTCAACTTTACTACATATAAATAATTTCTTTACTTAAACAATCCTGTCTAAGGTAGACAACCTCTTCTTGTTATGTCGTTTATTATCACCTTCAGTATCTTTTGAATGTCGTCAAGTGAATGTCGTCCTCGACACTTGCGTCTCACGACCTTGGTTCTGCTTCATGTAAGTTTAGTCTGGTTAAGTCTAGGATTCCATTGCTCTTTTGTTTTATTGTTATTCCTTCACGTCCGCTTTAATATGAGCTTCTAGAGAAACATATTTTAGTATATATATATATATTTAGTTTGTTTTTTTTGTTTTGTTTTTTTGTTATTTGGCGTGAGACAATATGGATGGTTAACAAATATTATTTTTGGCTGAAAACTTCTGTTAATATTTCACTAGATTACATACATACATACATATCCTTTCCCGTTCCACCAACTGTGGGTCTAGGAATTAACTAAGCCTCTCCACCTCTCCCTGTTCTTCCAAGCCTCTTCTCTACATATTCTTTCCCATGGGATGCCTCTCTCTTCCAGGCTGTGCTTCACATCATCCAGCCATCGCTTACGCGGTCTCCCTCGTGGTCTCTTCCCTCCTTCTTTTAACTCATGCCAAACCTTAGGAGTCCTACCATCTTCCATTCTTTTCACGTGCCCGAACCACCTCAGCCTTCCCTCTTCCACCTTTTTCCTCAAACTTTTTACCCCCAACTCCTCCCGGATATCCTCATTTCTCATTCTATCTAATCGAGTCTTCCCTACTATACCTCTAAGAAACTTCATCTCCCCAGCTTGAAGTCTACTCCAGTCACTAGATTATCACCATTCACTAGATTATCAACATTAATTCGCAAATCTAATCGGAAATAATTTTAATACTTTTTAAGTTTTATTTTGAAAGATGAGTTAGTAATGGAACACAATGCGATCCATTGGCGTGCCCAGAATTTGGAATGAGAGCGGCTACGACGGTCGTAAACGTTCAACCAAAAAAAAAAAACATCGTATCCTTTCTCAGATGGGAGTGGGGGTGGGGGGGTTCGATCAAGCCGATGAGCTTTTCAACCAAAAAAACAGGTCCAAAATCCTAGATTTCTTCCATTTTTGGATGCAATGGGGAGGGGTCTAATCCTTACCAATCTCATGCACCAAAATTAACAACTAAAATCTAAAACATAAGAAAACAAGAAGGTTGAAGAATTTAAAACCTATTTCTTTAAAATAACTACTTTTTTTTAAAATGCCTTTATTTTTATTTATTTTATTTTTTGGTAAAATTGTGAAAACGATAAGAAACGAAAAACTTACGTTTATTTTCCAATACTTATATCGGCTGAATATAAACGGTACAAATTTTACGTTTTCTAAAAGAAAAAAATGAATTAAAACCGCGCGACTGCAAACCTTTTATTTTTTTGAATAATTTTGAAAAAAAACTTGACGAAATTCTGAAATGATAAAAAAAAAAAAAAAAATATAAAATAATGTTTTGTATTTAAAATATTTATTATTTATGCAATAGTTAATTTAAAAAAAATTATTATTTAAAAACATAATTTTTTTAAATTAATAATTTTTTAAAAGCTATTGCACTAATAATAAATATTTTAAATACAAATAATTTATTTTACAAACTTTTCATTTCAGGTTTTTGTCAAGTTTTTTTAAGTCGAAAATACCAAGTAATACCTCGAAAACACTCAAAAATTTGACTGTTTTTGAATTTAATTTAATTAATTATAGAATATTTTGAAAATTAAAAACAAGAAAATAGAAATCCCGATGCTTCACAAGTTCATATTTAAATTTTAAGAATTTTAGATAAAAGAAATATATAAAAGAAATAGAAGGTTTGCAGTCGCCAGGATTTGCTTGAGTCAGGACCTTAAGTTGTCGAAATAGGATTATCTTTTAATTGCATCAAATTAGCTAAAAGGTGATTTATTGAAATAGCATAGAAATAGCATTGCTTAGATTTATGTATTTTAGCCATTCCAAGCGATCTAGATCAGCGTTCTACATCTGGATTCGAATCCCGGCGTCGACATGGATGTTTCTTTCTTCTTCTGTGTTTCTACACAGGATATATAAAAAGGAGAGAGAGATTGAAAGATCAATGAAAATAATAATAAAAATTAAGTTTAAATTCATCCCAATCAAAAATAGAGAATAATTCAGAAATACGAAGTCAGAAAAATGAAAGCACACTGAAAGGAAGTGCCTGAAAAGGTGAAAAAAATGGTTTGCCTTTTTCCAATTGAAATGAACAGAGTCATAAATAAGATTATCTTTCTGATAACCTGCTTTGAGGTTAATACATCGGAACTTGGGGTTCGAACCTGGAGCGGCATGGATGTTTTCTTTTTTTTTGTGCTTCTCTTTTCTTTCTCTTCTTCCGTTGTTTTTCAATGTTCCCTTGATTTCTGAGGATTTATACAATAGGCCTAAAAACTGTAATACTAGTGGGATGTACCCAGCGCCCTTTAACAAAATAATAATAATAATAATAATAATAATAATATGAAGGCAAGACCGAGTACGTGTTGTACCTATCGTCCTGTCCGCCACTGGTCTGGTGCCTCACATATTACTCAACAGCCGCAGCACACTAGGACTTCACAAAAACACTTATGAACAACTCCAGAAGGCTGTGATACTCAACACAACACGGGTAGTTACGACATTTCACACCCCTAACCTTCTTGCACACATCTTTACACTTGGTAATATGTGCTTTAGTCCCTGACCCGCCATGTTGTCTTTGCTGGGGAAATCCAAGGTTTGAATCTGTTACGTAATAATAATAATAATAAAGAGTGAACATTCAAAAAAGCAGCAGCTATATAGAAGTTTAGACTTAGTGCAGTGGATAGGATTTCAGAATAAAGATTACAAGTTCGAAAATAAACTCTAATGTATTTGTAGGAATTATATCTTGCTAAGAAATTTATAGGCTTAATATCTGATAATTAATTTGTATATTTTTAATTTCATTTTTGCAATAAACAATTTAGCTAGGAATGACGAAAGAATTTTACAAACAATGCTGAGAAACTTTTTACACAGGTATCTTTTAACTCTGTTTAATTAGATGTAATTTAAAAATAGGGTTTTTTTGTTGCCCTGCTGACTGACTTACGGTCAATTAGACTTTAATGAAGCTGCTATTTATGTTGTGAGAATAAATTTAATTATTTGAAGGATGTTTGTGTAATTTTCAAGGTATTCAAGTAGAGGCACGAAAATCTCAGCCGTAAACCCATTCGATTATAATCTTTTAATACTATATGAATTAAACGGGATTTAGGATAATCCACTGTTCTACGACAGCTACCTTTTAAATTCCTCAACGTTTGGATAAAATTGAAAAGATAAAAAAAGTCTATTGATTTTTTTTTTTTAAGATTTTTCTAAACTAAAGTAAATGTTTGGGTAACAAAGAAATTGTGAACATCCACGAACACTGAACCGTTTTACTCTGATGTCTTCTTTTAAGGTAATTAGTTCTCTTCAGCTGGAATTATCTACAGTTTGCAACTCAAAAAGAATGAATAAAGTAAGAACAAAAAAAAATAAAAAATAAAGTAAGTCCGATGACTTGATAAAAAAGGAAACTTATGAAACATCAAGAAGGAATTTGAAATAATAAGTTACGGAAATAAATACTCTACCCGCAGCTCTTTGAAGGGATGTTAGTTCTATACGAGACATCAAGAAATAAAACCAAGATGATTATTTCTCTATTGACAGTGCTGTGATAACATAACTGAAACTTATCTTCTAGTCAATCTGCTTGTTGAATTTTTCTTTTCTTCAAATTCAAAGGAGAGTATTCTTGAATATTCCGAATATCTGTTAGCCCGTAGATTATGAGCCCAGAATGATTTTTATTTATTTATTTATTTATTTTTTTGTACATTGTTTACGATACTCGAATGAGCACCTTTTGATAACACTGTCTCCACTATCATTATACGTCAACCTTAGAATAACCCACAATTAAATGCCAACATCTAAATATCAACTATGAACGTTTAGGTGGTGCCGTCACAAATCACGTGTTATGATGTCACAGTTCAAACAACGGAGTGCCATGGTATTTTATAACAGGCGACTATTATAGCAAGTTCTTGTTTGTCGTAGTTTGTTTTTTGAGACGGGAAGACCAAAATAAAAATCTGACAGCATTTTAAGGACTTTAATAAAGTCTACTTCAATTGTTTTTTTTTTTTGTTGTTTTTTTCCTTCCCTTATTTTTAAGAATTTAAGCATTAATACGAAGCGAGCAGTATTTTAGCGTATTTTTCAGGTTTGTAGTATCGTAATATACTGCACCCGATCACATGAGCTATGAATTTGCTCAATGAAGTTACTTAATTTTCAAGTTCTAAAGTGACGCCACTGAAAATTGTTTCTTAGATAGACTGCAGAAATTAAGTAGTTTTTTATTTGCTAGCTACAAATCAACAGGTCTCGTGATTGGGTGCAGTATGGTATAGAAGTATAAACCTGAAATATACAAACATGTAGCTTACTTCATATTTATGTTTTTCCTAATATTATTAAAAATAAGGAAAAAAAATAAGATGAGTTTCTTGAAGTCTTAAAACTAGTTCAGATTTTTTTGTTTTTTTTTGTTTGTGTTCGTCTTAAAAAAAAAAAAAAAAAAAAGAAAAAAAAAAAAAGAACGATAAATAAGTGCTTGCTATACACTTGGTTACTCTAAACGTTCATAGCAATCGGTATTTGAACTGTGACGTCATATCACGTGGTTTGTGATGACACCACATAAAGGGTCAATTAGGAACTTACTAATTAGCAATAAGGAGAAGCCTGCAGCTAGTTAAAGAAGGAATGATGATTAACAAAATGTTTTCATAGAGTGATGCAAGTTAGTTTTATTAGAGAATCAAAAGCGATCTTGATCTTTTCGTATACGAAAATAGCATCTGAAAATAGAAGTAATTAAAACTGAAAAAGAAGTTGGTTTTTTTTTCCTTTGATGAAAGTTTATGTATTTTCTTCCAATTCTTCAAAACCATTAAGATTCAGTAAAAAATTAAATAAAGAAAAGAAAGTATTACTTCTCTGTAAATATGGGATATAAACTTTAAATTTATTTATTGTCCTCAAAATGAAAGATGACCGGCGGAAGTTTGAACTGTGCAGCCCTTCCGGTAGCTGATCAATTATGTTTTCCTGTCACAATGGACGCCCGTCGTCTGTTTTCACTGAGAAAGACATGTTGATAACGCCAAATTAAAACTTCTCTCGATTATTTACCGTTATTTCAATACCGGTAACAATAAGTTGCTAACAATAAGTATTTATATAAATAAATAAATATATATTATTTATAAATACAATGCTCTTTTGCAAAGTAACAAGCCTTTACCGTAATGGCGACGTCCTGTGATAAACTCATACGGAAGTGCCTGACCAGAGTAATCGATGATACATGCGCAGATCTCACAAAAACAGGGCGGCCATCCTTCACTGGGAGGACAATATCAGCCTTAATTAAAATATTTAAAATGTCTTACAGTGAATAGCGAGGTATTGATTTCGATAATCAGGTTAATCGTTTATTAGAATTTGCAGTGAGCAATCTAGGGTTACACGATGGACATAGAATGTTGGGCTACGAAAGGAAACAACACAGGCATAATTCTTTTCCAGATACAACAACCTCTTTGACAGAGTATCTTTGGTAATTCAGTTGTATTCTTCAAATTCAAAAGAGTAGGGAAAATATGATTACTTAGATAAACTGATATTTCTTTGTCATCTATAAATTAATCTATTCCAAAATTATTTGTAATTTTATTAACATTATTACATTTTATTAAATAAAACTATATTTTAGTCAGTAAAAATCCCAATTCCATTACCTTTTAGAGATTTGCTATTTACGTGTATAATTAAAAAATTAATTAGCATTTTTTTGGAAATACTTATTATTTTTTTTTTACATTCAGATTTTTACTAGAGACCATAAAAAAATTTAAGACAGTCATTTATTACTTTAGGACTAGTTTAGAAAAATTTTACTTTAGTAAATTTTTTTCTGACAAAGAAATTTCTAAATGCAAATTTGCGTTTTTCCAGAACAATTTTTCCGAAGAAATTGGAATTGATTTAGAAAATTCTCACACTAAGAAATTTATGAAATTAATTTTGGTTAAAATTGCTTTAAAATAAATAATGCACCTGAAATTTTTACACAAAGCGAAAAATTAAAATAATCACCATCATTATTATATATTCTTTTTAATGAAGTTAAAAAATAAAGGATCAGAAGTCTATCGTTATATATCGTGTTAAATAAATAATAGTAAAATCCTTTTGTATCAATCTCATCACGTGAGTTTCACTTTGGCTATCAAAGCCTGACTTCGTTATTTGTAGATCCCATCTTGATTCGCATCAACCAACCTGAGTTTATGTCTCTTTTAGAAACTTTGTTCTTCCATAAATCAGTCGATCAGTATTTGAATCTCATTTAACGGCTGGGAACAGAACGGGGTAAGGGTTTTAAGAGAGATCTTTCGTGACCAAGTTCCTTAGTTCAGACGATTGGCCTAGACGGAAAAAATCTTTTATATAGAAACTGAAACATATTGTTTTTCTATGGAAGGTGACATATATTCTTTTTATATGGAAGGTGACATATATTCTTTTTATATGGAAGGTGAAAGATATTGTTTTTCTATGGAAGGTGAAATTTATTCTTTTTATATGGAAGGTGAAATATTTTCTTTTTATATGGAAGGCGAAACATAATGTTTTTCTATGGAAGGTGAAATATATTCTTTTTAAACGTGGTCTTTCCTCAGCCTGAACAACATTCTCTTAAAAAAAATTTGATTAAATAGAGAAATAATACATCATCAAACCAATCCTGAACATTACTTAAATTAACTGGTTACGTAATACCATCAGCGCCACTGCGTTTGATTTTGGAAGCTCAACTGACGTAAATAAATACTAAACGATATAAACGTCAACATACAGTCAATGTACAATTCAGGGTCTGCCAAGTATTAATTACATTTTCGTTCCACATTGAACCCAGAAACTATTTTATAAACGTCTCACTGATTGTTTAGGATCCTCAAACGTACGATACAGAAAAATAATTACAAAAACAATTTGGTTGAACTAAAAAAATTTTAATAGGTAAGAAGATTTTACGTGCATTAATGGTAACATGAAAAACGGAAAAACTATAGAATGCACAAATTCATTTGCTTTCACGCCTTGAGCCATCATCAGCCTAAATCTGGCTGATGAGTCCTAATAAAGACGAAACAACTGTCCCAGATTCCCATTCGATGACGGCTCAAGGCGTGAAAGTACACAAATTTGTGCATTCTATAGTTGTTCCGTTTTTCATATAAAACTTTTAAAGAAAAGAAAGAAAGAAAAAAAAAATACAACCTTTGAAAAGGCAGAAAAATTCAAGTTTTTTAAGCACATTTTTTGATATCAGGTCAAAACTAAATTTTAAAAAAAAAAAAAATCCAAATCAAGAATGTTTTCATCGTTCTCTAATCTGTGAGCAGTTACTTTTCCCTGTAATATCATTGGTTTGTAAAATCATGTGATCCTTAAATATTTAAACCCTCATCACTGCCACGAATTCCTTTAATAGAATAGGATCTGGAGAAATCAAAAGTAATTAATCTCTTTATTGTAACATTTTTTTATATTAAAGTTAAACAAATTTTAATATAAGAAATATATAACGAATATTGTAATATTAATCTGAAAGCATTTAAAAAGTGGAAAATTCCTCAGTTCAGAGGTTTTTCCTGTCTTAAGAAACCAATGTAACATTTTAGTTTTATTTATTTTAACTGGATGTAAATAATTTTAGAATGAGCTAATATTTAATTGCAGAGTTGAAATTTGAGAAAAATCTCTTACTGTTTCGTAATGGATTCGGATGACATTACGAAATAAACGAAAATAAATCTCCTACTAAACCTAATTCCTTCTGTAAACGGAAGTGGGTGTATGGTTGGGTGGACATTGAAATTAATGGAAAAGAAAGTAACAATATAATGAGACAAACGTATCCTCAGTAATTATCAAGTTTAATAAATTCACTATGAAAAATTAAGCAATTTCACAATGAGAACCCGAGATTAAATGGAAATTACAATGATATCATGGAATTTATGAATAATTGAAGTAGGAATTCATAGACATATTTCCAGTTATATTTAAATTCTTTTATTGAGTTAGGGTTTAGTAAATTGAGAATTTTCACTTTGTTTCTTAGCTTTAAAACTCTTTAAGCGATCCAAGACAGAATCCAAGATATAGAAAATTCCTGTACTAACCTCAATGAATGTTTTATTGATCTGTAATTCTAATATCATTTTTTGTCGTAAGTAATATGATACCTCCAAAAACTAAACTAAAAACAAAAAATGCACATTAAAAATAAAATATAGAAAATTCATGTGTTTGTCTCCATGAATTTTCAATGCGCAATTAAATAAAGCTCCTAAAAATATATATTAACGCATTAAAGGAATTTTAATGTGTTGATATGTATTTTTCACAAATTTTCTATATTTTATTTTTAATTTGTATTTTGTGTTTTTAGTTTAGTTTTTGGAGGTACCATATTCCTTTCGACTGAGATTATATTCACCTCCTCATTGAGACCTTGTTGTTTTGCTGGTGACTATTCTCAGATGAGCGTGAAATAGCTCTCCTGAGATGTCACCTAATAAAACACTGGGGTCTTAATCTTTTAATGTGTTGATACATTAAAAGCGCTTTATTTAATTGCGCATGAAAACTTCATGGAGGCTAGCACATGCAATTCTTGTATTTTATTTTTAATGTGCATTTTTTGTTTTTAGTTTAGTTTTTGGAGATATCATATTCATCATAGTTTTTTGAGGATTAAAAATGTTAATAGAATTACAGATGTTTCGAGTTATCTGAGCTGATGAGAGGTGATAGTATTAGTACATAAGGGAGTTCATATGACGTTTAAGATCCGTTTTCTCGCTGAAAAACGACAATCGTCGAAAAGCGACGCCATCTTGCCATGCAATTAAAACCCCCAAAACACGCCAGAAAGAGGCCACGATGTAAACAAACTGAATGAATCGAAACGAAAATGGCAGCAAGCGCACGAAATCACCTGTCAAAAACGCCCAATGGACGAACCAAGCACTTTATCCTTGGATGTAGTTGAATTCATTATTTTCGAGAGTGAGTCATTTGGCTTCCAAGGGAAGATTTTCAAGTTCAAGAGCAGAAATTTTGACCAGGGAAGGAATGGAGATAACTTCTAGGTCCGAACATCTCAATTATCTTCACTTTAATGATTAATGCATGTGATCGTAAGCTCTACGTCAATATTTTAATTTTATTTTAAGTATTTCAGTGAAAAAAGCGTCTTTATTTCCCGATAATCTGTGGGAGGGAGGAAAAAAACGTTTTGCTATTGACTCAGATGATTGTGACGTCACTTTCGTATAAACAAAGGAAACGTACCTTGTATTTCTGAATACAATGTCTTATGTCTTAATACAGTGTCTTCTTCGTTGTTGCTGCTTTAAAAGAACAATTCAATTCTGTATCCCAAAAAAAATTACTGAAACAGGATTTTTGAAAGTAGATGCAGGTAATTAAATTGCAAAAAAATGTAATAATTCATTCTTTTCATTCATCAGGGGAGGGTTTGGAATGCTGAAATCAATTCAGTCAATTCACACACCTCAGCAAATGTAAACAATCAGATGACGTCCGAAGAATAATCTCTGAACCTCTTTGTAATCTGAATGTTGAACTTCAAGACGGATTTATTAATTTGCAACAGTTAAACTTTCAAGTCTTGGATTACCCAAACATTTCTTTCATTTCAATCGTGAAATCAATGAGAATCCGAATGTAGAGCAAGATCCGATCGACGAATTAATGGACTTTAAATACGATGACAGTATTAAACTGATCCTCAGCTCAAGACAGCAGTAAATAGCCTATGATTGAACAGTAGAAGATACATGAAGTTATCTACATTGGAAATGCTTCTGCCATTTTCAAACAACTTACTTATGGTAATTCATTTATGTAGCGCTTATTTAATGCTATTATTTTTAGGATATTATTTATAGTTTAATAATAATCACATAAAAATTATTATATACATGTATGAGATCTCCATTTAAACAATATACTGTACATTGTAAAGTACTACGCTGTATTTTAGTGTATTGGCTTTTAGGCTGCAATATTATTCCTGCCATATCTGTTTCCGAGTTATTGAAGAGTAGTCTATTGAAGATCGGTAGTCCTATCGATCCAGAGATACTGGAGAGACTAGAGGAACCCGGGTTCAATTCCCGGCAGTGGTCTGGGATTTTTCCTCAGTCGTCTCTTCCAGATGGTCTCTAGGGTTCACCCAACCCTCTGTCAAATGAGTACCGAGTTTCTTACTCGGTTAAACGCGGGCCAGTGTCGGGATGACCATCCGACCTCAACTAGTCCCATTGGACGAGAATCGCTGGGAGCCTAAACCTCTCGCGCATCTCAGGTCCTGCATGGCCTGTTGTCCGAGAGATTAAACTTCAACTTAACGAGGCGTAATATACAGTAAAAATAATTTTAAATGATTATTTGAATTAAAAAATCATTCCTAAGTCCTTCAGGATTTGTAAAACTTCATATTTGAAAACACAAAATACACTACAACCTCGTTTATCCGGCCATCGTTGATCCGGATCTCCGGATAATTCCGGATCAGATTTGTAGACATTTTTTTAAATTTTTATTTAATGTTCACATAGATAATAATTTTAACTATGATAACAAGAACATAACTATAAGTATGCCAAACATTCGCTTTTTATTTGGATTAAATGTACAGTTCTTGCATAGATTGTACAATAAATTATGGTAATAAAATGCTTTTTGTCGAGTTTAAGAAAGCTTTACTAGAGTGTCACAGGGCGTTGAAAGCTACAAAACATAGTTTTTTATTGTAATAAACGGTAAGTCTGTTTATTTAAGGATTTGTTTTGCTTATTACCCATATTACCCGGATTATCCGGATTGCCTTTGGTCCCAATTAGTCCGGATAAACGAGGTTATAGCGTAGTAATAGCCTTAATTAGAAACGATGATTTTTCAAAAATGCCCAAGTGGGAAAATGTTTTTCGAAAATCAGCTTATGAAAAACAATGCTAAAAATCATTTTCACAGAATAAACTTCTTACTTCAAGAATTTGAAAAAGAATAGATATAACACTTCTCTGGTGTTTAGAGTCCTTTTATATTTTATTACAAAAAAAATCAGTCTTTTCCTATAAAAATCTTTGATTCTGAACTCGATTTTGTGAAATCGCTGCCTTCATTTAATTGTAAGTATCTTTTTATTTAGTTTCGAATAAACTAGGTATCCTCACGAATGTTGGATTATCCGAATTATTTGATAATTCAATGTTAATCTAATTAGTTGGTATAAAGAACGTTCTTCTATTTGTACAAAATTGTTTTACACTTAAAAGTTTAAGGATCTCATTTTGTAGGGTATGCAACGATTCTGACTGATAAGGTTGAAGTTGGAGGTAGGTGGTCAGCCCTCCCGCCTCCTCGGGAGAGAAAATTGGGCCCCTTTTTATAGAAGGATGGATAAATCCTTTAATTCTCCAGTTTGCATCCTAGCGCGTAGGCCACGAAACTACAGAAGCCACCATTTTTAAGATTACCGTACTAAAATTCATATTGTATTATGCTTATAGTTAGTTATTAGTTTGAACTGAGTACCGCTATTCGGTTCTCATGCGGGCTTCGTGATGGTGGACGATCCGCGCTGGGCAGGTTTTCTCGGGGTTCTCCCATTTCCCCTGCACTTCTCCCACCGTACGTTGTCATTCTTTCTCTCAATCTGTCATTACTTCTGTGAGTTAAATAGACCTCCGGTCGTTTTTCTGCTTGGTTTTTCTGCCACCCACATTCACCACATAAATCTAAACATGTTAGTATGAATTTCATTATTTTCGTCAATGTAAGCTTTATATATAATTTATTATTATTATTAAAACAATATTATTATTATTAAATCAATATATCCTAATGATTATAATGTAATTTAACAGTTAAATTAAAAAAAAAAAGTCGATCATTTTTCTTACAATCACAATCAGTATTTATTTTACTCTTAACTATATTTTTGCAGAAGCTTGTGTTATTTTCACTGTTCCTATTTTTGATTTAACAAGAAAAATAACAAAACTAAGTAAATGGAAAAAATTTACAGTTTATATCTGCTATTTGTAAAATATAAACGAATTTCCCTAAAATAGATTACTTTCATAAACCTTCAAGTACAAATGACAATGAGACAGAAGGTGAAAAAACATGTTGTTGAAAAATAAGGAAATTTATTCAAAAATATTTTGTTTGAAACGAAGTTCGTTTTTAAGCGCGTTTTAACCCCTTTAGTTGCTAAAATATTGCTTAGTTTTCAACTTTGATTTGTAGTTTTTACATTATATTCATGGCCAGACATCTATGACGTATTCCACTACAAATGCATTCTAAAATTTTTGTTGTAATGTTTTTAACACTCCCTTAAAATAAAGTGAAAAGATGTGAAATGTATGATTAAACCTTTTTATTAATATTGTTTTAGAAATAATTCAAACCAAACCCAGAAGGTGTTGTATATACAGGGTGTTGCAAAATTCGTGCGTGATATTCAAACCACGTGTAGGGGCATGGCTAAGGATCAAAATATTCCTAATGAACCCATGTCCGGAAACGCCCCATTACGGCGCTAGGTGGTCCTAAAGTGAGCCTTTCCGAGAGAACATATCCTTTGCGACACCATGCGAAATTTTTTGCAGGCGAGCCAACACATTGATCTAGGGTGCTATTTTTGTTTATCTCAATTTTATTCGATGTTATGCAGTATTTGGATAATTATTTACAATAAAATAAAAACTATCAAGATAGAGAAAAAAAAAATCGGAATAACGGTTGTAAATTGACGTACATAGTATAATCCTGTAAAACTATAGTAATTGAATTAATTAATTTAATTACATCTACAGTGGGTGGCCATCACATTAGGACCAGTGGGGTGTTTTTTTTTTTTTTGCAATTATTAAATTTGGATTTTTTTTCACGAAAGTCTGATAACAAAAGTGAATTTCAAAGCTTATATTTCCATACTTAGTTTATTACTTAATTAAAATAAAATAAAAACCAATCAAATTTCGCACATTTCTCAAGGTAATTTTTTTATTGTAATAAATAATTATAAATAATAATAATAAATAAATATTAAGTAATTTAGCACGGTGACGCAAAGGATATGTTCTCTCGGAAAGGCTCACTTTAAGACCACCTAGCACCGCAATGGGGAGTTTCCGGACTTGAGTTCATTAGGAATTTACTGATCCTTAGCCATGCCCCTACACGTGGTTTGAATATTACCAATGAATTTTGAAACACCCTGTATAAGATCAATTGAATGCCAATTGAAAGAAAGGTTCATACATTGGGGAGACGTCCTAACATATTTCTGAACGTCTTTCTGAACACAGAGGATATTTTAGAAGAGAAGATTGAGATAGGTCTGAATTGGTGGAACATTGTTTTCTCATAATCCTGTAAAGGAAGTTCAAAATTCTTTATTTTGAATCTGATGATAAAAAGAGCAAAATTGTAGAAGCTCTACGTATTTGGATTGTATCAATAGAAATCAAGTCATGCCAACAATTTACAGATATTTTCTTGCCGTCTTTATTTTAAATAATTTCTAACAATTTGTAACAATTTCATCAATCTTCCAAATATATTTCTTCCATTTCATCAATCTGTTCAAAATTCTACAACGGT
Organism: Thereuonema tuberculata; assembly: GCA_023159025.1. Lineage (NCBI taxonomy): Eukaryota > Metazoa > Arthropoda > Chilopoda > Scutigeromorpha > Scutigeridae > Thereuonema > Thereuonema tuberculata. The sequence continues at coordinate 10,683,839 of JAFIDM010002131.1, forward strand.
ATTTCGCGGAAACTATCGTTCCGCTTTGTCAAGTTTTTCGCAAATAAAAATAACAATAATATATATAATAACAGTGTCAAAAATGTATATGCAATGGCTGTTCACTGTGTAACCTTTATCTTTGTTGATACATGTTTTTTGATATCCATTATTTAAATTTCTTTTCTTCATTTAAATTTCTCTTCTTTGTGTCGCGTTATATTCTGGAAATGAGAAAAAAAAAATATTTTTGTTTTAATATATAACGAAGAACTTTATTGTAATAATTTCATGTTTATTTAAAAGTCAGATTCACATGAAATTGTTGGAAATTGTTTAAAACAAAGACGGCATGAAAAAAATTGTAATTATTAAAAATTTGAATATATGTATTATTAATTTTCAAAAAGAAACCTGAGTAAGTCCAGAAACCCTCTGGATGAAATATAGCAATTAATGAATAAAAAATATTGTTTAAAATAGAAATCAAGGTTTTACTATTGATAATATCTTTATATCTATGGCAAGAAAGACAATTTATCATTTAAGTATTCCACAACGTTGTATTAAGTTTTAGTCAGCAGCTACATTATTGTAATAATTTGTAATAATTTCAATTGTTATTTTATTTTCCTTTAAAATTGTTGTGCTTGTATTTCTCGTTACTGCTGTGTCCTTTTTGTTACGTATTCAGGTTTTCTTTTCTGTTTTTGGCATTTGTATTTGGAATTTTGGCTTAAAAAAGAAGTCGCCGGATAGACTTTGAAAATGTGTCCCTTTGTAATATTACGTTTTTTGGTAAAGTTTTTTTTTTAACTTTGACAAATAAATAAAACTAAATACAAAATCTCATTAGAAAGTGAATAGCACAAATAAAATTATTTATTATGAAAAAATTCATATATCTAATTTAAGATATAAAAATTTAAGTAATAAAGTTAAAAATTAAGATGTATTTATACATCTAATTTAATCATTTCATTTTTGTTTTCCTTGGTTATTATTTTACGTTTCATTAGACGCGTTAAATTCTTTATTATCTTCAATTAAATTGATAGTGGATATTTTGTTTCAGTTTTATCTCTCAATGATCTAAATCCATTCGTAACCCACACAAACATTTTATCTCATTTTATTTAACTTTGTTCTTTTCCTCCAAGTAATTTCTCTTCTCAGCTAACAACCGATCTCTCACCCCCGCTAACCTACAGAGAACGTCACCTACAAGTTCAAGTGTATGATTACAAGGAAACAGGTCAAGTTTGTCTACTTCGAGTTTCAACGATTTCTTATTTTTATTAGCAAAGATATAATATAGCATTTAAGATAGCAATCGGATAAAAGTAATATATATATTTTTTTAAATTTTCGTGTAGATTGCTTTACACGATTTTGCTGAAATCTGTTTACTTCTATGTAAGGCTGTTTACATTATTGAGATGATGATGAGGTAGAACACAGCCTGTGATTCAGACATATTTTGTAAGTTTTTTTTCATACTAGCTATACGGAGTCAAAATTTGGCATAATATCTAATTTCGTCAAAAGAAAAAACAAAACAGTTTTCAGAAAAGATAAAAATTTATAATTGTATTTTTTTTTTTACTTCTTACTGGTCATTTACTGTCTTATATAAGATATTTACTAGTCATCCGAGTAATTTGAGTAATTCCACAGCAGAGAAAGTACTTCAAAGAAATATTTATATTTTTGACAACTAAGTGTTACTTTTTTTTACTTTATAATCTTTGCGTGATGCTGGATGCTTTGGCTAATATAAAATATGATACCATAAAGAAATAAAATTAAAAAAGAATTAGCTCGATATCTAAACTTGACTAATACTTTCATCTTGATCCACTGAATATCAAGAGTTCCTATGTGTGTGTGTGTAAGTTACGTTTGCGCATTTTATGTCTGTCACTAATAACTTTGAACCTGTGAAGATATCTTCGTGAAACCAGCATTCACGTACAGAGGCTTCAACTTCTTTATATTGACATTTTTTTCTCTTTTCAAACTTAATTGATGACAAGAATGAAATTGAAAAACGACGATGAAACGATCGTAGAAGATTAACTTAACTTTTGTATTTCTCTTTTAATTGCGACATTCTGATTGTTCAGTAAGGAAACAATATGATTGGTTTATTGTTTTCTTATTTCCTTGAATAGTTGTTCGATTTCAGTAAAACATCTCACAATTATCCTTGCAAAGAAAGCAGGCTCTTAAGGTTTTACAGGAGTTTCTCGTTTAAAACATCCTTTTTCTCTCAACAGTAATACAGATTCAAGTGAATGGCTTTTCAGTGCATCAGCTTTTTAACAAAAAAAAAAAAGGTTTCAAATAGTAACTTTCTTATTAACGAGAATTTTAAAAAAATAATAATAATAAAGCATCCTGCAATGAAGTAGAGAATCTTGCGATCGCTGTCCTAATGAAACAGAATCGTAAGGTTATTATCGGCGATCACAAAAAATAAATAAAGCCGTCTTTGAATGATCAGAGTCAGTTTCTCCAACTTAACACTAAATTTTCTATTTTTTTACTGAACGGACCTTGTGTGCATTTGATCTTTGATTTGATCTGTATCAATTTCGAACAGCTGTGAGTAGAATTCTGTTCTGTTTCGATTGTCTATAGACATCTGTTTCTCCTTCAATAGCCTCAGCCTATTAATACACGAATCCTTGATGTCTGAACGATGCCATTCACGCGTCCCTTCACTTTTCTTTTGTTGTTCTTTTATTTTCCTAATACTTTCCTTATGAAGTTTTAGAATACAATGGACGGAATTCAGTGAACCAGAAAAACCGAACTATTTCCTTATTTCTTTCTCCGTTTTCGTTTTGTATTTGAATTAATTGAGTAAACGGAAGCTTGGACACATTAACCCATAACCCTTCAGCAACCAGAGGTTATCAACCACAAGTTCCAACTCCCGTCTCCCCGCTAAAAAGAATTGGGTGTCTGCGAGAGGGTTTAAAAATGGAAGATAGTATAAAATGAAACAACAAGAAATTATGATAATTTTTTACAGTAGGAAAATAATAAGAATATTAAACACTACTGCTTAGAAGATAACTGCTTAGAAGCAGAATGATGATCGAAATATTTTTGTGATTTTCTATGGAAATGCCCTTTGAAGGTTATTATATAAATGTAAAGTTTTAGAATATATAATGCATTCCATTGCTAAAATCCTGGTTCGTACTGTTTTTCTCAGTACAATGCAATACAATAAAGGGAAAGCAGGTATTATGTTAGGCACAATATTCAAATAGTGATATCCTACATCCCTGCACGAATTGGGATTTCAAAGTCACGTGGAAAACATTCTGAACTAATAGTGTAGGAAAATGAAGGAATGTCATGGCAGTGCTGAGCTGACGATGACGAAGTGTCATATGGGGAATTGGATGAAAGAAAGTTCCAGAAATATGAAACGAATTTAGCAATTTTGGCCTATAACAGATGGTCCAACACTCAGAGCAGGTAATAGGGGAGTAGTCAGTGTTAGGTGAAAGTAATGTTAAGCCTTGAAAATATGCCACCTGTCGGTAATATTTTCACTTGGTTGGTTTGATTTTAGCTTCATATTTACATCGATATTAGATTAGTGAAAAATTGAATTAAAAAGTAATAATAATAATAATAATTATATGATGCTTATTATTTTAGTAATCAGAATACTTTGTTATTATAATTATCATTATTATTATCTGCTAGAAATATTATTATTTCGTACAATTCAAAAATCTTTATATCCGTTTGTTTTTGTTTTTGTTTTTTTGTATTTTTAATTTAAAAATGAAATTGTGACAGACGGTCATTCTTGGCATTTGTTGGATGTTTCGTAAACGTTTAAATAGTAATAATATTCGCTTACTTGCTGCTGCCAGTCTAAAAATTTGCGATCGTCCGTTACTTGCGAGATTTTCAATAATAATATTAATAATAGAATATTGATTTAAAAATCAAAATGTACAAAATTAGGATTCGCACCCTAGGTTATTATCGACGGGAATCTGGTACAGCTGTTTCTGCCTTATTTGTCATCAGCCGGATTTACTCTCGATGATAAGCTCAGAGTGCGCAAAAAAGGTTAAAGATCCAACTCCGCTCCCGAAAGTGGTTCCCAACCCCAAAAGACATAACAATAAAAATAAACTGTAAAAGGCAAAATCCTAATTTTGTGTATTTTGATTTTTTTTTTTTTTTTTAAGTTTCTCAAGTGTACGTTAAACTTTATATTTATTGAATAATATATTGATGTTAAAAATTGTTAATATCAATACATTAATAAATTTTTCTCATTAAAAATAAGAAAAAAAAAAGCTTACTTTCATGTTAGTAAAAAACTGCTTCCCAAAATATTAAATTTTTATATTAAAAAAAGAAATCAAAAAATTTAAATACAATTACATTTTCAAAGCTTAGTTGGTCTTCCTCAAAGTTGTCCTTCCTTACATTCTAGAGTATAACTGAGGAAGGATAGTTCAACTTTGAAAAGGCCATTGTATTTTAATTTTTAAAAGCTTTTGTAAATGTTAAATTGCAAACTTCAACTTCAGTATATTAAGTGAAATAAAAATTAAAATCCGCCACCGGAATGCAATTATTTGCTACCATGGCCGCTCTCTACTAAGAAGCCTAGATTAAAGCTAAGGAGGGGAAGAACAACCATTTTAACAGAACTCCCCCCCGGCCCTTAAATATTTTTAGTTATTTAATTATTTGATATTCATTAGGATTCAATTTCAGTTGCATTGCTATGTGATTAAAATCCGTAGTAAATAAGTCGTTTTAAAAGTTTTTCACAGTGATTATTTTAATATTTATATATTTGTAACAGGATTTTTGGTCTAATACAGGTATTTTTGGAATAATAAGCAAAAAAAATACTCTTTACAATGGTTCTGAATCTTTTTTTAATTCGTAAAATCTTTCTAATATTATATTTTATAATTTTATAATTTTCCAATTAAACAAAAAAATAACATGACTAAATCACAGTATTCAAACAAACGAAGGACATTCAAAAGTGCAGAATTTTTCTCGGCAACCCCGAGAACCCCGAACACTTTTACAAACTCCTTGGGCACCCTCAAACGGAAAATAGTTCTCTAATACAATAAGTTTCATTGGATTTGATTTTATAAGATTGCAGGATGTTTTAGGTTTCGTACTTCAGGAATAAATATTTTATATTTTGATATTAAACCAAAGTACTCCAGTACAGTACTCCAGAAAAAGAAAAAAAGAAAAGAAAATTTTATTATTACAGAAGAAAAAGATGTTATTTATTCTTCTGCTTTATTAAAGAGGTCTTCTTCCGCAACACTGATTCTTCCGCTTTGGCTTAGCTGTGTGGTTTTTTTTTTACTTCCTACACTCGACACCAGAGGTCTCTTGCACTATTAACACAATGGCGCAGTGGGTCAATTGCTGGGTCTTACACCGCCCTTGTGCTGCATTCGACGCACTGGGTGGAGGTGGATATAGGATGTGTAGAACGTAGACAAACACTACTTGATTATAGGAATCTTATTTTTTTTTTCTTTATTCTATGGAGATATACAGAAACCGGGAAATTCATATAAATGACATCATAAATACGGTAAGATATTTTAATATTAAAAATCGTAATAATAACTAAACAGAATGACCTTCCTAGTAAAGTATTACATAAACACGCAATGATATTATTCATTTTTTGTGTGTGAATCAGATAAAGGAATTGTTCATTATTTTATTTTTTTAGTGCTGGCTATGAAGGTTTTAGAATAATTGTAAAGTCCGGTAATCCGGATTGCTACTCCGAACAATTTAAACAAAAAAAGTTTTCCTTTTAATTGCTTTTTTTTTTTTATCATTTTTTTCTACTGATTTTTGGAAAGCTTGTTTGATTTTCCTTCGACAATTTTTTTATATCAACACAAACATTGCTTTTTTTTTTTTTTAGAAATATATTTAACCGGATACTTGATAATTCGGACCAAATTTCAAATGTCTAGAAAATGAAACTGTTATATTATTCTTTGTTTCATTATGTAATGATAGTTGCTTTTCTTCAATTACTTATTGTGTTTTGATGAATATATACAACACTGTTATTCGAATCTTATCCCCGTAATAATATCTCTACATATTAGCTTTTTTTAATGAATTATTTTTGATTATTTCGAATCATAAACGATCTGACTGATTAAATGAAATAAATAGATTAAGTGAAATATTTCATTGGAAAACCATTTTTTTTTTTCTTTTATGAGATTTAATATATGAAAATTTCATCTGTTTTTATCTATTCATGGAGTCTATTTCTATCTACAAATTCGCTTTTCAAATATACATACTTAATGGAGTCTTTAAAATTCCGATTATACATTTAAAGAAAAATAGAAGTCGTTTGAGTGATTGAATTTTAATAGATGTGTTAATAGAAGGACTGGATTTATGATATGAGAACTGTATTTAAGGCAAACAGATGTGATTTAAAAAATACTGAGTGATTTAAAAATTCTGTGATGTAAAGAATACTATTAGTTCATTGAAATCAAGAATATCTCGAATACAGGAAAAAATTATTAATATCCTATAGTCTTAAGATTATTTATTTATTTATTGAACCACATTGCAATTTGGCAGATAATACAAAAATTCACCTCTAGTTTTCATTTAAGATTCTTAAAGTAAAATGAAAGATATCTACTAAATAGGGTTTTTTTTAGAAGCCCTTTTTTTATTTAGAAGCTTTTTTTTTTGGATCATAATAAACGATATTGTTTTTTATTAATATACATTTCATTTGTGATATATATTTTGGGTTGGCCAAAAAGTTCGTTCAGTTTTTAAGTAAAAATAAAAGACACATTTTTCTTTGTCACCAATAATGATATTGAACAACGTCTTCATCGGTTTGTTTCATTACCTTCTGCTATCTTTTAGGCAACTTCAAAATTCCATCTTTCCAAAACTTTTTAAGCAAAAAAATGTTCCAGATGCCTTTAGTGTCTTCCAGGGAATTGAATTTTTTCCATTAAGAGAATTGTATTAACCGAAATAAATGGAAATGCGAAGGTGCAATGTCTGCTGAATACGGCGGATGAATCAGAACTTCCCAGCCAAGCTGTAACAGTTTTTTTCCTGGTTATCAAAGAAAAATGGGGTCTTGCATGCTTATTGTCTTCCATCTTCAATATTAAATTGGCGACATAAAATCCACATTTTTTTGATCAATTTTTGTTTTAAATGCAGGCTAATATGACAGCTGTTACAATGCAATCTAACAAAATGGTGTCGAATGACGTTAAAGACACCGAAACACTACTAGAGCCTACATATGTTAAAAAACCGAACGGACTTTTTGGCCAACCCAATATTTAGATAAAATTCCCAGAAGAGATATAGTGTAGATCCAAATTTTTTGGCGCCAAAATGTTGTTCTTTTATACGAAGATTGGAGGGTGGGATGGGGGTTCAAGACAAGAATATCTTATCTTTACAAGAACTAAATATCTTACTTTACAATTTAATGGATTATAGGAATTCGATGACATAATTTTAAAACTTACTGAATCTTTTGTTGTAGGCTAAATAGCAAATGTATGAATTAGGCGGCAAATTATAATATTTAATAATGTAATTTATAATTATAATAATCTACAAATACAGTTAAAATAGAATTTCTATTTATATTTAGGTTCTATTTTAATTTATTTATTTTAGTTCAATTCTACACATTTTATTAAATTTCACTTTTTTTTTTTTCTTAATTTTATTCAGTTGGTTACAGTTTGCATTTGAAAGATACAGTGACCTCACAATTTAATTTAAGAAAAAAATTCCAATAATAAAATTGAATTTAATTTATTCAGCTTGACAAAAAGGGATTTAAGTTTGAATCGAAATCACAATCAATAAGACTAAATGAAGAATTTAATTTATATTTAATCGGCAATATTTCCTTATTTATGCAAAGTCGAAAAATTATAAACTTATTTCAGATCTGAAATATTTTGACTAAAGAAAGGTTTTATAAAACAGTGATTGTTTTATCTGAATGTAGATACATCCAGCTAGAATAAGCGGATATTAATGGATAAAGTAGTTCGCCCTTACCCAATACACAGCTTAGGGAAATAGAGGCTCCGACGATTAGCAGCTTGTTGGATGATAAAGTCCGATAGGTGGCAATTGTAGTATCAAGAGAAAAAAACAAACCACTTCCCATTTCGAGTTTAGTGGAAATCTAAGAGTGAATAAAGAAAAAAAAAAATCATTGACTTCATCTACTAACAACTGCCTCTACCCCTCGAACCACAGACAACTGTTAAGGTTTCAATTTTGGCAAAAGCATATATTACAACTTTAAAAATATCTCCTGCGCAGATTCTTAGCTTATTTTCTTAGGGAAACGAGTCATAAATATCAATCAGTTTGTGTGTAGGTAGGGGACTCGTAAAAACTTCTGAATTAGTGAATACTTCTTGAAAATTGGCGTATTTATTTTCAGACATGAGACAATCTAAGTTTTTATTTGGAAGTTTTCCATGTGAGTCTTTGAAATTTGCACGTCGAGAAGTTTCGAATTTTTCAAGGAACCTGCTCGTGAAGGTGACAACAGTTTCCTTAGAAAAGCTTTTACAAATAAAATAAATGAATTTCTGTAGATATCGAATAATGAATATTAATCCATCTTTGCTTGAATACCTGAATCAAGAATACTTTTTTCACGACGTTAAAAACCTAAAACGCAACAGTTATACGAAAGTAGGGTTAAAGTTCGTTCTTTCATCTTGTTAATACTATTTAAGCAATTCATTAAAACAAAAGTAATTAATTATTCAGTAGAAAGAATGTACGTGTTTGAGAAGATATTTATAAATAAAATATAAGCTTTCTTTTTTTTTATTTCATTCATTTAAAAAGGAAGTTTGGGTTTTCTTGAAAATAGGAAATGGTTTTTGTTTTGATCCATTACCAATAGCGTCGTGAGAAGTTTTGAAAAGAAATATTTATCTTCCGTTGCTAATTGCGTTCCACCTTTTCTTTAATCCTCAAATAAATGTGCGTGCGTTTTTAGTTAAGCCACTCTCCTGAATTAGCCTACATTTCCCCAGGATGGAAAAATTGACTTACTTCCACATCTAAGATTAACTGTGTTAGAAAAATAAATATTCTCTTGTTATTTGTTTTTAACTAAGTCTAACAATATATTAACTAAATCACCTTACTCTGACACCTTTTATTTGTTGTAAATTTTACAGACTGTCTCAAATTTCAGTGTTTTGTTGTTAGTGATGCGTTTTAAATATTTTTCAGTCAGAAAGAAAGATTTGCATGCTTCTCTTATAACTTTTGAATCATTGAATAGATCCTCCTGAAACTCTCGTTATCAGTGAAAAGAACTTCCTGAAAATTGACGTGCATCTTTTACCAAGGAAAATTAGCTAGCTCTCTTTTGTATTTCAAACATATGAGAAGTTAATATATGATTCTATTCTAAAAATATGGGCCATGGAGACACTCCACTAGTACTGAGGTCTCAAGGGCCTAATGTAGAAGCCCTAGAATTAACAAATGGATATAACAGAATCAGCTAAATAAGTTATTCCCTCGAATGATTATTCCTGAATAGATGGTGACAATATAAAGTAGCAATATAAAATAACAATACTCTTGGCTTATTAAAAGAATAGCCACCAACTGGCCTTTTAAAAATTCTCAAGTCCATTTGGGATTTTTGCATGTAAAATTATAATATATATTTTATATTTTTATCAGCTCTTGAATTTATCTCCTTAAAAGAAATAAAATAAAAATATCAAATAAGCCTCCAGTTAATTTAGGAATTCCTTGTTCTTTTTCATCTTCATACTTAAGTATTTTGTTTAATTTCTAAAATCTGAAAAAGTTCTGAGAAACTGATAAAATGAAATAAGAATAAAACTTAGGTTCTTCCATTTATTTTGCTTTTGACAGAACGATGTTAAGGAACTATTTTAACTCTGATTGAATCATCAATTGTTACCATTTTTTTTGTAAAATCCATTTTTCCGATCATATTTTTGCATAACTATTTGGTGATTCTCAGATTTACGAGTAGTTTCGTTTGTAAACCTTCTAAACTGTTCACTTTTTTCTTTTTCCTTGTAAAGGACCTCAATATGTCTGATTAGTCTTAGGAACTTTAAATCTTCTGTGGACCTTTTTAATCCATTGTATTGAAAATTAATATTAGGGCCGTTCAAGTATTACGTAAGCACTTTTTTAGTCATTTTACACCCCCACCACTTGTAAGCAGAAATAATCAGATGACCCCCTCCCCTCTTGTGCTTACGTAAGATTTGCCAAACCATTAACAGTAAATACCACTGAACAATAAATTAAAACAGTCAAAATTACATGATATTCACTCCTGAATTAAAATGTAGCAAATTAAATTTAAAAGTACACATGAAATACTGAGAAAAAGTCTATCTCGCGTGCATGTTTGTCTGTGCTTACGTAAGTTCTGACCCACGCCCCCCGTTGTCAGCCAAAAAAAAAAAAAAAAGCAAAGCTTGAACACCCCTCACTTTAATGCTTACGTAATACTGGACTGGCCCCTTAGTATATCTTTCTAATTTATGTTTTTCGATTAAATTTCGTAAGCGTCATTAATAAAAAAAAGAAATAGAAACTGTCTCAACTGCCTTCAACCACTAGACAACCTACACTACGCAATACTTTTTCTTCTGCTTTCTCTTCGGGGGAAAGGTCAGTTTAATTTCCATGACCATGTTTAGATCTCCCTCTATATCTTCACCTTGCTAAATACTGAATCTCTAGCATTCTGCCAAATTGATGAGTAGGACAACATATTTATTTCTTTCTTTATTTGTTTGTTTACTGAGTCAGTTTATTTTATTACTTATTTGTTCAACAAAAAATAGCAAAGAAATTTAAATGAAATCTCAAAACCATGATCATTTGTGTTTATGTAAACAAGGAATTCCATTTTGAAAGATTTTTCCTTTCCTAGCGAATAAATTTAATTGCTCTTCTGAGTTCGCAAAATGTTTACAATGGAAACCATTCCACGCTGAAGGTCCCACGAGGACCGTGAATATATAAGGAACTTAAACATTTGCGAAAATAAAGGTTATGATGTCATAGTTTTCAATTCTTCCAAAATTAGCAGATAAAAGATTTAAAAATTTGAAAAAAATAAAAAGTGCAAAAATTGTTGCCGCGTTTTGAAATTATATTACCTCTAAACTAAATAAACAAATGCGTGTATAAATGATTAGGATATAAGCTGTATTTGCTTGAAAATGTTCCTGTTTGATTAGTCGTAACGTTTTACTGAAAGCCGAAAAACAACTTTTATGTTTTGTCAAGTTTTCTTTACTGCTAAACATAGCCTTTCTATAAGGAATGATTTAAGGCAAACAAAACAAATACTTAAATATTTATGCATTTTTTAATCATAAGAGGTTTTATCTTATGACAATAGATATAGATCAGAATTGTCTCTGTGATTGTAGAAACTTTTCCGAGTCTCATTTTGAATATCGTACATTAATTAGCAGAAGTTTTAGAGATCAACCAATGTCAACTAAATGGTTTGGAATTCTTTGATCCCTTGACTCCATTACCACGAAGCCAAGCAGAAAATGAAAGTTGTCTTTGATATGGCTCGTAATCTGTGAACGCCTTTCTCCACTTCCTCGTGTCCCTAATCCAAACGACACAATTCCAAACAGACCATGGCCTCCAACATGAGCTCAAGGGTGACCCATTGACATGCAAACAAAAGGAATCCTCCCTTGAACGTCAGGAAATGGATTAACTGGGTTGGAATAGAGATTTATCTCGGTCTGTCCCATCATTGAATTAAAAAAAAAAAAAAAAACAAGTTATTCAAAGTTCGAATTATTCCGTTTAGATTTAGTCTCTCTGCAAATCATTAAGTTATTTTACAAAGTTCAAAAGGAGGGATTTCTCTTTTTTAATGTAATTGTGGAGGGGGGAGGGGTTACAACCACATCGACATCTCCTCAGTAGTCCAGTACGTGTAATATACCAATTGAAGGGTTAGTTTGTGTTTACAAATCTTAACTTCTAAACTACTAATATCAGTATATTTGTAAATATAAAAAAATGGGAAACAATTTACACATTAAGTTTTATTATTATTTTTAAATATGACTTAAGCTTACGACAGATAATGTTTGTAACGTAAAATATATATAAAGTTTTCAGCAATAGAAAAGGAAATTTCTCGAAAAAACAGCAGTCAGTTAATAATAATAGATCATCAAAGTAAATGACAGTATTCTTTGGAATATTTTCTCTAACAACGTCATTCGATTTTCATGATATACATCTTCATTTCTTTTTTTATTAAGAGTTAAAAACAAAACAAGATAATGCTGTGTTCGAAATAGAAATTATATCTACGTTGTTTCTAGTTGTGAGGCATCTTAGAATGATTTGGTAGCTTCACATACAAACATTTACTAATTACACAGTACATATAAAAAAAAAAAAATGCAGAAACTTAAAACTACAATTTTTATGTTGTTGTGTGCGCTGAATTCGAAAATGCATTCCATTTTTTCGTATCACGTGAGGTTTTTGTTCAGTGATGCAATCCCGCTTTCTGCTAATATGGGCCGGGTGGGCACTCCAGCGTGGTCTGATTGTAAACATAAGATAAAATTTCAGGTAGACGCTAATGGAAGTTAACGGTTATATGACAGATTTCCTGTTTACATTCTTTCCGAAATGTACATCGTTACTCCACTGCTAAATATATATTAGTATCAATAAAATTAAGACAGTAGAGTGATTTGCTATTGTGCAGAACGTTTTTACGTAAAGTTGTGTGTTCGCATTTACTGTGAGTTCAGATGTTAATTTTATGGTTGTGAATAACAGTGCTTTTAACAGTGAGAAGTACGTTAAACAGACTTTTAGTTTGTAAACTCATACAAAGTGGCAATTTACAGCAACGATGTCGCGTCAATTCTCCGAATGTATTTTGCTATGGTGTGATGAATTCACTACAAAATCCCAAAGAGAAAATATTACTCCTACGATTAAGAAAGCATATTAATTGTACTTTAATATAAGCACAAAAGTTTAGCACCTAAATATTGTTGTAGCGGATGTTCTCGTAATTTGAGAGGCTGGTTAAATGGCACTCGCCCTTCTTTGCCGTATGCTGTTCCTATGATATGGACAGAGCAGAAGGACCACCTCTTGGACTGTTATTTCTGTTTAACCAAACTTTCTGGCTTTCATTGGTCCTCAAATCCGGAAAATCCAGCAGGATCCTATGTTAGAGGAAAAACTCACCGAAACAGAAAATGTGGCTATTTCTGCGCTCAAAGACATATGTTCGAAATTCCTGTGAAATTACAGAATAGATAACTACATCGAAGTTGTGAAAAATTTGTGAAGGGCATATGAGGTAATGGGCTGCAATATATCCCTTAAAATTCATTTCCTGCACTCCCATCTTAACTTTTTTCCAACGAACCTGAGAATGGTCAGCGACGAGCACGGAGAAAGGTTTCACCAGCAAATATCCCAAATGGAAAGGCAATATGCAGGAAAATGGTCTCCTAACATGCTTTCTGACTACTGTTGGTTTCTTGTCTCCGAGTGTTCCGGGCCCAGTCAAAAGAAAGTCTTCCAGAAAAACATTCTAAAAATTGTAAATTTTTAACTTTTTTTAAAAGTTATTAAAGTTATTTTTTTATTTATTTTTTTTAGTTTTTTAAACTCTTTGACATTTTATCAGTAATCAGCATATTCTTTTCAATAAACTGGGTACTTTTGTACGCTGAGTGCAGTAAAAGTTTGACTCTGGAACTATAAGTATGAAAAAACATCAAATTTTTACCAAAATATTGAATATGGTTGCCAAAGAAAACGGTATGTGATAGAGAATTTTTGACTTCAAATTCGAATTTAGGAGACCCGAATTAATAAAAGTAACATAATTATTTTCATTTCATGGCATGAAAAAAGTTAAAATTTTGTTGTGCAGTGTTATTAAAACTTAATTAAACTTAATGAAAATGTAAAAGCGTGTGTTATTTGTTTTAATGAGATATTAAAAGTTTAAAATTTGTAGAGGATTAGTACTAGATTTTTATTTTAGTAAGATTTTTTTTTTATTATGATTGAAGTCTTGTAGAAGCATTTTGATCATTCGCTTTTGAAATTCAAAATTCAGCTTTTTCCAACCTTTTAAAATTCCGCAGAGGAATGTCTGTAAATTGGAAAAAAAAAAAAAGAAATTGAAAAAAATTCACATTCCATTTGTTTTTATTTTTTAAAAGATTCCTATGTAACTAGATAATATTTGTAATATAAAAATAATCCCCCCCCCCAAAAAAAAAAGGAAAGAAAAAAGGAATAGTTTGGGAGACCCACAGTCTTGCAGAGGTTTCCAAACTTCTTCGTTGCCTTTGCACATCAGTATCCACAGTGTTTGTAGACCAAACGAACTATCTAACAGTTCCATTGATTTCACAGTTAGAACTTAATATGTATTTCTCTATTAACTGTTAGTAATCGTTTGAAAGAATAATATGTAAATTGAAAGAGAAAAACAATATCGTTTATTTAATTCTCAAAATATCCCGCTGCGCCCCTAAGAATTGACTACGGCGCACAGTTTGGGAACAGCTGGTTTAATGGCGCTGAGACAATTATCTCGAGGCATAACAATACGAATATCTTTATACTGAGAAATTGAAAAGCAAAGGTTCTCGCAAGAATGTTTTATAAAATTTTACAGTAAACACCTATTCGCTCTTAAATTGTGGGATATAGACCGAAGTTTAAAAATACTTAAGTATTAAACAAAACATAGCGTTAACTGAATGTAAGCAAACGAAATGCATTGAATCAGTATATACTTCAAAAGATGGACGCATGCAGAGATCTTTCCACTATAAGTAGGTGTAATTGAAATTGCAAAATACGTAAAATAATTTTATAAAAAACTTAATTTTTTTTTTTTTTTTTTTTTGTATTTGCTTAGATGTCTTGTGAGAGAGAATTTGAGTTAGATTAAAATTAAAAAAATCATTAATAATTAATGATCGTTCCTCCACTTGTTCGTCCTTTCTAAGAGAGTTTATACAACAGTTACATATTAAAAAGTAAGGATTATAGCTATCCAGCATAATTTATGTATGGGATGAGTAGATGTACAATAAAGATAAAAGAAGTAACTTAAACATTTAATGCGATTTAATAAAAAAAATATATGAAACAAAAACATTTAAATTTGTAAAGAAAAATATGGTAAAAACTAAAGGACGTGTATTGGTAGAGTATTAAGAAATCCAATTATATAAATCCCGTCCTTGAGAATATCATTATTTTTAAATAACTTTCAGCTTTGAAATTGTGAAATATTTCTTTAATTTAACTTCAACTTTATTCAAAATTTTCATCAGTTCTCCGAATTACCTCAAAGAAATGTGTTCTCTCTGATTCCTCTACTTTAAGAAGCAATAATTTTCAGACATAAACATTAAAATATTTCCATCTTTTGCTGTGATGAAAATTTTCATTCAAGGAAACTTGAAATATTTTGGTTTTTAAGGAAATTAGCCGAAATTTTTTTATGAAAATTTTCTTTCAGATTTTTTGTTCGAAGCTGTTGTTTTTGGTATATTTCTTATTTTTACTGTCATATTAACAAAAAAAAAAAAAAACCAACAAAAACAAGTAAATATAATTTTGTGCTAAAGCATAAATTTAAGGGCGACCCATAATAACAAAATTAAAAAATAACAAATAAAAAAAAAGGAAATACATATTTAACGAAAGGAAAAATGAAAAAAAAAAAGTTAGGGAAAAAATAAAAAGAACGTTAGGACAAAACAAAAAAACAATCCACGCGAACATTGAGAAAAAAGATTAAGAAAAAAAGAAAAACATTAAGTTTTTTTTTTTAACGGAATCAAACAATGAACTTTGACATATTAACAATAAAGTTTGAAAAGCAAAAGTATATTATATATCGCTACTCTTATCATTTATTTTAAAGATTTTGTTATTTAACGTGA